>OY804593.1:76479806-76996826 GCA_963680895.1 Fragum sueziense | reverse complement strand
CGAATCGTTTTGATTATACAAAATCAGTTTTCATATGATTTAGGTATATATCTAACATTAAAGTAGTAAGGAAATGAGAATTGTACATAGTTTACACATTTAAGATAACAATAAAACAATTCCGGTTGTTTTCCGATGCCTAGTTTTGGAGAAATTAAGTCCCAAAGTGGTGATAATTTACCTGTAAAATTTTCCGATATTCAGAATTCCTCTAACAGTCGCTTAACTACGATAGGTATGCGTGACGTCACCAAATGGAGTTAAAATGGCTAATGGCTACCGATGGTCACGGTTTTACATGTTATGACACCGCGTCTAATTATTTTGAAGAAAACATAGAGTTTGACACACCATTCAGCTCAAGAATTTTTTTGTAAAGATTTGTGAGACGAATAAGAACGAAATAACAGAGGTAGTTTTGGAAAATACATAACTTGTATTAGTATTACCACTCGCAAAAATGGCAAAATTATAGCGATAAAAATCGTCAAGAGACAAGCGTTTTTTAAAGAAAAGAAAATCAACATTCACCCGATCGTCAATAATCACATTTACAATGAGATTAACACATCGACGCGTGTCACATGATAATGGCAATTACGCATATTGACAAGTTGTAATAATCCAGTTTAATTGACGATTGGGCGTGTCAGGTGGTTAAGAAAGATTCCGATTGGATATTTGGTATAATATGTGAAAGTAGGCGTGGCAATTTTAATTAACTAGATTCGGCACGACGTATGAAAAGCGATCGATTTGTCTAAAAAGCATAATTTCATTTTGTTTTCTTTGATATTTGATTGGCAGAGATAAGCTAAATTACGGTTATATGAAATGTTATCTGTCGATGATTGATGTAAATTCCAGTTTTTTTTTTTTTTTTTTTTTTTGGGGGGGGGGGGGGGGGATTAAAATATTAGACCAGTCGCTATTTTCGTTTATGCATTCGAAATTTGAAAAAATAGATGACAAAGATTCGGAAACTCTACATTCATTGGGCTCTATTTAACATTATAGGGAAAATACGGCTAGAAAAGAAATATTTTCTGAGCTATATTGCACATTGCACAAGAAAATCTATTTTGTTGTCAGCGACAGCTTTCAAAGTAGAACAGTCTAAATATTTGCCATTTCTTCTTTTCCCGGAATGTTTCTCTCCTGTAACGAGGATCTACGCATATTTTAATTTTGTTTACCGAAACTTGATTATATTCTGCAGATTTCAAATTTTAGAAATCTTACACTCCATTGTTAGGGGAAATGCTTGGTGAAATGGTTTAACCATAAAATCTAAAAATTACTTTTTTGAAAATGATCATCACCTCACTAAGCCAATCCACTGCAAGATGATAAAAATTTGGTTTTGTCCAAATTCAAAAATTTCACGGGCGACAATTTCAAGCAACGAAAATTTACATTTTGAAGTATTTAGGGATAAAAAGATAGTGGGGGATTGAAGAAATTGCATTTCTTAATTTTCCTAAACTTTTTCCTATGCCCACTTGATCACTTTGCCCTTTTCCAAACAAGCCCAAGTTCCGATTTACTTTTTTTGTCATAGATCTCAACTGCTAACAATTTGGACTAGATCTCGTTTTAAGATTTAATTGTTCCAGATGAGGCCCCTTTTGCCAACGTTGATTTTGATTTTTTTGTAAAATTTACCCATGTTCTTAAACTCTGATGGCAATACAATATATGTTTTTAAACCAAGTTTTGATATTTAATTGTTCCCTAAATGGATGGTAGAATTTTAGAAGAAAAGATCAAACTAAGGTTCTTTTCTTACACTTCTTTAATCATTCCTGAAAAAAGTAAATGCATTCTGCATTCAAAAAATCAAACAATAATACAAACATGTAAAAGTGCATAACCATTCACATTTAGAACTATACAAGAAACCAAATGTACGTAATAAAAATTGGATCAGTTAGTAAAGCTACAAACTTGATAAATTAATTATCCAACTTCATTTCTGTATACAATTGTTATTTGCTGCGAAGGGTCAAACAATTTGACATAATCCACGAAGTGTCGTGCGTGCGCTATCCCTTTGAATCACCGATTCTTATAAAAACACGACTAGATTGGCTGTGATTTATCCCTTTATCTCAGGAATGCAAAAAATGAACTTAAATTTCTTTGATCCTGTTCGCGGATATTTTGGATACAACAATGTGCGATAGGAAATGAATGAAATACAGAATAAACGCATAGACTTTAAATGGCCACTCCAGTTTATGACGTCACAACGCTAATCCCGATAAAAGCTCGCGTTTGATAAAGTAGCACAGGTGAGATAAACGGTTTTTCGTGAATAACTAATTCAATTTTAGGTTTTTATTGGCGAAACTTGCAGTTTTGAATTATTTAAACCTTTGGCCTTTCAGATAATACTAAATAAAATGGCATTTCCTATGTACTTTAAAGCTGGAAATAATTATCAATTTGCATGTTTTGAAAATTGACTTTTCCATTTCAGCCTTTTAGGAAGATTTCTCGCCTTATCCATAGAGGTCCTTGGAACAATCTGAATTTTCCCCAATTGGGAAAGGCTTAACTGTAAGAAATCTCTCTGGTTTTTTTTAGAGCTTGCTAAGTACTTCTAGAATTAGCCTTGATCTACTACATTGTAGTGAAAGTTTTCTTGCTAAAACATTTACAAATAGTCTTTCCACTGTCAGTGGAGAATCCAAAGGAGTATTCCACTCAGTAGCCTGATTATTTCATTTTCATGCAGAAATTCAGTCAAAATTGTGTAATACCTGTAAAATGAACCCCTCTTTTTGTAAAATGAACCCCTACACAGAAACCCTGGATCCGCCGCAGCACTGTCATTTACTCCAAAGGGATTTTAAAGTGATTTAAGGGATTTTAAAGCGATTTTTATGTTTTATGACTCCTAATAAGTATTTGGAATCATAAAACATAACAAGAGGCCCAAGAGGGCCTGAATCGCTCCACTGGCTAAAGTAAAAGAATTATCTCATGATTTCTTGCAAGCCTTGCACTGCCAAATCTTGAAAAGAGTCACCCATGGAACATTTCTGCCAAGTTTAGTCTGAATTGGCCCATTGATTTATTTTTAAAGAATTATTTCATGGTTTATCCAATTCTGATTAGCCCTGCCTGGCCACACCCACATTTATAGACCAATCAAAATTTCACTGACAAAGTATTATACAAGGGACATTTCTGACAAATTTGTACTAAATTGACTCAATGGTTGTTTTTAAAGAATTATTTCGTGATTTTTCCCATTCTGATAAGCCCGTCCTGCTTTGCCCACACTTATGGACCAATCAACCATCCTGCTTCGCCGACATTTACATTGTTACAAGCAATTTCTTTATTTTCCACAATATTTTCCATACCAAACGATTAAAAAATGTACTTTTTCAATCATTTTAAGTTGTCGTCTGCAACATCTTTGAATTTGGTCAAGTCGAAATTTTGTTGTTTGGTAATGGGTTAAGGTGCATTTCTGCCAAGTTTAATTGAAATTGGCCCCATGGTTGATTTTAAAAGAATTATTTTGTGATTTCTCTAAGTCAAATAAGCCCCACCCTGCCACGCCCACATTTATAGACCAATCAAAATTTCATGGACATGTTAAGTAGAGTAAACCAAGGTACATTTCTGCCAAGTTTGGTAACAATTTGCCAAATGGTTGATTTTTAAATAGTTATTTTGTGATTTCTCAAAGTCTAATAAGCCCCGCCCTGCCATGCCCACATTTATGGACCAATCAAAATTTCACAAAAAATCAAGCAAAGAGTCATCCAAGGTACTTTTCTGCCAAGTTTGGTCAAAATTGGCCCCATGGTTGATTTTCAAAGAATTATTTTTAAGATTTCTCTAAGTCTGATAAGCCCTGCCCTGCCACGCCCACATTTATGGACCAATCAAATTTCTTTGAACAATTTAAGTAAAGGGTCACCCAAGGAACATTCCTGCAAAATTTGGTCAAAATTGGCCCATTGGTTTGTGAGAAGAAGATTTTTCAAGAATTATTTTGTGATTTCTCTAAACCTGATAAGCCCCGCCCTGCCACACCCACATTTATGGACCAATCAAAATTTAATGGACAATTTAAGTAAAGAGTCACCCAAGGTATATTTCTGCCAAGTTTGGTCAAAATCGGCCAAATGGTTGATTTTTAAAGAATTATTTTGTGATTTCTCTAAGTCTGATAAGCCCCGCCCTGTCACGCCCATATTTATTGACCAATCAAAATTCTTTGAACAATTTAAGTAAAGGGTCACCCAAGGAACATTCCTGCAAAATTTGGTCAAAATTGGCCCATTGGTATGTGAGAAGAAGATTTTTCAAGAATTATTTTGTGATTTCTCTAAACCTGATAAGCCCCGCCCTGCCACGCCCACATTTATGGACCAATCAAAATTTAATGGACAATTTAAGTAAAGAGTCACCCAAGGTACATTTCTGTTAAGTTTGGTCAAAATCGGCCAAATGGTTGATTTTTAAAGAATTATTTTGTGATTTCTCTAAGTCTGATAAGTCCCGCCCTGCCACGCCCACATTTATTGACCAATCAAAATTCTTTGAACAATTTAAGTAAAGGGTCACCAAAGGAACATTCCTGCAAAGTTTGGTCAAAATTGGCCCACTGGTTTGAGAGGAGAAGATTTTTAAAGAAAAAGTTAACGGACGCACGCACGGACGCACGCACGCACGCACGCACGCACGACGGACACAACGCCATGACAATAGCTCGCTGGCCTTCGGCCAGTGGAGCTAAAAAGGGTCACCAAAGGAACATGCCTGTCAAATTTCAAAGAAATCTGATAAGTTGTTTGGGAGAAGAAGATTTTTTAAGTTTTTTCTAAAAATTCGTATTTGTTACCATAGCAACCAGAGTTTTCAATGGAATTGAATTCTTTGAAGGAATTTGAAAGAGGGCTATGCAAGGAACATTTCTGTGAAATTTAATTAAAATTGGTCCAGTAGTTTTTGAGAAGAAGATTTTTTAAAATTACACTATGCGCCATATATGGAAAATAAGCCCCGCCCACAGCGGCCATGTTTTTCGAATTATCAAAATTTCTTCAAGGAATCTGAAAAAGGGTCACCAAAGGAACATGCCTGTCAAATTTCAAAGAAATCTGATAAGTTGTTTGGGAGAAGAAGATTTTTTAAGTTTTTTCTAAAAATTCGTATTTGTTACCATAGCAACCAGAGTTTTCAATGGAATTGAATTCTTTGAAGGAATTTGAAAGAGGGCTATGCAAGGAACATTTCTGTGAAATTTAATTAAAATTGGTCCAGTAGTTTCTGAGAAGAAGATTTTTAAAGAAAAAGTTAACGGACGGACGGACGGACGCACGGACGGACGGACGCACGCACGCACGACGGACACAACGCCATGACAATAGCTCGCTGGCCTTCGGCCAGTGGAGCTAAAAATCGCTTTAAAATCCCTGTGATTTACTCTGTATGTGTTAGCCTAGAATACTCACTTGTGCATTGTGGTGTAAGTTTTCTAGTCAAAACATGTACAAAGAGTCTCTCCACAGTCATTAACTGGCCCACTTTGTTCTGTATATCCTTACAGTTCTCTTTTACTTGGAAAAACACTTTGCCATCTGTTGCTTCTACCTACAAAAATTGTTTAAACAACACGAAAAACTAAAGAAAGAATTCCGGAACCGGAAACATACAAACAGGGAAAATAAACTGAAAGAGCTCGATAGAAGCTATGATTAGCTTATGCACCTGGGGCTTGTATTATCAACTATTGTACAATTATTTTTTGCGTAATTACTTGTATAAACAAACCTGAATGGCCCAATCTGATTTCTCTTGCAATCACATGTTTTGTTACACAGTGTACACAAAAAAGTGGACGTAAGATCGTTGATAATACTTATTAAGGTTTACGAACTGAGAATGAAATGCAGAGCCAGAGGCGAAATTTGAAAAGTGCCAGTAATTCCTAAACTGTGTTAAAATTCCATTCCAAATACAAACATAAGCATTTTGTATGGTTTAGAATTTTGAATTAATGCATACTTATGGAAATATTTGACAAAAATGTTCAAAATTACCTCCCTTGCATATGAACAAAGAGTAAAATGATATTTGTAAATCATTTTCTTCTTGAAGCATAATCTTGAAATCCGGCCTGGTGAATCAACCTATGTGAAGTGTATTTACAAGTGTGTGTAATTTGGTGCATTTCGTATGGCTAGAAAATGGTGTTTTCATTCTCAGTTCGTAAACCTTAATACAGGCCCCTGGTGTAGTCCTATTTATAAGCCCTGACATATTTTTAACTTTGTCATGAATGTCAGGTCTTATCAGATCCGCCATTTTTTCTATAACACTTCCTATGGTCGAAAATGTCGGAGGTTTGGCCCTCAATCTACTACCTCTAAAATCAAAATTACGATCTAAAAATGGTATGGATAGAAAGATAAATCAATTGTTTTTCACTTCAGTATAATATTGAAATAAAAAATTAGCATTGTTTTATTTTAATCCAACCAAATTTCAAACAACCCTATAGATTCAAACGCAAGATGGCCAACATGCTTGCCAATTGGAATAAAAACATGTTTCACAGTCATAATTTAATGATGAAATCAACATTTTAGTAACAATAAGGTGGTTTTAAATATTATGTTTTCATTTTCATTGTTTATGCCTCACTTAACCTGGAATAAGGACTTTGGACAATTTTAGATTTGCTACACAGAATAACAGTAACCTGACTGGACTAGCCCCTGATGCAGCAGGCCTCAACAAACTATATGAACTTAAAGATCTACAATGGATGCATCTGGTCAGTATCATGTGTCACACCATTCGCGGATCCAGGGGTAAGGCACAGGCCACCCATAGAATTTGTACAAAAAGTAGATCTATATCAAAGTGATTTTTGGGGGGATTTTTTACGCACAGATGCAGTAGCCCCAGATCCCTTTTCGGCGCCTGCCTTCGGTCCTTCACTCAGGAATCAATTTCAACGCATCATAGCAAATACCATAGCTAGGCTGATGAATAACATTATAGACATTCTGATCTGTCTTCTTATTTCCCGAAATTGGAAGATTCAAATTGTCGTCTGCAATAGACTTGTTTTCAGTACCCTCTCTAACTTGTCTAGGACTTGTCACCTGTCACTCTTAGATTTAAGACTTATTGAATGGAATGCTCATCAGTTTTTTTCTGTTCATCCTTTCCAAACAAACCAATGTTTATTATAGACAATCCTAACAGAAAAAGCAAAACATTTTGACAGAATTGGCACTGTACATCAAACATCAATTTTGTCGTCTGCTGAACATCTATCAAATTGGAACAGTCCAAAAGTTTGTCGTTTGGGAGAAAAAATTAAGTAGCTAATGTACATGTAAATTTACCTTTTCCACGCATTGTTTAAAGCTGGCATGCAGCTCTTTCACAACAAATACCTCTGTACCACGACCCGCCGTGCAAAACAGCTCCATTGAAATTCGTGAAATGAAAGTAGAATGTTAGACTGGATAGCCTGCAAATATTTTAGACTGGGTGCTTTAATGAAGAAATAAAATTAATGCTAGAAATGGAAATTTTATCAAATGCACAGAAAACATTGAGAAAAAGGTGAACATGCTGGTTGTTACATAATTTTCTCCCAGGCTTTCCCTTCAAACTTTTTAAACTCTATAGATCTATCTTACATAATGGATGTAAAATAGAAAATCTAGATCTATTAGATCTAGGCTAAATCATCATTTTGGGAAAGGGTTTTAAAAACCATGAAATAAGGCAGAAAGGCACCTTTTTGATTGATTTGAAGGAGTTTGCACAGAATTAACACATTACCAGACGACTCAATTTTAGACTGGTGCAAATTTAACCCATTACCAAACGACAAAATTTTAGACTGGTCCAAATTGAAAGATGTTGCAGACAACAATTTTAAACACATAGAATTAAACAAATGTTTATCTTTTGGGGTAAAAAATATTGTGGGAAATGAAGAAATTGCTTGTCACAAGCAATTTCTTCATTTTCCACAATGTTTTTCCAAGTCTTTTCTTGTGAGGGTGTCAAAGGGCTGGGCGTCATTGGGCAGTAATGGGTTATTAAAGGTCTTCAGATGACAATTTCAGGTGAATAATTTTTTTTAACCTTTTTGGTCTTTTGGGGTAGAAAGGCTTTTAAAAACATTGTGGGAAGTGAAGAATTTTTGTATAAAAGCAATTTCTTCATTTTCAACAATGTTTTCAATTTAGCCATTTTCTTTAAATTTAGGAAGACCGTGGGAATGGATTAACCATGCAGGCACGTACATGTGTAGGAAGCAATTTCATATTGGGTGGGCTCAAGCCCCTGTGTCTGAATGAGGGGGGTGGAGGGCATGGCTTACCGGGTTATAGGATTTTCACTAAATTTTCAGCGTAAAATAAGGAAAATTCAGCAATTTTGGCCAACTTTGGAGGGGGAGGCTATAAGCACCCCCTTGACCCCATGTTCCTACAGGTCAAACCCAGATCTATAGGTCAGTTGGCAACAAAAATGAGTATCCAAATCCAGGGGTTGTGGGTTGAATTGGACGAATTTTCTCTGACCCATCTCT
Organism: Fragum sueziense; assembly: GCA_963680895.1. Taxonomy (NCBI): domain Eukaryota; kingdom Metazoa; phylum Mollusca; class Bivalvia; order Cardiida; family Cardiidae; genus Fragum; species Fragum sueziense. The sequence continues at coordinate 76,988,239 of OY804593.1, read as the reverse complement.
ACAGGATGAGCAGGTGACTCAGATTGGATGTCATTGTTGTCTATACTGGTCAAAAAAGAGGGAACACATGGGTAGGTGCATAAGCTTCACACCATGACAGGAAAATTGATGAATGGCATTAACCCATTACCAGACTGCAAAATTTTGGACTGTTCCAAATTGAAAGATCTTGCAGACGACAATTTTAAGTAAATGGAATTCTTCATCTTTTGGTCTTTTCACATAGGAAACATATTGGGAAATGAAGAGATTGCTTGTCACAAGCAATTTCTTCATTTTCCACAATGTTTTCCAAAGCCAAAATCTTGTGGGGAGTCAAAGAGTCACTGTGTGGTAATGGGTTAACCAGAATCTAGACACTTTTCACGCCTTATAAAAATAAAATTTCTTGAAAACATTGTGGAAAATGAAGAAGTTGCTTGTGACAAGCAATTTCTTCATGTCCCACAATGTTTTCTACTCAGAAAGAGCAAAAAAAGTAAAATTCCATTCACTTGTATTTGTCGTCTGAAACATCTTTGTATTTGAAACAGCCTGAAAATTTGTTGTCTGGTAATGGATTAAAGCCATTCCTCTATAGTCAAGCTAAGCCCAGATAGCTCAGTCAGTAATGTCAGAGTCTAGTATCAAGCCAGCGGGTTGTGTGTTGGAATCCCAGCTCAGCCAATTTCCTTTCTGACATTTGACAAGTCATTTGTCTCTCACCAATGTATGTAAATTATCTTTTTCAGTTAGAGAGCAGCTAGAAACTCAGATTGGATATTGTGGTAGTTATAGAAATACCAGAAATCCAAGGTTGAGACCAAAGACATTGCTAATAAACCAGCATTTTATCATTTTGCCTGAATATATTCTGTCTAATAAACAAACTCTATCTTTAACAACATTTGTTTCATTGCCCGCAGCAGCAATGTAATTAGAGCATCCTAAAATCTTGTTGTTTAGGAAGTGGTCTAAAGTGACATTTTACATTTATATTCACATTTATTTCATTTTTTAAAAGTATGTCTTGATGCAAAGGTTGTTTATTCTAATGCGTAGAAACGCTATCAGTTTTTTGAAGTTGTTATCTATAAGCGAAAATACGCCTTCAAAGTTGAGACAGGAATGACAAATTCTATATAAATCTGAACTGTTGTCCACAAAAATTTGTTTAATTTTAGCACAAAAATATATATTTCTTGTAAACGGTTCAATATTTTGGCTTGAAACTTTCAGAATTTTCATAAGAAAACATGCTCTTTCAGATAGAATAAAAGTAAGATTCATGTAAAAATAATCGTGAAATGTCACTTTAACTGATGCACAAAAAGATCCCAGAATTTGTGACCAACTGAAGAAGAGTCTACAAGAATTGATCATTTCCCAAACAATAACATTTTAGGGTTGACTAACTATTATTGAACCGAAGTAACCTTGCGCTCATTATTGTCAAAATTGCAGACAATTACATTTGTTTATAAATATTCATAGCGCACGGTCACTTCGGTTTAACAATACAAGAAGAATTTCAAGCCTTTCCCAAACAACAAAATTTTAGGGTGTTCAAATTTGAAACCTGCTGCAGACGACAAAATAGATGTTAATGAAGATTGAAATTGTGTGTGAAATAGCCAAGAAAATATTGAGGAAAAAGGAGAAACTGCTGGTTATCAGCAGTTTCTTCTTTTGTCTCAATGTTTTCCAAAGCCATTTCAATTAGAGACATCAAAACCAGGTCGTGTAAAACTTGGGAAAGGGTTAAGCCTCTCTTACAACCGGTCGTGCATGCTCCTGTGTGCGGCCTGCGCCTAAAACGTAGGCAGTCGTGCGATGCACACAGATTCAACATATACTCCCCGTCATAAGAAAGTAGCCACTTGTCTAATGCTAATGGTCGGTAATTTTAAGATTATTCATTAACGTATCAAAATGAATACAAAACATTGCAACAAGGCAAGTACAAATGATTTCGTGAAAGTACCAAGAACAGTCCAATTATCCTATTAGCTATGGTAGCGTGGTGGTAGTTCCAGGAAATTCGTAACTGATACAGAACATACTACTGAAATTCACGACAATATATAGGGCTAGAAAAGAGGCAAAAATGAATAAGGATATGTGTTTATGATAATGTTTTTATTCAAAATGCTTAGTGACTAAAAAGTGATTTTCATTACACCCAAGACCCTTGCAAAATGGCGGTTTCTGGTTTTAGCCCAACAAACCCCTAATTTCCTCTCAAATGCTCCATTCATTGAAATTTTGTTTCTGTTTGGTCTTTAGCAAGTTCGTTATTCAGAAAGTGTTTCCCACCACTTTACCCACCAACCACTTCCGGTTATTATCAAACTTTTAATTTTGAGACATGCTATACTGGTAGCGCTAAATTTTCATAGACCTCTATCAATTCAACGGAATGATTTTCTGTAAAATTGAACTGGGACTTTTGTTTGTGTTTCAAAGTCAACTTATGGAGAAAATGAGAGCTGTAAGTAAACAAAACTAACTTTGTATCCTAAAACACTGGTTTGAAACCATATTACAACTAAACATGTTTCCGGGCATGTTTAAAGCATTTAACCATTGGGGTGTGAAAAGGAACCATTGGGAATGTGTATGAACGTGTTAACCCTTTCCCAAACAAGACCTGGTTTTGACGTCCCTAACAGAAAAGGCTTGGGAAAACATTGAAACAAAAGAAGAAACTGCTGATAACCAGCAGTTTCTCCTTTTGTCTCAATATTTTCTGTGCCATATTTTACACAAATCATATCTTTGATAACTCCCCTTTTGTCATTTGTGGCAGTTTTTGAAGTGGATCACCCTAAAATTGTGTCGTTTGGGAAAAGGTTAAAACAAAAAGACATAAAGGATTGGAAAAAATATGGCTTTTTGAAAAGTGGCTACTTTCTTATGACGGTGAGTATACAATTTTGGTGGACGCAACCAGGACACAGACTGCACGAAGCAAAGAATTGACCGGACAATTCTTTGAGCCTCTCTACAACCCGTCATGCGTCCTTAAAAAATGTGCGTTTAAAAAATCTCCGAAGACGTACAATTTATAAAGACGCACAACAGGTTTTAAGAGAGGCTTTACTTAAGGAAATAATTGTTAATGATATAGAACAAAAATATTGAGACAAAAGAAGAAATTGCTGATAGGCAGCATTTTCTTCTTTTGCCTCAATGTTTTTTAAAAGCCTATTCAATCGTAGATGTCAAAACCAGGTCTTGTTTGGGAAAAGGTTAATGGTATTTTTCCGCTTCTACTGTGGATAAATTATAACCCCTTTCTCCACTCTTAATCTGATTGAATATAACGATTAATGCATTCTTTAAGGCAATAAATACCATTATTTCAATTGTACGTGTTATGTCTCAGAGCAGGTTATCACATGAAACACCATTTCCGATAATTTTCAATATTTCTGTCAATATAATCTGCGCAGGATCTCGTCCTGCTTGTTCACATTTATAACCACAGGACCTAGTGTTCCCACTGCGGATCAGATCAACTCGATCAAGCTATCGAGTACAGATCAAGCTCAGTCTGCAAGGGTAATCGGGAGTGGTCGGAGCAATCGAAATTGATCTACATCACTCAGGCTTCCTACTCCAGTTTTTTTGACATGCAAAAATGGTCGAGAGAGATGGAGTACAAAAATGATTGAGAAGCGATCATGTATTGATAGGGTAGAAGATCGATCTTATCGAGAATCAATCGGGTCTGGAGATCGAGTGTGATCGGGTCGATAAACTGTATTCCGACCTGCACCAAACGTGCACTCGATTACCTCGACTTGTACTCGAGTAATTTCCAACCACACCCCGATCGACTCAACCTCTGGTTCATCTGTTCACCCTGATCAAATTGGGTGAAGAGGTCAGGTTTGATCGACTACAGATCAAGAAGAAGTCATATGGTCGGCTTTGATCGAGGGCATTTAAGCGGTCGAGTAGATCGATTTGATCTGCTGCCATAGAGCAGTTGGAAGCACTCGATCACCTCGATTTGTATGAGTAATTCCCGAATGCATTCCGGATCAACTCAACTTTTGCTCCATCTGTTCTTTCAATTAAAGCCTGGTAAAAGATATCAACTCGATCACACACAATCTCTACACAATTGATTGTTGATCAGCTTGATCTTCTATACGATCGATACTCGAGCAACTTCCCGGTGCGTTTTCTACTCTATCACAATACAGATGTTTTTGATGTGTCAAAACAAGTTGGCAGGATTAACGATCGATACAGACCAAACTCGATCATCTCGACTAACCCCGATCACCCATGCCGACTGACCTCGATTGGTACTCGATTGCTTGATCGAGTTAATTTGATTGGCAGTGGGAAGGGACAATTTTCAAAATTTGGATATTCAGAAATTCAAGTACCCATTCCCACATAATGACACCTTTTGGCGCCCCACAGGGCAAATGTTTTGGAAAACAATAGGCAAATGAAGAAATTGTTTGTCCTTGGTCAAACTTTTTGTGAGTTATTGCACATAAATGAAAGTTCAGGACAGAAGGATGGTCAGACGGATAACCAAACAGACATGGTGATAACAAAATATCCATCCTCAACTTCATAGGTTGGAGGTATTACCCATTACAAGACGACAATATCAAGTGCTTGGAATTTTATATCGTTTCCTGTTTTTGTGTTTTCCAAAGCCTTTATTTTGGAAGGCGTCAAAAAGTGTCTCTATTTGGGAAACAAGATGCCAAAGTTGTGTGTTAGTGTAAAACTAATGCAAGTGCATATACTTTTATATCTGTAATAGTCTTGTAATAAATCATACTTTAACCATAACATTTTTGTTGATGCAAAACCTTTACCCTTTCCCAAACAGCATTTTTCTACTGTTTTGATGTGGAAGCTGCAGAAGATAACAAAATTAATGTTGATAAATTTAGGATTTGTGTAAACAAAGCACAGAAATTATTGAGGATAAAGTAGAAAATGTTAGTAATCAGCAGTTTCTTCTTTTTCCTGAATGTTTTCCAAAGCCTTCGAGATGGTGGATGTCAAAAACCAAGTCTTCTTCCCAACAAGAGCTGTCCGAAGACAGCGCGCTCGACTTTCTAAGTTGCTTAGTATAAAGGGGGCATAACTCCAAATAGAGTGGTCCCAGGGTCATGGGCCCTAATAGTAAGGTAGAGAGTGTGATAGTGAACAAGTATTCCAAGTTTGGGTTGAATCCCTTTGATAGTATGGAAGTTATTGATGTTTGAAAAAACTTTAACCTTTGTTGCAACGCCGACGCCAACGCCGACGCCCGGGTGACAGTATAATCTCTCATTTTCTTCGATAAGTCGAGCTAAAAAGGGTTAATAGCAAGAAAAGAAAATCGAAAGACTATAAAGTTTAGCAGTTTTATTAGAGAAAAATCCTTCTCTAAAGCATACATACAGCATTTTATCCCATTTCAAGCATAAAAGAAATTCCCTACCATTCCAAATATTTAACTTTAGTTTATCTATAACCTCTATTGCAGTCTTATCCAAATAAAATTCTTGTCCAAATAAATTCTCGCCTTAAAATCTAGAATTAAGTTTTTCTTAGACAAGAGATGTTTGTAAAACATATAAATAGCTACAGATTAGAGGTGGTATTATACTTTCAAAATTGGAGAATTGTAACAGTTGTTTTGATAAACAAAAACAATTGTTATGATTCTCATTCAATTTTGAACATATGATAATGGTTTTTCAAAATGCAAAACATCTTTCAATGTTAATAAAATCCTATCTTGCGGGTACTCATTGAAATCGTCTCATCGAGACGATTCAAATAATTCTATCTTGCATACTATTTTAGTTATGCTAAAGTTGTCTACAGACAGCCAAACAATATATAAACAAACTGACCAACCAACAATTGCACAACAATTTGTCCCCTCTTCTTCAAAAGGGGTATCATTATGACCTTGACATTTCACCTATGACCTTGATATCACAGAAAGTCGTGTTTGAATATGAAAGATAGACAAGTTACATAGATATCCAGAAATACCCACAATCAACCTGGAGTCAATCGACCTACATCATTCCAGCTTCACTAGCTCGACCGCCCCCCAATAAGTTGGATAGGTAACGCCGCCGCTCGAAAAAAGCCAATGTTTTAAGAATTTCAAAATGGCCACATTACCGGTATTCTACCTTAACCCAAACGCTAAGATTTTAGACTGTCCCAAATTCACACGTGTTGCAGACGACAGTTTCAATTGTGTGAAATTTTCTGTCTAACTAGGTATGTAACGACATAATTAGATAAAAGCAAGATACTCTTTAAACCTTTTACAAAAGCCCTTTATACATAGTTTTATAGAATTTGCTCTATCTAGAGCTATTGGAGATGGAAAAATGTTCTAAAATGTGCTTGTCACATATTGTCACTTTTCAACAAAAGCCTTGTATCTGCAGCTTGTTTTAAGCTGCAGTTACAAGGTTTTTGTTAAAAAGCAACAAAATCTTGTTTTGGACACATGCACACTGCATGGTGACTAAAAATTCCCATATTTTATTTCCAGTTATCACAACATTGTCACTTTTCTTGCATGAATCGTCAACTGTTTTCCGTGTCACTGTCCTCATACATTGCATCAAGAGGTTCACCGGTCACTATAAGTCCTTTATCATACAGTAGAGAAGCAATTTCTACTCTCTCCTCAATAGTTGGTGGTGGTAAACTATCCACTGATACATAGTCTGGGTAATTGTGGACTAAATGTTCAACTGCTGGTGCCATCTATAAACAGAAATAGATATTTTAACAAGAGGGCCATTGGCCCTGAAGCGCTCACCTGATATAATAACTTTTTGTACACCAATTTTCAGGTTGATTGGGCAAAAATGTGACCTCTAGGGTGCACACAAGGTTTAACTAAGATTTGACCTCGTGAACTAGAATTGATCAAGACAATCATTCTGATCAATTTTCAGGTTGATTGGGCAAAATCTGGCCTCTAGAGTGCAAACAAGGTTTTACAAAGATTTGACCTCATGACCTAGTTTATGACCCCAGATGACCCAATTTCAATCTTGTCAAAGAATTGATCAAGACAATCATTCTGATCAATTTTCAGGTTAATTGGGCAAAAAGTGTGGCCTCTAGAGTGCACACAAGGTTTTTCTAAAATTTAACCCTGTGACCTAGTTTTTGACCCCAGGTGACCCAATTATAAACTTGTCCAAGATTTCATCAAGACAATCATTCTGATCAATTTTCAGGTTGATTGGGCAAAAAATGTTGCCTCTAGAGTGCACACAAGGTTTTTCTAAGATTTGACCCTGTGACCTAATTTTTTACCCCAGATGATCCAATTTCGAACTTGTCGGAGATTTCATCAAGACAATCATTCTGATTAATTTTCAGGCACCGTTGATCGGGCAAAAAGTGTGGCCTCTAGAGTGCACACAAGGTTTTTCTAACATTTGACCTTGTGACCTAGTTTTTGACCCCAGATGACCCAATTTTGAGCTTGTTCAAGTTTTCATAAAGACAATCATTCTGAGCAAATTTCAGGTTGTTTGAGCAAAACATGTGGCCTCTAGAGTGCACACAAGGTTTTTCTAAAATTTAATCCTGTGACCTAGTTTTTGACCCCAGGTGACCCAATTATAAACTTGTTCGAGAATTGATCAAGACAATCATTCTGATAAATTTTCAGGTTGATCGGGCAAAAAATGTGGCCTCTAGAGTGCACACAAGGTTTTTCTCAGATTTGACCCCGTGACCTAGTTTTTGACCCCAGATGACCCAATTTCAAACTTGTCCAAGATTTCATCAAGACAATCATTCTGATCAAATTTCAGGTTGATTGGGCAAAAAATGTGACCTCTAGAGTGCACACAAGGTTTTTCTAAGATTTGACCCCGTGACCTAGTTTTTGACCCCAGATGACCCAATTTCAAACCTCTTTGAGATTTAATCAAGATTATCATTTTGATCAATTTTCAGGTTGATTGGGCAAAAAATGTGGCCTCTAGAGTGCACACAAGGTTTTACTAAGATTTGACCTCGTGACCTAGTTTTTGACCCAAGATGACCCAATTTCAAACTTGTCCAAGATTTCATCAAGATAACCATTCTGATCAAATTTCAGGTTGATTGGGCAAAAAATGTGACCTCTAGAGTGCACACAGGGTTTTTCTAAGATTTGACCCTGTGACCTAGTTTTTGACCCCAGATGACCCAATTTCAAACTTGTCCGAGATTTCACCAAGACAATCATTCTGATCAATTTTCAGGTTGATTGGGCAAAAAATGTGGCCTCTAGAGTGCACACAAGGTTTTTCTAAGATTTGACCCTGTGACCTAATTTTTTACCCCAGATGATCCAATTTCGAACTTGTCGGAGATTTCATCAAGACAATCATTCTGATTAATTTTCAGGCACCGTTGATTGGGCAAAAAGTGTGGCCTCTAGAGTGCACACAAGGTTTTTCTAACATTTGACCTTGTGACCTAGTTTTTGACCCCAGATGACCCAATTTTGAGCTTGTTCAAGTTTTCATAAAGACAATCATTCTGAGCAAATTTCAGGTTGTTTGAGCAAAACATGTGGCCTCTAGAGTGCACACAAGGTTTTTCTAAAATTTAATCCTGTGACCTAGTTTTTGACCCCAGGTGACCCAATTATAAACTTGTTCGAGAATTGATCAAGACAATCATTCTGATAAATTTTCAGGTTGATCGGGCAAAAAATGTGGCCTCTAGAGTGCACACAAGGTTTTTCTCATATTTGACCCCGTGACCTAGTTTTTGACCCCAGATGACCCAATTTCAAGCTTGTCCAAGATTTCATCAAGACAATCATTCTGATCAAATTTCAGGTTGATTGGGCAAAAAATGTGACCTCTAGAGTGCACACAAGGTTTTTCTAAGATTTGACCCCATGACCTAGTTTTTGACCCCAGATGACCCAATTTCAAACCTCTTTGAGATTTAATCAAGATTATCATTTTGATCAATTTTCAGGTTGATTGGGCAAAAAATGTGGCCTCTAGAGTGCACACAAGGTTTTACTAAGATTTGACCTCGTGACCTAGTTTTTGAGCCCAGATGACCCAATTTCGAACTTGTCCGAGATTTTATCAAGACAATCATTCTGAGCAAATTCCAGGTTGATTGGGCAAAAATTGTGGCCTCTAGAGTGCACACAAGGTTTTTCTAAGATTTGACCCCGTGACCTAGTTTTTGACCCCAGATGACCCAATTTCGAACTTGTCCGAGATTTTATCAAGACAATCATTCTGAGCAAATTTCAGGTTGATTGGGCAAAAATTGTGGCCTGTAGAGTGCACACAAGGCAAAGTTTGACGGACGACGGACACCGGACGCCGGACGCCGGACACAGCGGTATCACAATAGCTCACCATGAGCACATTCGTGCTCAGGTGAGCTAAAAAAACAATCCTGGATTTGACTTCAATAGTATAGGTTTGGGAAAACAATGAGGCAAAAGAAGAAAATGCTGATAACCAGCATTTTCTCCTTTTTCCTCAATATTTTTTTGGTCATTGACTTTTAATCCATTGTCATACAGAAGTGAAGCAATTTCTACTCTCTCCTCAACAGTTGGGGGTGGTAAACTCTCCACTGATACATAGTCTGGGTAATTGTGGACTAAATGTTCAACTGCTGGTGCCATCTATAAATAAACAGAAAATGTTCAGTTTAAAACTTTTATGAACAAATCCTCGATTCGACTCCATATAGTAAAGGGTTGTATGCTGATGACCAGAATTTTCTATTTTCCCTCAACATTTTTAATTCATCATTGACTTTTAAACCATTCGCATAAAGTAGGGAAGCAATTTCTACTATCACTTCGACTATTGGAGGTTGTAAACTATCAACTGCAACATAGTCTGGACATAACAAAGAACATGTAAAAGTAAAAGTTAAATAAACCTCACTTTTTTTAATCTTATATCATGTTGAGTCATTAAAAGTGGTTACGTCTTTCAGAAAGCCACAGTTTAGACCAAGGTTTGACTGCACATTTGTGTCTCCACTGGTGTGTGTCCAAATGATAAACTTTAATGGAGGTACAATTTAAAAGCCATTTCAGACGACAGACGAAAATTGGTAGGATACATGCAATGTAAAGCTCAGAAAATACTCCGGAAAAAGCCCTGTTATCAGCACTTTCTTCTTTTGACTAAATATTTCCCAAGCCCATTCCATTAGGTACATCAAAACCTAGCTTTATTTGGGAAAGGATTTACCTTTTCTCAAACAAGACCTGGTTCTGACGTCCCTACCACAAAATGCTTGGGAAAATGTTGAGGCAAAAGAAGAAAATGTTGATAATCAACATTTTCTCCTTTTCCCTCATTATTTTCACTGCTGTTATGTACACAAATCTAATACAGGGTATGTATCAACATCCATTTTGTTGTCTGCAGAAGCATTTGAATAAGAGCATCCTCAAATTTTGTTGTTTGGGAAAGTATTAAAGCAGCATAACCCTGCTTTTCAACAAAAACCTCGTAACTGCAGCTTAAGACAAGCTGCAGTTGCAAGTTTTTTGATGAAAAGCGTTTGAGTTTATTGGGGTTTTACGCTGTTTTCAACCTCTATGGTCATATCGCGGCAGCTGGGGCACCTAACCGTGGGTTCCTGGTATTTCTCGCACCAGTACAACCACAATATCCAAACCAAGTCTCCAGCTGCTCTCTCACATAGATGATTCACACCCATTGGTGAGAGACAAATGACTTTTGTCAAATGTCAGAATGCATACTGACCGAGCCGGGGTTCGAACTCTAGACCCCTAAATTGACAGACTCCGACGTAACCGACTGAGCTATCCGGGCTTGGCTCGATGAAAAGCAACGATAACAAGAATAAACTGTATCTCAAATCATTACCTCTGGTGTAATGTCGATATACTGTGGATCTTTCTCATGGTACACACGACTGTTTTCTAGATTATGATACACTCGCACCTCATCATTCTCTGTTACTAGCCTGAAATGGTAAAGAATAATCTTTTGTAACCATGTATTTTCTCTGTTTACCTCTATATTATGTGTGCTATATTTTACACAAATCTTTTCTTTGACCACATCCCTTTCGTCATCTATAGCAGCTTTGAACATAGAGCAGTCTAAAATTTTCGTGTCTTGGAAAGAGCTACTATATTACCGAAATTAAAACAACAAAGCAAATAATCCAAAAGCACTAATTTTGAAAATGATAATTACAATCCACTGATTGGATTGAATGGTGTTTAACAATTACCAAAACAGGTAATGGTCGTATGAAGATTGGGCCTGGTTCAAAGTCTCGTCCAAAAGACTGCTACAATACACAGAATCAGATCCTTTAAATTTAAACCCCTCAGCTTTAATCAAGTCCATGTTTTTCCCAACATCCCTGTTTCATTAATCAAGGAAATTTTATAACTCAATTTGTATTTGTTTGTTTCAACATATTTTTCCATTATATATTAATGATTAACAAAGTTGCAAGTGCTGTATGAAAGCACTATATATGATCTAAAACTGATCAAACCATTGGTAAGAGACAGATATCAGAAAGCATATTTGCCATGCCCTGTGATAAATCCCTGGACCTCATAATTGAGAATTTGATGTGCTTCAAAATGTGCCATGGCCGCAGCCCTACAGCCCCCAAAACTTCAAACTAAACTAGACAGCCCTGGCGGTCTGGACACGCTCCACAGGTCTGAATTGTTTGTTCTCTTGAAAGCAATTTCAAAAGTTCAGGCTGCGAAAACAAGCAAATCCATGACTACTTTTACATCAATGATTTCACATGATCTTTTTTTCATTGGCAATTTTGTCAAATTCAAGTGCACATAATGTTATATTTCTATCAATTAAGATCACACTCAAGCAAGATCTAAACTTTACCAACATTTTATTAAAGTTTTGACCTGATTGATCATTATTTGTGGATGTAAAGAGGGTGAAAACAAAGTGGAATAGAGCTATTTTGTAACAATCAATGGCACATAACTCTGAATTTGACATTCAGATCATGCTGAAATTTACAAGCATGCAAGATATTTATGTCAGTAAGATTATGTTAAAGTTCTGTATTGATTGGTTCATACTTGTGGTTGTAACAGTGAAAATAAAGCCAAAAATGGCAATTTTGTCAATTTCAAGGGCACATAACTCATGATGTAAAATCAGATCAAGCTGAAAATTATACCAAGGCAAGATTTAATGGCCACCAACATTCTATTATAGTTTTATCTTGATTGGCCAATATTTGTAGTTGCTAGAGTGAAAACACAGTCAAAATAGAGCCGACAATGGCATTTTGTCAATTTCAATGGGACATAACTCATGATGTAATATTCAGATCAAGCTGAAAATTAGACCCAGGCAAAATCTTAAAAGTCATCATCATTCTGTCCATGTTTTGTCTTGATTGGTTAATATTTGTGACTGCTAGAGTGAACACAAAGTCAAAATAAAGCCGAAAATGGAAATTTTTGTAAATTTCAAGGGCACATAACTCATGATATGAACTTCAGATCAAGCTGAAAATTACACCTAGGCAAGATCTTATAGCCCTATCATTCTGTACAAGTTTTGTCCTGATTGGTTGATATTTCTAGTTGCTAGAGTGAAAACAAATAAAACAAGAGCTTCGCAGAGCGACGCATATACGCCCGAGAGGGGCTTGTCAGTAAAATTGGCCATTTTTTCGATTCAAGGGCAGATAATTAAAAAATGAAAAGTTATCAAAATTTTGTTTGCACAATAAAACACCAGAGATTCATTGTAGCTAGTTTGATTAAATTCTGGTTGAAACTGTAGCAGTTGCACACAGGAGAAAATGGACATTTTTGAGAAAATGGGCATTTTTTCTTAAATTCAAGGGCAGATAATTCAAGAACGAAAACAGTTATCTAAATTCTGTAAGCGGTATGCACAACTAGACACCATGGAGAATCATTGCGGCAAGTTTGATCAAATTCTGATCAAAACTGTAGGAGGAGTTGCGCACACAAGAAAATTGGCATTTTTTTAATTCAAGGGCAGATAATTCAAGAACGAAAAGAGTTAATTAAATTCCGTAAGCGGGATGCACAACTAGACACCATTGAGATTCATTGTGGCAAGTTTGATTGAATTCCGATGAAAACTGTAGGAGGAGTTGCGCACACAAGAAATTGCTAACGGACGGACGGACGGACGGACAGACGGACGGACGGACGGACAGACGGACAGACAGACGAGCGGGGCCATAACATAATACGACCCTTCGGGCGTATAATAATGCCCAAGCAAGATCTTATAGTCACCATCATTCTGTCAAAGTTCTGTCTTGATTGGTCAATATTTGTAGTTGCTAGAGTGAAAACAAAGTCAAAACGGCCATTTATGACAATCAAGGGCAGATAACTCCAGACTTTCTACTTTAATCAGAATTCTTTGAAGGAATCTGAGAGAGGGTCACCCGAGGATCATTCCTGTGAAGTTTGGTTGAAATCCATTTAGTAGTTTTTGAGAAGAAGATTTTTAAAGAAAAAGTTTACGGAAGGATGCACGCATGGACGCACGCACGCACGATGGACACACCGCCATGACAATAGTCCGCTGGCCTGATGGCCAGTGGAGCTAATGAATTACATGCAACTTGAAATACAGTGGACACTACTTGTGTCGAAGTCAGAGGGGCAATACAAATACTTGACTCATCGACTCATCAAATTTAGTTCAGATTCGAATTAAAATAACATTTGAGTATTTCTATCATTCATCAAGTACATTCATAATAGAATTATTGTAGGAAAAGGAATGAAATGAGTAATTTCAATCCTTTTCCTACAATATTTCAAAGGCTATATTCATTTTCACATCATATGTTGAAATTTTTGGTGTCCAATAATTGGGACTGGATCAGATTTTAACTTCAACTTATCCAATTTTGAGATTACAAGTGTCAAGTATACCTTAAGACTCCTTTTCTTATCAATTTAATCATGGTATCTGGTTCTATTTCAGTCACGCCTTTTATAGATTTTAACGTTGGATCCCAATGTTCACCATGCCCGTGGACACTACAAGACTTCTCACCTAAAATAAAGATATCATGCTCTTATCGAGTTCCAAATCACCGACTAGTCTTGTCATATGGTTAACCATTTCCCAAATGGCAAAATTCCTGGACAATCCATTTCAAAAACTGCTACAAATGACATATGGATGTTCTCAAAGATATGATTTGTGTAAAATATGGCATAGAAAATATCGAAGCAAAAGGAGAAACTGCTGGTTATCAGCAGTTTCTTCTTTTGTTTCAATGTTTTCCAAAGCCAGATCTACAAGGGACGTCAAAACCAGGTCTTGTTTGGGAAAGGGTTCATTTGTCTATTCAACTAGAAGACCTGAAGGTCTTGAGTCGTTCCACAGGCCTGAATTTCATGTAATATTTAATCCAAGTTTTGATTAGATTGTTCAATGCTTGTGTTTCATAGAGCTAAAAGAAAGTAACAAAACTAGATTGTTCAAAATGTGTGGTTCTTGAAGTAAAGAAAGTAAAATTACATGTTTGCCATTTGAGAAAGGGTAAAAGGAAATGGGAGAACATTCTAGCTTAGGATGATACAAGCAATTAAAATTTTCCTTCTTCCAAACAGATCTAAATTAACAGAACATTGATTACTCCAAAATATTTCAAATTTCTCAAAATAGATTTTGAGCTAAAAATAGATTCTGGGAAATACCCGTTTCCATGAATAATGCAAATGGCTGTCAAACCTGAATTTCTTGTAATATCAAGTACAAGTTTTCACTAGATTTTTCAATACTTGTTGCTCTTAAAGCAATTACAAAGTAACTAGAAAGCTGAAAATACATTCATATAAAATCTATTGGTTACCAAGCTTTGTCTTTAATACAGAGTGTCCCAATAAAAACGGAACCCATTTTCGAAAGCGAATTGCTCATGTATAAAATAATATTCATCCACCAAATTAAGAAATGCAATAGAAATGCCATTTTTCTATCAACAGTTAAAATTTGGTTGAAAAATGTCCATTACTTTTGAAAATATTAGCAATCAAATGAATGCACCCAGAAAACCATTTTGACACGATATCGATTTTCCTTTTTGCAGCGCGGACCTACACTTATTGAATACATTGACGCGTCACACATGTTTGATATGTTCAGTCAATACAAAAGTGATTTTGAAACATTTAACTTACAATAGTGCATATTCATTTCATCTTTTCTCCTAATAAATAAACTGTTAGAGCTGCGATGTTACCAAAACAAAAAAATGAATACAAACAAAACATCGATTCATAATACATGTAATCACAATGCACTTATTTTATTACTGACCAATATGCCGGTCAGCGCTCAAATGACAAGTACTTTAACATTATTTTAAACAGCCACCCTTTGGACTCAATTTGCACATGCGGTACTTTTATAGTGGTCCTAGATATTTATAAACAAACTTTGAACATATTATACATGTTATTACAGAGACGCAAGCGCAAATCATCTCGTCAATATTACATAAAATTACTGACTGTCATCAATATGATTTCGTTTTGACCGGTATAACCTATAATTAGTAAATGAGTATGGTCTTTTATTGTCTTGCGAGAATAAAAATATCGTGGGACCACTATATGTATCAAATTTTGAGGAAATTGGTACATACACGTACAACGGTCAATAATTCAACAGATGACCGTCAGTGCGCTGTTCCGATCAAACAAGGCGCAAAAATCGATTTCGTGTTAAAACGTTTTTTTAGTACCTTTATCAAATGGAAAATAACTTTGGAACCAATACATATTTTGAAGTGAAATTTAGAACACATAAGCAAAAATAATGTATCTTTAGTACTGCAAATTCAAAAGTTAGTTTTTTCGCTTACGCTTTAAAATATTTGACTTTGAAATAGGGTTCCGTTTTTTTTGGGACACTCTGTAGAGTGAGTTTGGCTGTTAGAGTGAAAACAAAGTCAAAATTTGCAATTTTGTCAAATTGAAAGGCATATAACTGAGGATTTTATATTCCTATCTAGCTAAGAATCACACTAAAGCAAGATCTTAACTTTTTTTGCCAATTTCAAGGGCACATAACTCAAGAAGTAATATTCAGATCAAGCTGAAAATTGCACTCAGGCAAGATCTTATCAACACCAACATTCTGTCCAAGTTTTCTTTTGATTGATCAATATTTGTAGTGGCTAGAGTGAAAACAAGTGAAAACAGCCATTTTTAATTCAAGGGCAGATAACTCCAGACTTAATGGTTCAATCAGAACTAGTTGAAGGAATCTGATAGAGGACCACCGAAGGATCATTCCTGTGAAGTTTGATTGAAATCCATCCAGTAGTTTCTGAGGAGAAGATTTTTAAAGAAAAAGTTGACGACCGGACGCACGGACGGACGGACGGACGGACGATGGACACAACGCCATGACAATAGCCCGCTGGCCTGAAGGCCAGTGGAGTTAAAAATGTTATATCTTAACCTCATTTCATTCAAAAGATAATGCAAAGGACAATTTTCCAAAAACTTCCCTTTCCATAATTGGTCTAAAAACCTTGGTCAAGGTTTTTGAAAGATAAATTTTCAAGTAAATTGACAGCCTGAATAATGAAATCTATGTCTCCAGCATTTAAGCATTCGCCAACGCTAAATTGTATTCCCTTATCAACACTTCTCATGCAGATGTGCAGTCTGATCTTAGCCTACACTCCCTGCTTTTTACTGATTTGATGTGACAAAAACTTGTGATAAAAGTATTGAAATGTCTCTTAAATTGGCAAGACAAGGCTTAACAAGATGAGGTGTGTTTGAGAAACACTAATGCCTCTGACATGGGGCGCCATGGTCTAGTGGTAGGATGTTGACTTTGGGATGGAAGGGTCCCGAGTTCAAATCCCACAGGGGCACAGTACCTTTTCTGAGCAATAAAGTTACCCCATGTTGCTCCTCTTCACCTAAGTATAAATGGGTACACAGCAGAGTTGAAAGCCAATGTACTGTGGCTGCTGAAGGCACCAATGTTAATAGTCAACTTGAGACTCAGTGATCATGGGTTAAAGTGTAAAGTTGGTTAAGTATGTGTCTCAGTTTGTAAAAACAGACTTTAAACCAAAACTTTAACTGTTAAATGGCTAATGTCAAGTTTTCCGACAGACAGACAAGAATAAAACAACACTCCCCTTGATCTTTCAGGAGCATAAAAATAAAAGCATTTCCAAAACAAGACCTGCTTTTGACTTCCCGAACCAAATTTGCTTGGGAAAACACTGAGACAAAAGAAGAAACTGCTGATAACCAGCAGTTTCTCCTTTTGTCTCAATATTTCCCATGCTATATTGTATACTAATTCTATCTTTATCAACATCCATTTTGTCGTCTGTTGCGGCTTTAAAATTGGAACAACCTAAATTTTTGTTGTTTGGAAAGGGTTAAACACTACCCACCTTCATTTAAAACAGGAGGTAAACTATCATGAATAAATTTCTTGCCCATTTGATCACATGCTGCGTCTATAGGTAAATAGTCCTGTACAAGTTTGGTCATTAAGCCCGAGATTTTCTGTATAAAGCTCTCTCTTTGTGGACTTTCCTAGTACATACACAGAAAGATGGAAAAATATTAACCCATTACAGCACATTGACACCTTTTAACACTTCTATTAGAGAAAGGCTTGGAAAAACATTGAGGAAAATGAAGAAATTGCTTGTGACAAGCAATTTCTTCATTGCCCACAATTTTTTCTACACAGAAAGACCAAAAAATGTAAAATTTGATCCACTTGAAATTGTCCTACTGCAGCACCTTTCAAATTTGAACACAAAGTGGGTCTATAGGTAAATAGTCCTGTACTAGTTTGGTCATCAAGCCTAAGATTTTCTGTATGAAGCTCTCTCTCTCTGGACTCTCCTAGTACATACACAGAAAGATGGAAAAAAGATTAATCATATTACCTTATTAAAAACAAATGCTTTGATAGAAAACTCTACCACCTTCATTCAAATTTACCGGACACCCCAACCAACCCCCCCCCCCCCTTTTAGATCCGCCTTTGTAGAGAAATGAATTTTTGCCTAGAGGCTGATATTATGGTCACAGATTTTTGCCTAGCGGCTGATATTATGGTCACAGAGGCATGTGCAAAGTTTCAGAGCAATAACATTAATAGAAACATAGATTTGACAAACTTGCACACAAAAATTTAACCAAAAATTTATGTCAGCGCTGACACTGACATCTGGGATATAGAATAGCCCCCCTGATCTATGAATTGTCAGGCTAATATTTAGACCAAGCTATGGTTTAAGATGTAAAATAATCATTTGCCTGCTTTGAGCATTTTCAATTATTTGTAAAATCAAGCATAGCTCAGCCTTATGATGCCTAGTGAGTACATTTTTTTCAATGCAAGCAAAAAATTTGAGGATTTACATACCCCTGTAAATGTAAAATTTAAGCCAAATAATATAAATGACATTACAAACTTAGTCTTTGGAAAGGTTTGAATATTTTTTTTAATAAATTTGGAAGCAATTTCCTAACAGATGAATGTTAAGCACCCATAACTTGTTAAATCTTAATTTGAGAAGAAAATCAATTTTTGGAGATTTGAGCTAAACATTGCTACACTGTTAATGTTCTGTATCTAAACTTACAATATCTGAGTTAACAAGCCCCATGTAGTTGAGAAAGTTTACAGGTAGACCTTGTCTGAATTCCATGTCTTCTTCCATGGCAATCCCCAGTGCTCGTGGTATCAACTGAAACCAGGTAAAATTGATACACTGTTAGTTACATGTACACAATTTTTCATCATTCCAGAAGGCAATGACATAAAGCTTAATGCCAATCCAATGATTAAGAAATCATACATGAGAAATATTAACAAATTATCACATGATTAAAAGTTTGGACAGATCTTACAGATCTTACGAAATGCATTTAGAAAGAATTTATTGAGAAAACAAATCACTGGAAAAACTAATTACCGGTATTTGGAAAAATATATGGCTAGGTCAAATAACTACTATATTGTATTTTGTCATAGTCCAGAATTTCAGTGAGTGAAAGGGTATGATTTACTAGTAGACCAAATGGATCATTATACTTCTTAACCCTTTCCCAAACAAGACCTGGTTTTGACGTCCTTAGTAGAATAGGCTTGAGAAAACATTGAAACAAAAGAAGAAACTGCTGATAACCAGCAGTTTCTCCTTTTGTCTCAATGTTTTCTATGCCATATTTTACACAATTTCTATCTTTAATACATGTACCTTCCATTTTGTCATTTGTGGCAGTTTTTGAAGTGGATCACCCTAACATTTTGTTGTTTGGGAAAGGGTTAACACAGAAACATAGCAACAGGTGTGAGTCTAAATTTGTTATTTCAGGTCCAAACCCTATGTTATAGGTACTCATTAGCATCGTCTCAACGAGACAATTCCAATGAGTACCCACACCACAGGGTTTGGTGAACAGTAAAAGAATCATTGCATTATGAAAATCTGTGGCTCCATCTTATCTGTAGCTCTGATAGGATTAATTCTTACTTACAGTTTCTAATAAATCTCCCCATGAATTTTTCTGGTAACACGAGAATGTTATATGTAGAGAATGTGCATCTTCTGAAGCATTTGCCTGTAATGTGTCAAATAGGTTTGTTAAATCCACAGACAGGACCATTCATTAGTTCAACTACAAACAATAAATGCATGTACATGAACACATTCAAAGGAAAACATTTGATCAAAAGTAACAGCTTATAAATTTATGAAAATAGGTTATAAATTATTGTCAATAATCAGATTAGATAGCTAGACTCATTTCACTGTGGATAACCCACTTCACATTGAAAAATTGTCCGCTTCAAGGAATGTTTTGTTGGATTTCTCAGCTTATACTCTACAGATTTTGACGAAATAAGGTGCGCTGTACATGCTTTTGAGAGAGCCATTCCAGATTTAAACTCATTCTGCACCGTTTTCCATGTTTACTTAAAAAAATCAAGCGAAATTCTACTTAAATTTGAATACCTGATGAATTGTTCCCCTGGGAAAGTAGAGCAGATCGCCTGCTTCTAATGTTATATCTAGTATCGGAGAGCCAATATCTTCATCTGTAAAATTACCTGTAAAACATGCAATACATCTTCTGTAAACATTAACCCATTACTAGATGACAAAACTGTAGACAGTGACTGGTCCTATCCCAAAGCTGTTGCAGACAACACTTTCAAAAGAAAGAAATTTAAATATTATTTTTTATATCTTATTCATCTTTTATTCCAGTATTTTGCTGTAGAAAACAGCCATTTCTTCAATTTCCACAATGTGATCCTAATCATTCATCTTGAGGAGATAAAGTAAAAAAAACATCACTATTTGGGATTGGGTCAACCCTTTCAGATTGAAAGCTGTTGCAGACATAGAAAGCATGGAGAAACAAGAGTTGTCCGTGGGCAGCGTAGCTCGCCTATACTGGTGCTCATCACAAAACATGTCAACTCCAAGGTAAAGAGGTCAAAGGTCATGGTCCCAAATGAAATGGTCTTAGCAGGAGGCATATATATGTGAAATATAAAGGCTATGTCTCTAATAGTACCTGAAACATAGGCCAGGTTGACGATATTTAAAAGTAGATCAATTCAAAGGTCAAGGTCACAAGGTCAAATTTCATGTTCCCAAATGAACGGTCTTGGCAAGAGGTATCCATGTGTAATATATCGAGGCTCAATCAATGATTTTGTGTGAGTTAAGGCCAGGTTTAAGTTTTTTCAAAAGTATGTAAAAATTTAAGGTCAAGGTCACTAAGTAGAAGGTAATGGCCAAAATTGAAAGGTCTTGGCAGGAAGTATACTTGTGTGAAGTATCAAGGCTGTATCTTTAATAGTGCCTGAGATATAGACCAAGTTAAAGCTTTTTTGAAGATGCTATGAGATATGGGCCAGGACAATAGCTCTTCAGAGACTTTCGTCCCAGGTGAGCTAAAAATCAGGATACTTTGTCATCATAGCAAAGAAAACATCAAGGGAAAATAAGAATATTCTGGTTATCAGCATTTTCTCCTCAATGTTTTCCATGGCGTTCTCTGTCAGGGGCATCAAAAATTGTTACTGTTTGGGAAAGAATAGCATTAATAGCTTCCCAGAGCACCAGATAAGGGTGCGTAAATGTATTAAAACTTTGTCAATTCAAACCCAAATGCATTCTAAACTTGTTAATTCAAACCCATATCCTATCTTGAGGGTATTCATTGAAATCGTCTCAATAAGACGATTTCACTTAGTACCCGCAATATAGGGTATGATGAACATTAACCCTTTCCAAAACTATACCTGACTTTGACATCCCAATCAGAAAAGGCTTAGGAAAATATTAAGACAAAAGAAGAAACTGCTGATGACCATCAGTTTCTCCTTTTGCCTCAATATTTTCTATGGCATATTTTACACAAATTATATCATTATAACTTCCATTTTGTCATTTATGGCAGTTTTTGAAGTGGGCCACCCTAAAAGTTTGCCATTTGGGAAAGGGTTAAATGAAACATTGCATTTTCAAATGTTTTCGCACCCTCTTAGCTGTAGCTCTAGCTTACCACTTGAAAATCTTGGTAATGTTTCACCATCGCTTCTGAAAGAGAAAATTTCAAGTTGTTTTTATGGAAAATATGGTTGTCCAAAGCAAACATGATGTGTCTGAAACACAAAATTAATGCCCCTGAAATGGCCAAAAAAAGTTAAGTTTTCAAACAGACACACAGACACAAGAAAGACAATATGCCCCGCGATCTTTCGATATGGGAGCATAAAAATGCCTACTGAAAAGGGTTGATACTTTTCACACTTCTCCGAAGGACTGACTAATCACATATTTTTAAAACTATCTAAAATAACAAATTGCTTTAAAAAGTTATATCACAAAATATAAATAATGCATGATGGCACTATTGGTAAGCATTTTCTATTTTTCCCTTGATAAATCCCTCTGTCTCTGACAAGAGTAATTAACCTTGGATTGTGAAGAAAAGACTTATATACCTTGGATTATAGAGTTTCCAGTGTTTTTTGCCTTCTAGTTGTAGAATAAAAGCTTCAATATCATCATAATGTGGGGCAAAACCTTGGGTTCCAGGAGGCGTCAGATAGCTGGAAAAAAACACAAAATCTATCAGAAAACATTATACATATGTGGCCCGTCATGCTAAAAGGGACCTTATAGGAAGTGTGAAAAATATTGACCCTAGTCTGTCTGCGCAGTCTGCGCAGCCAGACTAGGGCCGACACTTTTCACTTGTATGTAATTTTCTAAATCTGGAATGTTTTCCCTATCTTACTATATGTTCTTTTTTCGCAAACAGTATCTGGTTGACCTATGCTGGGTCTGAAAAGTTTGTCAAAATTTGGATTTTTATAGTTCGCAGGGGTCTTGCTACCAATTTTCATTTGGGGCCAGGGGCCAGTGAAATTGGGAAAAATAGTGACGTTTTTACCTAAATTGGGAAAAACTAAAACAAGTTGGTATTCATACTGTCACTCAAATTCAGCTGCAAATTAGACTGTAGTGATGTAAAATGCATTTGTACATACTCTTGTTTAAGAATCTACTCTAAAACTGTCTTCAAAATGTTTGTAAATGAAGATGAGGTCTTAACATGGGTCATTCTGGGTCCTCATTGGGAATTTTCACCAGAGAATTGGGAAAAAAAGATACTTTTTGCCATTGGGAATGGGGCCGAATAACGGCCCCCAAATATTGGCAAGTGAGACCCCTGGTTCGGATAAGGTCCCTTTTAGCTTGACGGGTCACATAATATTAACTCTATCCCAAACAAGACATGAACGCTTGAACAACTCGCACATACTTTGCAAAAGTTACTTTTTTTGTTCAGTATATTATGCTGACATATGAGAATATGAATTTTGTTACTTCCATATTTGATTGCATTCAGCTGTTATTCATAACATTTTACAAGAGCTGTCCGAAGACAGCGCACTCGACTTTCTAAGTGCTGGACTTTCTAAGCTGCTAAGTATAAAGGGGGCATAACTCCAAATATAGTGGAGCCAGGGTCATGGGCCCTGGTAGTAAGGTAGAGGGTGTTATGGTGAATAAGTATTCCAAGTTTGGGTTGAATCCCTTTGATAGTATGGAAGTTATTGATGTTTGAAAAAACTTTAACCTTGGTTGCAACGCCAACGCCAACGCCGACGCCGACGCCCGGGTGACAGTATAAGCTCTCATTTTCTTCGAAAAGTCGAGCTAAAAATGGTGAACAGGTATGTATCAGCCAAAGAATTTGGTGATATTACAAATATACTCACACATTAGTGGCAAAAATATCACACACAGCATCTTACACAAGCACTTAGTGTAAGGACAAACCTTGGACTTAAACTCATTCATAGGAGTTGCAGGCAACAAAATTTAAGAAAGTTTCAGAACAGAAACAGTGTTTGATAGTGTAAAAAATATTGAGGAAAAGATAGAAAATGCTGGCTATCTGCATTTTCTTTCCTTACTTCAATATTTTCCAAGAGTGACAATAGGTGTAGCTGTTTAGGAATGGGTGAACCCATTAACATGCAATGATGCCTTTTGATGCCCTAAAAGTAAAAGGCTCTAGAAAACATTGAAGGGCATTGAAAGGCGTCACTGTGAGGCAATGGGTCAATCTACTTACACATTAGCTCCGACACAACAGCCAAAATATTCCTGTATCACAGACAACATCTTCCAGACACTTTTAGAAAAACTTTGTGGATTCAGCAACCGTAAAGAACAACCAGTCTGAAACATCGTGGAAACAATTTTTCATCAGTCAGTTTAAAAAATATTGTTACTAATGCTTATTCAAGCTGTAGTTACAATTTCTTTCATGACCAAAGACATTTTGGCTGGAAATACACTGTATTATGTCTTTTTAAACATTTCTGAATTAAGTGAGCAACAAAGTAAAATTAACCCTTTCCCAAACAAGACCTGGTTTTGACGTCCTTATTAGAAAAGACTTTGGAAAACATTGAGACAAAAGAAGAAACTGCTGAAAACCAGCAGTTTCTCCTTTTGTCTCAATATTTTCCATGCTTTATAGTACACAAATTCAATGTTTATCAACACTATTTTTGTCATCTGAAACAGCTTTTGAATTGAATCACCCTAAATTGTGCCGTTTGGGAAAAGTTTAAGTCTCAAGTCTCAAGAAAGAAAAGGGGTGGGGGGGGGGGGGGAATTTTGGAGGAGATTTTTCTACTCTTACATAATCTTTTTGAGCTGCACCCATATTACATTTTAAGAGATATTTCACTAAAAGTTTTAACATTTCAAATTTTACTAACTTGAAAATGTTGACTACAACTTTTTTCAATTTAAATCATTAAAACATTTTTTTGTTCAGCGAAAAGTTAAAATAAGTAATACTAGTAATTTCACCTGATAAAAGTCCCAGACTACAGGCCTATATGCCCTGCCTGCTGGATTATGTGTCTCTCTTTTACCATCTTTGTATGATGTTACATCTAGATTCACACCAAACTCTACATGTTGCTGAAAAATATGGACAATAAAGGTGAAAATAGTGTACATGGACAGACCAACAGGTAAGAGGGGGTAAAGGCGTTCTAAATTTTTAATTTCAAAACCGTACCATATATCATGGGTACTGATTTCTAACCCTTTCCAAAACAAGACCCGGTTTTGATGTCCCTAATAGAAAAGGCTTGGGAAAACATTGGAACAGAAGAAGAAACTGTGGATAACCAGCAGTTTCTCCTTTTGCCTCAATATTTTCTGTGCCATATTTTACACAAGTCCTATCTTTAATAACATATATTTTTTTCAGTTGTGGCAGTTTTGAAGTGGATCACCCAAAAATTTTGTCGTTTGGGAAAGGGTTAAACGTCTCTATGAGAAAACAGCAGATCAAACATTCATGTATCTCAGTGGTTTGTCTGGCCGCCAAGTCTAGTGACTCATCGAATCTGGAGCTAAATCAAAAATAAATTGTTACCATCTAGGAAAGAGAAAATTGGACTGATTGAATGGAGTGTTAGTCCAACTAAACAACAAAGGTCATATGGAGACAGGACCTCAGTTTAAAGTCTCATCCAAAAGACTGGGGTGGCAGAGGAAAAAAGGAAAACATACAGGTCCATAGGAACAGGGGGGCTTGGGATTCCAAAGTTGGCTAAAAATTGCAAAGGATGGGTTGCAATAAGGGTTCAAAAAATAGATTTTCTTTAAATTCTGTGAATTGATAGGGTTACATAATATCTTTAATTTGTATGTGTAAAAATTCTGATGAGGGCTTATTTTTGGAGATAATGGCTAACAAAAAGGGTGGGGTAAATTGACACGAGAAGCATTTTTTTACTTTGAAGTTAAATAACTTTTTCTGTATGGATCAGATCGAAGTGAAATTTTGCACGTACTTTCAATGTACTAAGGACAGAATATTTTCGGAATAGTTAATCATGTATATCAGTTTGTTGATTTTCTGTATTCGTCCTTCTGTCGATCTCAGATTTTGCTTAATTTTGATGCACTAACTTTACGAAACTATCTCTAGAAACTTTATTTTTGTATGAATTGACATGATATTGTGTGAACATAATTCTTTATGATGTAGCTAGATATGTGTAAAATTTGGGTCAAATCCATTGCATAGAACCAAAGTTATTTGACCTTGACCTTCAAAGGTAATTCTAAAAAGTCACTTTTTATATTTTTCAGCTATATCTTGATATAAAAATGGTCTTATAAAGTATATTTCAATAAATAAAGTCACAGGTATAATATTCTTACTGTTTTAAGTTTGTTCAATGTAAATTTTAAAGTAGAACTTGACCTTGACATACAGAACAATAATGACTTTTGAAAAGGAAATTGTCCACTTGCCCTTTACAAATCCTTGTTATTATGTGCAAAAAAGTCAGCATCAATCGTGAATTTTCCACTGAACTAAGTAATTACAACGAGGATATAATGAAAATAACTTTATTTGCTTAAAATTCACTTCATATACCAATTTTCATGATAAATTTTCACCCAAAATCTTAAAATTTAATATTTTAGAATAACCTTTGAAGGTCAAGGTCAAATAACTTTGGTGGTTCCATGCAATGAATTTGACTCAAAGTTTACACATATCTAGCTACATTATAAAGAATCATGTTCACAAAATATCATGTCAATTCATACAAAAATAAAGTTTCTAGAGATAGTTTCGTAAAGTTAGTGCATCAAAAATAAGCAAAATCTGAGATCGACTGAAGGACGAATACAGAAAATCAACAAACCGATATACATGATTAATTATTCCGAAAATATTCTGTCCTTAGTACATTTAAAGTACGTGCAAAATTTCACCTTGATCTGATCCATACAGAAAAAGTTATTTAACTTCAAAGTAAAAAAATGCTTCTCGTGTCAATTTACCCCACCCACTTTGTTAGCCATTATCTCCAAAAATAAGCCCTCATCAGAATTTTTACACATACAAATTAAAGATATTATGTAACCCTATCAATTCACAGAATTTAAAGAAAATCTATTTTTTGAACCCTTGTTGCAACCCATCCTTTTTACATTTTTTTTTTTCAATGAAAATTCAATTTAGCCTCCCCCCCCCCCCCCCCCCATTTTCAGACACTGGGTCTTAAGCCCCTCCCCCCCCCTTCCAAGTTGCTTCATACGGGCCTGACATTATATACCTCTTTCAATATTTTGTCAAATTCTGCAGTACTAAACCATCCTTCATTGTACGTCTCATTATGTCTTCTGACCAACAATGGCTTCTTTTCCCACAACTCTCTGTAATAGAAATAAGCCAGGATCTAGAAAAATGTACCTTATAGCATTTGATACAGCCGTAACTCACTATCATACTGTCCCTAAGTGCAGTCTGACTGGGACCCATGCTGCTGTGTTAAGGTAGAAAACAAGAGCTGTCACTGTAAGATGACAATGCCCCGGACACCGCTTTGATTTTAAATTATGGCCAATCTATGTTCAAGGTCAAGGTCATCCAGGGGTCAAGGTCACCAAAGTATGTGCCTACAGAAAGGTAATGTACCAAGGAATGTTGTGGTAAAGTATGAAGCGAATATGCTAAGTAATAAGGAAGTTATGGCCAATGTTAAAGTTTTTGGACGGAATGACGGACAGACAGAGGGACAGACGGACGGACGGACAAGTCAAATTTATGATGCCTCCCTATCGGGGGCATAAAAAGCTATTGGAGAACAACATGGTTCATAATTAGCCTGTGTGCATACGCAGGCTGATCTTCAAACATGTTGGGCTCAAAAGCCTTAAAAGGATCTTTTCCAGATCCTGGCTCAAATTTTTGTTTACCATTATACTTGTATGTTGGCTATGGAAACATTGTTATATGCAATTCCTTCAATTTCTACAAAGTTTTCTCACTAAAAAGGCTATACATGTAAATGTAAATATCTATTCACTTGACATTGTCCTCTGCAACATCTTTAAATCTGGACCAGTCTACAATTTTGCCATCTGTAAATGGGTTTAACAGTAAGATGACAAAGGTCAATGTATAAGTTGCAAATTTATTTTTGCAATTTGATAATACTTGACTCACCAAAAATACATTGCTGCAACTATCATGGTCATTTTGCTGTGGCTGTAGCATCTAACCATGAATTCCTGTCATTTCTCATATCACCACTATTACAGCAACCTAACTGAGCCTCCAGCTGCTCGCCCAGATAGGTTAAAGATGGTCATATCATTTGTGGAGGCCGAAGATGGAACCTGAGACCTCTAGAGTGAGAGGCAGATGCACTACCAACTGCGCTATGGCAGCCGCCTGCTGCAGAAATAATCATACGGTTTTACAGCACACTCACTTGAAGAATTTGTCTACTGGTACTGGGTGAATCATACACTCAAATAGTTTAGATGCCTCCTCTTGTGAATCATACATGTGTTGTAGGGTCACACCCTGCCATACCTTCTGTTTGGATCCTTTATCCTGCTCATGTAACCATACATTACATTCAATAACAAGAATCCATAAAAGTAGAGTTTGAGTTTATTGAGGTTTTACGCCGTTTTCAACTGCCAGGGTCAAAATGCGGCGGCTGGAGCACCTACCCATAGATTCCTGTTGTTTCTCAAACCAGTACTACCACAACACCCTTACCCAGCCTCCAGCTGCTCGCCCACTTAGGTTAACGATTTCAATCCCATTGGTGGGTGACAATTTTGTCAGAAAGGGTATTAGCCGCGGCCGGGTATCGAACCCGTGACCTCTCGTATGAGAGGCAGATGCGCTACCAACTGCGCTAAGACCGCGGCCTTCATAGAAGTAGAACAAGAGATATTTGTAAAACATATATGCCCTCTCAAGGGCCTAGCTTTAATGTAGCCATCTAACGATTTAAGAAGTCTAATGTATTTCTCTCACCAGTACACCACAATATCCTAACAGATTTTTGCAGCTGCTCTCTCATATAGATGATTTACACCAATTGGTAAAAGACATATGACTTTTGTCAAATGTCAGAATGGATACTGCCCGAGTCTAGCTTTGAACTGGCGACCCCTGCCAGATTGACAGACTCAGACATTACCGACTGAGCTATCTGGGGTTGGCAGGCTGCCAATAGACAAAACTTCACCATTCTTATCTTTAATCCTTTCCCAAACAGCAGAATTCAAGGGTGTTCCATATAAAAAGCTGCTGGAGGCAATAAAATGGATGTTGATAAAGTCTAAAAGATTGGATTTGTGTACAATATAGCACATAAAATATTGAGGCAAAAGGAGAAAGTGCTGATTACGAACATAAAAACAGACATTAAACTGGAACTTTATCTCCTACCTTTTTCTGTGGGCTCACAGGCTGTACAGGTAAAACTTTGGATGTTTCTCCATTTTCCACACCATTCTTCACAGGTGAGGCTGTTCTTTGTCTTTTACTTTGTGATTTGTCAGGTGATCTGTCAATCTGTCGTTTGGGGCCGTTCTTCGGGGTTTCCTGTATATCTGTGTTTGGTAGCGGAGGTAAGGGTTTCTTCTGTTTGGATCTGGCTGCCTTCTCTGGGGAGGAGGTAGATCCTGCAAAAATAAATTAACTGGAATCTGGAAAAAAGGCCCTTACAACATTTTAGAAAATCTGGTTTTCAAAATAAGCTTGTGATTAAATGTAGTCTAAAATGGATTCAATCTACTAACTTACAATAGCTACTGGTCATAAATAATCAATTAGAGAACAAGAGGACCATGATGGTCCTTAATTGCTCACCTGCACCTAGATAGAATGAAAGTCCCAAAGTTGTCAAGTTCAAGAGCACATAATTTAAGATGCGAGATTTTGATCAAGCTATAACTGCTTTCATAGTCTTGAATGATCAATTTTTGTAGCTGTTACAGTAAAAACAAAGTGGAAGAAAACAACAATTTTGTCAAAGTAAAGGGCACATAACTCTGTTCTGATAAAGATATTCGCATCAACATTATGTCCAAGTTTTTTTTATTGGTTAATATTTATTGCTGTTTGAGAGAAAACAAAGTAGAAAATGGCAATTTTGTAACCGTCAAGGGCACACAACTCTGTTTTTTAAGTCCAATCAATCTGACAAATTAAAACATTTAAGATATTATGGTCACCAACATTGCGACCAAGTTGTGTCTTTATTGGACCATATTTGTTTGTTAGAGAGAAAATAAAGTCGAAAATGGTAATTTTATGAAATTAAAGGACCAATAACTCTTGTTTTTCTGGCCAAATCAAGCTGAAAATTTCACTCATCAAGGATCTTATGGTCACCAATATTGTGGCCAAGTTTTGTCTTGATTAGTCAATAAATGTAGATGCTACAGTGTAAACAAAGTCGAAAACAGCAATTTTGTCAAATTCAAGGGCACATAACTCCAGACTTCCTGCTCAGATCACACTGAAAATAATACTCATCCAAGATCTTATAGTTACCAACATTGTGGCAAAGTTTTGTCTTGATTGGTCAATATTTGTAGATGCTAGAGAGGTAACAAAGTCAAAACTAGCCATTTTTGACGTTCAAGGGCACATAACTCCAGACTTCCTAGTCCAATCTGACTCAAAATCGAACTCATTCGAGAACTTACAGTCATACATATTTTGACCAAGTTTGGTTAAGATTAGTCAATATTTGTAGATACTAGAGTGGTAACAAAGTCAAAACTAGCCATTTTTGACGTTCAAGGGCACATAACTCCGGACTTCCTTGTCCGATTTGACTCAATATCAAACTCATCTGAGAACCTATGGTCATACATGTTTTGACCAAGTTTGGTTAAGATTGGTCAATATAAATTTTGTAGATACTAGAGTGGTAACAAAGTCAAAACTAGCCATTTTTAACGTTCAAGGGCACATAACTCCGGACTTTCACGTCTGATCTGACTCAAAATCGAACTCATCCGAGAAGCTATGGTCATACATGTTTTGACCAAGTTTGCTTAAGATTGGTCAATATTTGTAGATACTATAGTGGTAACAAAGTCAAAACTAGCCATTTTTGATGTTCAAGGGCACATAACTCTGGACTCCCTGATCCGATCTGACTCAAAATCAAACACATCCGAGAACTTATGGTTATACATGTTTTGACCAAGTTTGGTCAAGATTGGTCAATATTTGTGGATGCTAGAGTGGTAACAACAAATTGTGGACAGACGGACAGATGGATGGACAGAAGGACGGACGACGGACAAAAAGCGACCACAATAGCTCACCTTGAGCACTTCGTGCTCAGGTGAGCTACAAATATGGATTTAGATCAGACTGCGTATGCAAAGGCTGATCTGGATCCATGTTGTTCTTAAACAATCCAAAAGAGAACCCACAACATAGGGTTTAGAATCGTAATAACAAAGTTAGAATGTCTTTACCATCACTTATCTATAGCTCTGACTCCCTCCTATTTGTGAATATTAAATTCAATATTCAATTTAATATTCAACAAACTTTAATTCAGACTTGAATGATGGTCGTTCCTCGTCATAAACATATATAAACAACATATTTACAACATACAAAGTCAAAATGTAAAATATATACAGGAGAGAAAATTTATTATGAAAAACAGTAGAAAAATAAATAGGAAGGAAAAAGTTAGAGCAAAAATCTATGCTGAAGCTGCTGAAAAGTTATTGTTGGTTAATCAATAAGCTATTCCTTCTAAATTCAAAACTTTCATTACTTTCATTATTGAAAGATACCTTTGTTGGAGTTCGGTCCTGTCGGTGTAGAATTGTCTTTCAAACTTGTCAACTCAACAGAACCTGAGTCCCCCGCTACAAATGGACTGTTCCAGTTTGTCTCCGAGACTGATGTGGGACGATGCTTGTTTCCTCGGATAGTCTTTCTGAAACTCCCACCCTTTAAAGTTTTCTGAAAAAGATGTAGTACTTATATCATACACTTTTAAACTTTTCCGAAATGGCCAAATTTTAGACTTATTCAGATGCAGACAAAAAAATAATTCTTGCCAAAAGAAGAAAATGTATATGCTATAAAAGTATTGAGAGAAAAAAACTACTTCCTTTCTCTACATATTTTCTTCAGATAATCCTCTTAAGGATGTGAGCCGAGCCCAGATAGCTCAGTCAGTTACGTCCAAGTCTATCAGATTGGGCCAATCAGGTTTGTTGTTAAAATTGATTATGCACAAAATAATCGTACGACCTTTGATAATACGAGCCCCTGGTATTTCTCTCACCAGTATTACCACAATATCCAAACTGAGCCTCCAGCAGCTCTCTCACATAGATGATTCACACCCATTGGTGAGAGACAAATGACTTGTCAAATGTCAAAATGGATACTGGCCGAGTCGGGATTCGAACTCAGGACCCCTGGATTGACAGACTCTGATGTTACCGACTGAGCTATCGGGGCTTGGCTAGCTTAAGGAATGCCAAATGTCTTCATGCTATCAAAATATGTACTGGGCACAACAACCGCAGCAAATTGAACGATGCTAAACATTATGCACCTTTGTTTTGTTTGAATTGATTGATTGGTTGATTGATCAATTAATTGATGGAATGGAGTATCACATTTCAACCAAATGTTTTTATCATACTGAGCCAGGAACTCAATTTAACTCAAGCAATTTCTTCATTTTCCAATATGTTTTCCAAAACCTTTTTCATGTAGGGCGTCAAAAGACATCACTGAGTGGTAATGGGTTTAGGGCTATAGAGTGGAGAGGCATGGAGCTATGGACAACCCCTTTATAATCGTTGCAAGTTGCACCAACTCCGCTCCCTCTATTGAATTAACCCATTACCACACAGTGACACCTTTTGACACCAAACAAGATAAAGGCTTTAGAAAACAATATGGGAAATGAAGAAAATGCTTGTGACAAGCAATTTCTTCATTTCCCACAATGTTTTCTACACAGAACGACCAAAACATTTAAAATTTCATTCACTCCAAATTGACATCTGCAACATCTTTGAATTGTAACCATTCTAATTTTTTGCCGTCTAGAAGTGGGTTAAGAGGGGCAAGCACATTTAACACCAGCAGGGTCTTCCCTGAGCATGAGAATTTTTGATGGTCATTGTGACCCCCTTGCCTTCAAAGTTAGGGTTCATATCTACTATTTTGTGGGTCAAATGCCCTAGGACTCAAGTATCATATGAAAATCTGGATTTTATACCTTGCGTCATTAATGTTTCTCAAGCAAATTTCTAAGGGGTCATTTGTTTTGAAATTGCGACAATGACACATGATTTGTGCATAATGGAAAACGCTGCACCAAAAAAAGTGTTCATACCAGAAGTTTGTTTGGTTTTTTCTCTTCCCCATTTATAGCAGGAGTGCTTGAAGCTTTCTTCATTGATCCCCTGGATGCATCTCCTCTCTCCAAGGTAGGGGTATCACCCTGTAACAGAATTAGAGGAAGTTAACCCTTTCCCAAACAGGACCTGGTTTTGACGCTCCTAATATCTAAGGCTTGAGAAAATATTGAGACAAAAGAAGAAAATGCTGATAATCAGCATTTTCTCCTTTTGCCTCACTATTTTCTACACTATTTTGTACATGTATGATTCCTTTCTTTAGTAACACATATTTTCTCATCTGCAACAGTTTTCAAATTGGAACATCCAAAAATTTTGTCATTTGGTAAAGGGTTAAGTACAAAAGTAACACTTTAACAATTAAATTTGGAATTTTCCAATTATAGAGCTGCTACAGAAGTCAAAATGGCTGCTGATGAAGATCAGATTTATATGAAGTAATGGACAGTTCTTGTGCACTGCACTCCATAACCCCGAAAAGAACATAACTGCCAAGTTTTAAGTCTATAGAACATAAGGTGAGTCTTACATGACAAAGAAGTGGGTGGTGCCCACCTGCCTGGCTTCCCTGGCACTGAACACCACAGGTGATCCCAAGACCCTTTCCCAAATGACAAAATTTTAGGGTGGTCCAAAAAATATTTGTTGAAAAAGATATATGTATATTTGAACAATATAGCCCGGAAATATAGAGGCAAAAGGATGAAATGCTGATAATCAGCATTTTCTTCTTTTGTCTCAATGAATATTTACTCAAGCCTTTTCTAATAGGGAGGTCAAAACCAGGGCTTGTTTGGGAAAGGGATAATATGTCACTTTTTGGACAGCCTAGAGGCATATAGAAATAGCAATTTATAGCTTTACAATTGTTGAGAAAACATTATGCTAAATGTACTGGTACCTTTTGGGAATCTGAAGGCTTTATTCAAATTTTCCTTGACAGAAGCTACCATTTTCAACTCATTCAAATTAATTAAAGACAGCACAAACCTTTTTTGCCTTGAAGGCGGCAAAAGCTGAAATTTTCTTCATTGGAGCTTATTTCAGATTGTTGGTCTGACAATGCTGTTCAGGACCTGAAACATATTTGCTTTACCATTACCAGAAGGCAGAATTTTGGACTGTTCCAATTTGAAAGGTGTTGCAGACGGCAATTTGAAATTGATGAAATATCAAAATTCAATCAATTTAAAGTTAGAAGCATTGAGGTAAATGAAGAAATTGCTTATCACAATCGATTTCTTCATTTTCCACAATGTTTTCTAAAGGCTATTTCTTGGTGTATCCATAAAGGGTCATTGTGTGGTAATGGATTAAAGTCATATGATGACTGGTACATCTGAAACGGGTAAAAAATTTCCAGCTGGGAACCCATCATACAATTTCCCGCAGGTAATCCAGTACCTATAATTTTTTTGAAGTTGTTATTTATAAGCGAAAAATAAACCTTTAAAGTTTAGGCAGAAAAGACATATTCTATATAAATCTGAACTGTTGTCCACAACAATGTGTTAATTTTAGCACAGAAATATATATTTCTCGTAAACGGTTCAATATTTTGGCTTGAAATTTTCAGAATTTTCATAAGAAAACATACTCTTTCAGATAGAATAAAACAAAAATTTATGTAAAAATACTTGTGAAATGTCACTTTAACTCAGGGAAAAACTGCCTTTGGTGGAGAAAATTGATTCGTGCGGGGAAAAAGGCAACATTACGGGGAAAATTTGCCGAGGTGAAGGGCCTTAGGGCCGGTTCCTAATATAGGCCCCATTTTCTTAATAAAAAAAACTGAAAACTAACAGAAATTAACCTCTTTCGCTTCCAGAAGACATCCTCTGCCCTAAATTGCATCCAGCTGAAATTCCATACCATGTTTTGCAAACCTGTGCAGACATTTGATGGAATTTCATCGGGGCTATTGTTGCATTGCCAATTCAGAGTTAAGTTTTAATTCATATGAGGCCTGTAGCTAGAATATCAAAGTAAGTTGTGTTGGTAAAAATAGTCATAAATAGTGTGGTCACAGTCTCGTTTTAAAAATACTGCCTCTATCTGATTCTATGTAAAAACGATTAATTTACAAACGGCATTTTCAGCCTAAATAACACGTTAAATTGCCAAAAAGTGTATAAAAACTTAAAGCTAGATAGTTATATATTATTATGATAAAATACTTTTACCTTATACACGTTCTTTTCGTGTTAAATCTCTATTTGAAAAAGTGGGTCAACTCTGTGTTTCTTTGTTTGAACTCGGTCGTTACCTAAGAAGGACACGTGGGTATGTGTGATAAAATTGCTTTGGCACTGCCATTTCTTAACGGATTTTCATAAATCTTATATCAAATTAAAGAGCGAAAATAGATCTATTTATCCGTGTATGTTAATACGATGAACCAATGAATTATGAGTCGATGATTAGGTATTCAAAATAGGTCATTTTACTCGGCTTCAGATGGCAAGAACTATGCGACAGAAAAGCCTAGAAAAGCCTATATATGTTCTTCAACATCCTATCTATTCAAATGATAAAACATCTTGTGCTTTTAGCTTAGCGCATTCAAGCGCAAAGGCTTTGACAATGGGAAGTGTTTTTCAATTCCCCGTGATTTATCGATAATTTCTGTCTAAACTCCATTCATCCTAAATTTATTCATAAATATTGACGGCAGTGACTCAAAGAACATTCTTACAAAGTTTGGTTGAAATTGGCCGAATGGTTGATTTGTTAAGAATGATATCATGATTTCTCAAAGTTCGATAAGCCTTGCCCTGCCACGCCCATATTTTTTGACGAATCAAAAAATCACGAACTTTCTTTGAATATTGTCATCCAAGGAACATTCCTGTAAAGTTTTGTCGAAATCGGCCCAATGGTTAAGGAGTAGGAGGTGTTTCAAGGAATTATGGGCGAACAGACGGACGGACAGACGGTGAGGGACCACAATAGCTCATCTTGAGCACTTCGTGCTCAGTCCAAAGGGATTTACAAAATCGGCGTTTCTCATGGGCTTCCTAAACATCCATTTAACCCTTTCCAAAACAGTGAAACTTTATGGTCATCCACCTCGAAATCTGTGACAGGCAACAGAATGAGTGTAAAAAAAGTAAGATTCTTTCGCCTCAATCTTTTCACCTTCAATAAAATCCGTTCAGGACGCCAAAACCAGGTCTAACCAGGTCTTGTTCGGGAAAGGGTGAGGCAGCCAAAAATTAGATTGAAAAATGGACATGTTAAAATGTATGGTGCTCTTTTGGGTCAATGTTTTGAAAGCCTATTTCTTCACGAACCAGAGATATAATTTTAATAATCCATCACTTGAAAGTTTGAATTATTTTTTTTTGTTTGAAATTCCTATTTTATATGTCGTAAAATCTTGTTTTTATCGGAGGCAATGACACGGAAATGATATGCACACAACGAAGCGCAGAAAATATCTACGCAAAGGGAGAAAATGTTGGTTATCAGCATGTTCTTCTTTTGTCTCAATGTTTTCCAAAACCTTTTCATATATGATCGTGAAAATCATGTCTTATTCGGGGAAGGGTTGAAATAATGTAACAAATATTTATATAATTGTTGTTGGGTAGAAATTGAAGAACTAAATTGTTTGGTAGAATAATTTCCTCCTTTGTAAAACTTCAAAGGGGTGTAACTATTTTATCAAATGTCCGATTTTAAAAACGTAAGCAGTTTTGAGTTCCTCTCATTCAGACCTGATATACAATTTGTTGAAGTTCTTTGAAAAATAATGAATAACACAATTTGGCAGAATTATCTCCCCATTGTAAAAATCTGAATAAGCAGTATTCCATAACGCAATGTCCGATTTTCACAATCCAAACAGTTTTATGTTTCTCTCAATATTCTCTGTAAGCTGGTATATATTTTGTAGGGGCTGGAATACTTTTGGAAAAAAGTGTGACCACCCTACCATAATCAGTAAAATTGGTTTTAATCGTAATACAGCGAATATCAATATGATTTTCTAAGGTGCGAAATGTTTTAGGGACGAATGTACAATTCGTGCGCGAAAACACATGACTTTTTATCAACAATCGACAAAATGGCTTCTACAAACATTGATGTAGGTAAAATGAATAACTGTGTATAAGAATTGATAAACTGTGTAAAAATAAAAATGATTTGAGTGATACCTAGCGTTTAAAGTAGGATAAAATTGTCCTCGTGTGTCTGTCCGGTTTTCTTCGAGGGGAAAGTGGGTGCGTTCAGGGTTCTCCCATCGGTAACCGAGTGTATTTACCGTCGGCTACCGATGGTACCATTGGTAGCCGATGGCACCGTCGGCAACTAACAAACTCTGAACGAAAATTGTACCGATCGGTAAAAAAAGGCGGATAATCAATTACCAAGAGCGTATTCTCCCCGCAGAGTGATCGTTCGTTTTCAAAAATTATGAATAAATAGATATTTTCAGAAATAAATGGCTAAATGAAATAACTGTAGCTTCAACTATTACAATAAATTCTATCAAGAACGGTTAGAATGCTATTCGCTTGCTATTGAAGAAAATATATGTTTAGGATCGCCGTAGTTGGATTGTTATCCGCCATCTTACTGTAATGAAAACGAGGCTACCGATGCTACCCGACATGTCTACTGTCGGGACAATTGGTTACCAACAAAATATCCATCGGTATGCCGACGGTTACCGATGGCTACCGATGGTTGCCAACGGCGCCGATGGCTACCGATGGGAGAACCCTGAACGCAGAACTATTACATTTTATTTTATAAGAATGCATTATTTATCACTTTTTGTCATGGAATATCTACAAATGCCCTTATTTGGTGACATTTTTGATGGATACAGCTTATTGGGCTGGGGAGAACACTGATCATTATTTATTATTATTATTATTATTATAGATCGCTACATGACGTGTTGACAGAGACCATACTACATGACGGGGGTGTCACTTATACATTGCTAGAAGGCGGGTCACAGAAGAGACACAAGATTTTAATCTCCAGCCTTGGATACGCGTACGGATTAAAGGTACAGTACACTTTACTTGTCATACAAATAAGAGATAAAAATATTGATAACCATAGCCATCTCATTTTGCCTCCGTATCAATGCGTTGGATTATATGTAATAGATTTGGCTCTGAAAGCAAATCATAAAATTCACGCTAAGCGGAAACCTATATAATCACTGTTGGTAAACTCTGCAAAAACGAGGGAAGTTTTTTCGCCAACAATATATTCCGTTGGTGTTGTTATAAAATGTCGTAACTATGGCTTAGATAAAGATGTAGTTACGAGATTTTATAACAACACTGACGGTTTGTCAATACACAACGGTGAATCCGGTCTATTTTATGCCAATTTCATTGTAATTAGACTTAAAAATCTTTAAACTCACATCCAAACGCAAAATATCTATACCTTGTTGTAGCGAAAAATGGCCCTCGCTTTGGCCGAGTTCACAACCAGTGATAATTATCAAGGGAGGATTATTATTATCATGATAAATTATCAAATTTGCAGAGAGAGAACAAGTCCTCCACTGTCTGGAGATGTAATTCCAGAAGTAGAGCAGTCAAATGCCCAGTCATGTTGAAACAGTTCGGAGACTCATTCCACCAGCAGCACGAGCACCTACACGCAGCATCAACTGACAACGAGTTAAAGAAAAACGCGTATATGAAGGTAGGCATTTTTTGACTCCCCACAATGACTTTGTAATGGTTTCGAAAAACATTGTGGAAAATGAAGAAATTTAACACATAAATACGAAGAAACCTTAATTTTTATTCACTAGAACTGTCGTTTGCATCAGCTTTGAATTTGGATCAGTATAAAGATTTGTCGTCTGGTAATGGGTTAACCAATTTCAACATAATGACACCCTCTGAAGTTGCTTGTGACAAACAATTCCTTCATTCTAACAATGTATAATTTCAATCACTTGTCATCTGCAACATCTTAAAATTTGGACAGAATTACAATCCACCATTTGCAGCAATTGCATTTGGTTTCGTTAATTTAGCATGCGCTAATGTTTAAGAAGCACTAATAGATTCCTTTCAAAGAAAGCAATTTGGTTGTTTCAATTTGTTTGACAATAACGTTTAACCCTTATCATGCTGTTAACATCAATTTACTGTTGTGGCGAAAACTTTGACTGGCAGTATAGAGGCGTGTGCAGCAGGTGGGACTGGCTGAGACGTACAGGAAGCGGCAAGGGATGCATTCCTTTGTCCGCATGCTGTTGTCGATCCAGTTCTTGCCTGCTGACCACATCCAACGGGCCTTTGACGGATTGGCGGCACGTGCTTCTACAGCCGAGACCATCGAGTTGGTGGGGTACGTCCGCAGACAGTGGATTGAGGGTACCACGTTCCGTCCCTCTGACTGGTCTGTCTTCCAGCAGACCATCAGGACCAACAACGATGTAGAAGGTAACTTTAATCAGTTGTTGATTATCATAATGCAAAAGCATCAGAATTATATGAAATCATCTTTAAAGAAATGATGTGAGCCGATGTCAAAATTGAGTTGCCTTAGTTTGTACGCATTTCAACATGTATATAATGTGGGTGGGAAGTCAAAACGTCGTAACTCAAGCTTATTCAAGCTAATGAAGACGAGCATTAAAGAACATACAGTCAGCTTTTTTTTCTCTTTTTTAATATAATTCTGTCTGATAAAGCTTTCAATGGAGGATTTAAACAAACAATTCTTTTTTTCAGGGTGGCATCACCGTCTCAACGGTAAGGCAGGAGCATCGTGTCTGTCCTTTTACAGACTGGTCCCCCTTCTACATCGTGAGGCAGGGATCGTGAAGGTAGCAGTGGAGACCGGAGACCTTGACCGCGGCAGCAGTGTCAGGTCTGCACGACTTGACAAATCCCTGACTGACTGCTGGGAACGGTATTCTTCCGGTGAGTGGAAAGTTTCCCGTTTCCTGCAGGCAGTCGGGAATTTGTACAGCGTGCGATGCTGATTAGATAAAATTGCCTATCATAGATTACTGGACTGTTGACAGAGGTTTTATGAGTGTCGTGTATATAGAGTGTAAATATTTTTTTGAAAACTTTCCTTAACCCTTTCCCAGAAGGCATTATTTTTTAGTATTACTGTTTAACCCATTCCCAAACAACAAAATTTTATCCTAGTCCAAACTCATAAGTTTTGGAGTCGACAATTTCCATTGAACAAAGTTTAACATTTTTGGTCTTTCTTGGTAGTAAACGTTGTGGGAAATGAAGAAATTGCTTGTCACGAGCAATTTCTTCATTTTCAACAATGTTTCCAAAGCCTTTATTTTATGGGGCGTCTAATAGCGTCAATGTATTGGAAAGGGTTAAACCTTTCAGAAACAAGCATCGAGGAAAAAGTAGAAATTGCTGATGCATTTCTTCTTTTGTCTCAATATTTTCATTGTTATATTCTTCACCAAAGTATAATTTAAGACGCTCCCATTTTGAATTCTGCATGAGCTTTCAAATTTGACCACCCTGAAATTTTGTCATTTGGGATAGGGTTAAGTGTTAAATGTTGCTGTATATCGAGGGCTCAGTGCAAAACTATTGTAATTACATATATTTCAGAAATTCACTTTTTTGCATTTTCTGAATCTTTAGGAAGCTATACACCATGTGTTCTAATATTAGTTTTCAATTCTGTATACTTAAAAAGATATTTACAATTTTGAAAACATTTTTCCTCTTTAACTCTGAGAAAATCAATAAGTTTTTTCCCTCTCCTGTAAAATTTTACAAAATGTAGTTACACTAGTTTTGCACCAAGCCCTCGATATGACAAAATGAATGAGTTCTCCTGTGTACTACAAAATAATCAAGAAAGAAACCATGTAAATTATTTGTACTTTGTCAAAATAACATAAAATATTGATGGAAAAGAAAGAAATGCTAAAAGTATTTACTTCTTTTGTCTCAATATTTTCATAGGGACTTCAAAACCAGTAATTGCTTGTGAATGTATATATCTTACAATTATTATCACAAATATATACCATGAATGTTCATTTACTTAAATATGTACATAAAGATATTTTTAAAAACAAACACTTTGTGTTCTGTTCGTTCTTTCATAATTATAAAACAGTGTATTTAGTATAGAGATACTCGGATATATTTCTATATCTCCCTGCTGCTTTTATAGATCTATAGTACAGGCGAAACTTATGCCACACCCACAAGTAACAAGATACATGCTTTGTAAGACATTTTGGAAAATGAAGGATTTGCTCATGACGAACAATTTCTTCATTACACTCAATGTTTTCAAGCCATAGCATAGGAAAACGTCACATTTTATCCACTTAAAAATTTTAGTCAGCGCCATCTTGGAATTTGGATAACATAAAAAAACAACAGCATAATCGAAATATATCATAATAAACTCATAAATTGCCATTATATCAACAAAAATCTTTATTTTATATACTGGGCCTTTCTGGACTGGGCCTTTTTGGTTTTGGGCCTTTTCGTACAGTGGGCCTTTTTGGTTTTGGGCCTTTTTGACCCCGATTCGTGTTAAAAAACGTGCGGTGAAGTAGTCGATTTCTGAACTTTGGAGATGGAAGCTGCCTATCTAGAGCAGTTACAAAGTTTTGTTTTTGTAAGATAATCATGTTTGTTGTTGCCTGTGTCATACCTTGTTGTGTATTTGTTGGCGGCACCTACTTTTGAGACTGCTGTGTAGACTGTAGTGTAGTCGTTGAATGAAGAATATTTTTAGATTTAGAAATTAGAGGGAGTGTGGCTTTTCAAAATGCAAGATGGCACGCACTGTTTTGCAAACTCAATGTTTTAACTGTCCTGTCAACATCTGCCAAAGTTAGGGAAATGATTTATGTTCAGTTAAAGATTGCGGTCATACTAAAACAAGCCGCACAGCAAAATCACAGTCGTACAGGTAAAACCAAAGCCGTACGGATTTAAGTACCGCCGTACATATACTGAGACCTTAATTCCATATATTTTTTATCGAAATACACGAAGAAATATATAATCTAAGCAATAGACAAGTTAAATATCATTTTTTGTTATTTTGATGATGTTTTAGGCATTTTTTACACCCTATATGAAGCCCAACAGGTGCGCATGTAAGCCGTACCGCGGTAGATCAATACAGTCATGCTTTATTCAAAAATAAGACGATATAAGATGTTGTTTATGAAGAAAATATTGTATTTTAACCTCTATTCAAGTTTTGATTATTTTATTTCAGGTTTCATTAGGAGTTAAATGCGACGAACAACACAGGTGAATCTCAATAAAGGGAGGTAACTTCTTTATTATTGTATAATATTGTTTGGTATTGATTTTCGCATCATTTACTTTTATTGATAAGAATGAGGTGTGAAATTGAGAACAAAAGACATTGGTATTATTCATTCCCAAATGGCAAACAATAAAAAGGGTTTAGCCATAATTCCTTCTTTTTCAGCAGTTTCAATTTTTTCATTCTGTGGCTATTTAAAGACTCCCATTTTGGACTATGGACGATATAGTTTTAAAACAGAAAACTGACAGGAAACATCCATAGATCTTTACTTCCCCAAATCGTTTAACCTATTACCAAACGACAAAATTTTAGACTTGTCCAAATTCAGAGATGTTGCAGACGACAATTTCAATTGAATGAAATTTTTAAAAGTTGATTGTTTTTTGGAAGCATTATGGGAAGAATTTTCTTCATTTTGCGTGATGTTTATCAATGTCATTATTTTAAATAAAGTCATAAAGTCATTGTGTGGTAATGGGTTAAATGAGATTTTTTTAGAATTCTGCAAAATGAATTAAGGATGACAAGGGTTGAAATTTGCATTCAATGTAGAACTTTGTTCAAAGCTTTCAGCATAACTTTTTTATATATATTTGTTCCAGGTGAGAGGATGCTATGGTAAATGCAGTAGAACTCTCAGCCATTTACAACAAATGTTTCCAGACTCAACGACGAGGACGTGGTTCTACACTGAGTCCATTTTTTTTTTTTTTTTTTTTTTGTTGTTGTTTTTTTTTTATGTTGGGGCCAATACCAAGGCTGCAAGCCACTGTTTGCGAAAATGGGTGAAATCAGTGCACGATGTTTATTTAACCAATGCTACAAGCAACCTGAGTGTCTTTATACATCAAGAATTTTGTACAATGTAGGGTTTTAAGTGCTAGCAAATCTTCATACTGCATTTTTTTCTGAATAGGCGACACATTATCCAAAAGAATGTGTGTTCATGAGCTGAAAAAGCATGATCAATGCTTATGAAAAGTAACTGTCTTGACAAGTGTAATGTTCGGAAATGTACATATTCATTTAACTTGCTGTGCAAAATCTGATTCTGAATTAATATTGGATAAACAAGTTAATCGAAATTGGGGTTTTTTAACTTGATTGTTAAGAAAGAATGTGCAATTAATGGTTTTAGCATGATTCTGGAAGAGGTAGAGTTTTGATACTGCTTGCCATTAAGTGAATGTGAAATAACCTTTATCCAACTATGCACTTAAGAGGAAACACAGCTAACATTTTCATTTAATTATCATATATATTTTCTTGAAATTGTTTTCAAAATTGCTGTAGTTTTAAACGAATCAAAAGAAAAAAATGTATATACACTCACATCATTTCCTCCCCGTAAATTATGGGGTACCCAACACAGAGTAAACGGCGTATGATGGATGCATACAGGCGTTATATCGAATTTAGTTTTCGTTAAATTTATTAATGTTAAAAAAATGGATAACATTGAGAGAAAATGTGAAATTGTTGCTGATCAACAGTTTGTCATTTTCCATCAATATCATTCTGTTCATACATCAATTAGGCCTACTCGGTAATGCTTCGTGTTGATTTTTTTTGGAAATGCTACAAATATGCTACAATCTAGTTTCATTTAGCGCTTCATATATTAATTTAAGTCCAACACCTTTACTTTAAGCATATAAAGTGTGAACAGCAAAATTTTACACCAGTCCGAGAAAATAACATTGAGAGAAAAGAAGATATCGACTATCAGTATGTTCTTCTTTTGTCGCAATGTTTTGTTTTTTTTGGTCAACTTACAAAAAACATTGTGATGCAAATATCCACAGCAGCCCTCCCTACACTGGGATGGACGATACGTCGCTTGACTACTGCGGACATTTAGTTTTATACATTTCTATATTAAGGAAGTGTAAAGCAACTTTTCTTAAGTTTGCCCACCCTTATGGACCTTTATGGGAAATAATACGCCCCAACATCTTTAAAATTTAGCATATAAACAGTGTGTACAGCAAAATTTTACACCAGTCTAAATTTTGGAACATAATTTAATATTCACATTGGGAGAAAA
The DNA here is from genome assembly GCA_963680895.1 of Fragum sueziense. Classification (NCBI taxonomy): domain Eukaryota; kingdom Metazoa; phylum Mollusca; class Bivalvia; order Cardiida; family Cardiidae; genus Fragum; species Fragum sueziense. Next base: position 76,944,090 of record OY804593.1, on the reverse strand, counting down.
GGAGAAGATATCGAGTTTCAGTATGTTCTTCTTTTGTCGCAATTTTATTTCAATATACAAAATACATTGTAAGGCAAATATCCACAGCAGCCCTCCCTACACTGGGATGGACGATACGTCGCTTGACTACTGCGGACATTTAGTTTTATACATTTCTATATTAAGGAAGTGTAAAGCAACTTTTCTTAAGTTTGCCCACCCTTATGGACCTTTATGGGAAATAATACGCCCCAACATCTTTAAAATTTAGCATATAAACAGTGTGTACAGCAAAATTTTACACCAGTCTAAATTTTGGAACATAATTTAATATTCACATTGGGAGAAAAGGAGAAGATATCGAGTTTCAGTATGTTCTTCTTTTGTCGCAATTTTATTTCAATATACAAAATACATTGTAAGGCAAATATCCACAGCAGCCCTCCCTACACTGGGATGGACGAAACGTCGCTTGACTACTGCGGACATTTAGTTCTACACACTGCTATATTACGGTAATTTATATTAACATTTACTCAAGGTAGCCCACCCTATGGGAATCCACGACTTCGGAACTTGCGATTATTTTTATTCGCATTTATTCTGGCGACGTCGCGTGAATCTCATTGGGGCGGACTCCCTTAACAATCGGAAAATATTTGTTTGAGAGTGGTTACACCAAGAGAGGTCTATGCCATCTCCATTTTCGCTCTCTTATTTAATTTTCGGAAACATTTTCGGAAATCGCAAAAATCATTCGTATTTGGCTTGCTTATTGGGAAGGGTTGTCGTTTTTGCAGACCTGACCCTTTTTATTTGACCTGGTTTTTTTGCTATTTTCGCTGTTATCGGAATAGTGAGACCTGAATCGGATGAAGTTACTGTCTTGTTATCTTTCTTTACAAATTTAAAGAATTTGTCGACCATTTTTTGTCGGGCATTTTCATCCATTTCCAACCAAGAGGAATGATTTAACCTTAAAGCAAATGCATGATGTGCTAATTGTAGATTACCCCTACCATGTAAAGCCCCTCGGATGTCTAGCATTTGAGACGTTTCGATGTCTTGCAAACGGTCGATTAATGTTGGGAGTTTCGAAATGTGCCAATCTCCCAGTAATTTTATTTTATGGTTCATACTTTCGCAGTTATTGTTTTTCCAAAACGGTGGTATGGAAGGCTTTTCTAATCTTGGCAAGAATACATATTGAAATAGAACGGGCAACAGTTTTTCTCTGAAATACCCATTATCAAATTGGGCGATTTGCTCTAAAATTTCTGTTTTTCTTTCAATAAAGGCCAGTCTACTTGACATTGTTAGGATTCCATTCCTACCAAACAGGACATTTGTTAAATGTTTCTGAATTTGATCTGGTGCTTGCGTATTTCTTAAATGTCTTTTCATATTTTCTTCAAGATGTCTTGTGCACAAAATTTGTGTTGCTTCCGGAAAAGCTGAACGAATAGCATTTAGAACGGCTTGCTCCTCGTCTGAGCCGAAAATAATTTTTTCAATCGGAAATGAAAACCCAAGAGAAGTTCTTACTTTAAACAAAAAATCACAGTATGTTTTGTAACACCCATCCCAATGTAGAAATGTAGGACCCAAAATTATTGGATTAGTTAATCCGTCTGCTCTTACTAAGTTTTGATTTTGAAATACCAAAGAGGTAACATAACACGCCCCTAGGTTGAATGTCCTATCTATTCCTATCACAGAACCCGAATTTATGGCGTTCTTCATCATTTCTAATTGTTCGTTTGAAAAACAAATAATTGATGGTGGCTTTTTGTTATCGTCTGCTATTACAGAGCGGATAAAAGTACTTGTTTGGAGTTTATTCAAAATCATCTGAACCTCATCTGCTGTGTTCTTAATATACGAATACGGTCGTTCTTTTTTTGAGAAATTATACTTCGCATTTTGAATTACCTTAATTCCGACTGGGTTTTCAATATCAATAGAGTTAACTTTTCTCTGTATCTGTATGGGTTTAAGATTATTACAAATTCCGTCATTAATAACCTGCTTCTGTTTTGCGCTTATTCTTATGTATTCGTTACTCTTGGAACGAGAATTACCATGACACGCATGTCCTGGAAATTCTCCAATATATTCAACAATTTTTACAGTGGCGGATTCATCGTCTTTTTCAAAGAAAGAAACTCTTCGCTGATATTTTTCATTTTTCTTTAATTTAAGGTATTGTCTCTTTAATGTTATGATGTCACCAGGTAATGGTTGATTTGTTAAGGGTATGTATTTCTTTTGTGTGTAAGTGAAATATTCCCCCGATTTCTTGTAAATGCGAGTGAGAAATCCATTTTCATTTAATAAGAATTCGTCCTTCTTTTGTGAACACTTAACCCATGCCCCACAGTCGTCAACGACACCCTTTTCAAAATTTATCAAAAAAAAATACATTTTCCTTTTTGCCGTTTGGCACAGATTCTAAAACATGTTGTTTTTCATTTATCACAGTTGCTATTTCATTTACATCCATAAACCTTTTTCTAAATAATGAGTTCGACCTATTTTCATTATTTTCAGTAACAGATTTTGTATTGTTTTCTCCCTCATTGATATCTGACCCACCCGCATGTATGTAGCCATTTTGTACAATTATCTCTGTGTGACAACTTAAGGAAAAAAATAAATATGACCAACAACAATATTGATCTTGACTTTTTGACCTTGATTCTATTTTAGACTTATGATATTTATGATAAGGATATGTTCAATTTATATATATAACAACGACAAGAGGTATGGTATATGATAAAGTAATATGAATATGCAGAAGTTTACTTAGCTGTGAATCCCGGGGGAACGGCTGAAGCAGTGTGAAGGTATGTTCGAAATTGATTTGGTATTTATACGCATATATCTAATTATTGCTACAAACAACAGAAATTTGGCATTTAGGTCTCACTCAAACTGATTGAAGATCCGCCTTCTTCAAAGCTGATTAAATCGATTATCCCAATTAAGGTATGAATTCATTCTGTAAGTTTGAGTTCTTCGGTGTTCACATTAATTATGTAACAAAGCTGTTCTTCAATAACGTTTGACGCAAACCGTGGCATAGATTATTAATTACGACTGATTACGATAATTATGATTAGATATTATTTTAAACAATTATCAATTTCAACAAGAGTGCCTATCGCTCGCCTAAGTTCTTCACGTATTTGATTGTATACAATATAAATTTTATTGTAAACAATTATGATTATTATGTCACATTAAATTATTGTAAACTAGAATATCACTGAATTCACGAACAAATTTTGAAATAGTGTCACTCAAGGGACATTTCTGCAAAACTTTTTCATATTGGCCTGATAATTGATTTTTAGTGTAAATGTTTAGGGCGGTCCAAATTGAAATCTGCTGGTAATCAGCAGTTTTTTCTTTTTCATCGATGTTTTTCAAGCAATTTCTACTAGGGACGTCAAGACCAGGTCTTGTTAGGGAAAGGGTTAATGATACGAAATGAAAAAAATATTTTCTATGTAACCCACTTCCATATATTAATTATATTTCGTTGTTATAAATGCAAAACCTCGTATCTCGTTTTTGGAAAAAAATAAAGGAGAGGGAAAACAGTGTAATAACTTTTCCCAAACTGAAATGTTGTTTAACTCGAAATGTGGACGTTCACAAATGATTTGTCATTATTACTGATCAGTAAAAAATTTTCAAAACCGGCACGAATTTTCTTTACCTAGGCACACAAGTGTGTACTTTGAAAATCGCAAGAATCGACATACGAGGTTTTGCCGACGATTTATGACCCCCTCCTTAAGATAAGGGCTTTAAAACATCATGGAAAGAAAGCAATTGCTTTCGAAAAAAAATCAAGAGCTCCCCCCCCCTTCCAAAAAAAGAGCGTATCCTTTGGTGGATGGAATTATCATCATCATCACCACCATCAACAACAAGCAATAGTAAAATGTGGAAAGCAATATGGAAGCAGGAAGTGATATGTGAGCTTTTTCTTCTTTGGTCTTAATATTTTAAAAGGCCTAATTTTGCGGACGTGAAAATCAGTATTTGTTTTGGGAAAGATTACAAACAAACAAAAATGGACCAAGTCTTCAAAAGATCGAGACAAAAAATTAACTTAAATGACAAAAAATTTAGACCACTCCTACACGAAAGCGAATGCATAATTATGCAGGCCTAACATTTATTATGCGTATTAACCCGTTACCACACAATGACTCTTTTTGAGTCCCCACAAGATAATTGCTTTGGAAAACATCGTGGAGAAAGAAGAAATTGCTTTTGACAAACAATTTCTTCGTTTCTAACAATGTTTTCTACCCAAAATGACGAACAAATTTTTAATTGCATTCACTTGATATTGTCGTCTGCAACATCTATAATTTGGACTAGTCTAAAATTTTGTCGTTTGGTAATGGGTTAACAGGATTGCATATATTGAGAGAAGCGGTAAGATGATCATTATAGTTTTTGGCTGTTATTTGTTTTACAGTTGATTCTGAACAGTGTATCATCCTCTCACCTGAAATGAAAAGACAAATAACTCATTAGCATAGGCTGTCAGTCAGTCCATACATGTATTGTGAGCTATGGTTATCTGTTTGTCTGGCTTGGAAAACGTTGAGAGGAAATGGTTGTTGCAAATTACCAATTTATACATTTAAAACAAATTGCTTTCAATTTATGATTATCCTCTGCAACAAATTTGTATTTTTTCCAGAATAAAAAGTTGTGTGTGTAAAAAGGGTTAACTATTGTAAACTAAAGTTAACTATGGAATATATTTTAAAACAATACATCAAAAATACATCAAAAATGCTAATTTTTAACGACTTTGACTAATGATTAAGTAATAATTATCGTAAATGGGAAATAATAATTTGATTAAAGAATTTATAAACCAGGATTAAAATTGGATACAATTTTAAGACAAACTGATAGTTTATAGAACAATTATGTTTATTTGATTTGATTATCGCGAGTGAGTTCCCATGTATTAATTAGGATTGAGTAATAATTGTCCAATACAATTAGAAGAGTTTGGGTTCAAAACAATATAAAAGGATGTAACATATTGAACAGGCCATAAACATTAACATGGAGAATCTATCCAGATCTATCGTCCGCTATCTTCGTCATGATCCAGGGGCTCCTCTTGACCACAACGCCTTTGTTCCTGTCGATGTCATTCTTCTTCACTTCAACATACACCTGCAAGATCTGTACTCAGCAGTCAACCAGCCATCAGACAAACAACGACTGTATTTTTCCAACTGCGGCCAGTATATTCGGGCAGCGGCCGGTCACTCCATACCAATTCATCTGGAGTGCATCGGTATCCAGATTGTCGATCCATCTACCGTCGGGTACTGCTGCCACGGCACGTCACTCGCAGCCTACAATCAGATCAAAGAAGAAGGCCTGAAGACCATGGGGCGAAGCTACATCCACTTCGCTACATCTAAACAGCGAATCAGACGAGGGTCCAGAGTAATCATCACCCTGAACGTGCAGAGGTATCTGCGTGACGGAATGAAACTCTTCCGTCTGGCAGACGGGAACATCGCTGCAGAAGGAAACAGGGACAATATAATTAAGCCCTGTTTCTTCAAATGCGTTACCGTCAAAAATAGCCCTTTTTAGGGCTGTGATCCAACGGCCCTTCTAAGGGCCATCACTTTCAATGAAAGTGTTCCTTAGCGAAATATTGTCAATAAATCAATCAATCAATCAACCAATCAACCAATCAATCATTCAATCACATTCAATCACATTCATTCAATCACATTCAATCAATCACATTCAATCAATCACATTCAATCAATCACAATCAATCACATTCAATCAATCAAATTCAATCAACCACATTCAATCAACCACATTCAATCAATCACAATCAATCAATCACATTCAATCAATCACATTCAATCAATCACATTCAATCAATCACATTCAATCAATCACATTCAATCAATCAATCAATACCAAAAGTGTGGTTTCTAAGCTATAACATTTGCGGTTTGGTAATGGGTTAAATCCCGATCATCCAGTCTATATTGTCCAGTCTAAGTTCTAATTTACCGAGTTACCTCCCTTTGGACTTAATGCAGGGAGTAAAAAAAGCCTAAAACATCATCAAAGTAACAAAAAAATGATATTTAACTTGTCCATTGCTTAGTTTATATATTTTTTCATGTATTTTGATAAAAAATATATGGAATTAAGGTCTCTGTTTCTGTACGGCGGTTCTTAAAGTCCGTACGGCTTTGGTTTTACCTGTACGGCTGTGATTTTGCTGTGCGGCTTGTTTTAGTATGACCCAAAGATTGTGCTAGGAGAGAATTTGTTTGTGTCACATTCAGATGATTCTCTGTATCCCTCCCCCTCTCTCCCTGCTGGATTCCTCCCTGCCCATTCCTTCCTGCCCATTCCTTTGATTGCTGCATCCCCTCTGCTCCACAATATCTATCCAATGCCAAGAGAAATTTGCAATGTCAGCTTGATCTCTGCAAATGAACACCTCATATCATGTTTTAAGTAAATTTGAGTAGTTGAAAAGTATTGTACACATTCTGGAACGCACAACCCCAGTAGTGTAGCACTAGTTACAGTCGACACTCGTTGTGTCGAAGTCGGAGGGGTCGTCAAAATACCTCGACATATCCAGAGTTCGACTCATCCGATTTTGTTCGGCTTCTATAAAGTTGATAGTTGACCGTTTTTTAAACGAATCAAGTACGATTATTATTGAAATGTAGTAGGAAAAGGAAAGAAATTCTCATTTTGAGCAATTTCTGTCCCTTTCCTACTATATTTCAATAGCTATATTGAGTTCGAAATTATTTTGTTTGAAAAAAATATGTCCATTGATGAGGACGGGACGAGATTTGAACTTCGACTTAAAAGCGAAAATTCGACTTATCCGATGTCGACATAACGAGTGTCGACTGTAATTAGTGATAAGTGGGAAGCTTTTAGAACCAAGAAGCTAGCATGGCAACTGGGCAGAGTCTTACCAAACATAACTACTGACTTAACCCTTGTGTAATGCTGAATAAAAACAAGCTGGTAGTCATTCTAAAGTAGAAAAAAAAAAGGTTTCTCAATGCCTCTTTTCTGTAACCCATTAGCACACTTTTGACGCCCTACAAAATGAAGGCTTAGGAAAACATTGTGGGAATTTCTTCATTTCACACAATGTTTTCTACTCAAAAAGAATCAAATTTCATTCACTTGATATTGTCATAGATCTGTAACATCTTTGAATTTGGACCAGTCTATCATTTTACCATTTGGTAACAGGTTTTACTGTAAGTGCATCTGTAAATATGACAGCCTTGACAGCGCAGTGGTCAGACCTGGGGTCGATTACATGCCAATGTAATCGATTACAATTACAATTACTTGCAATTTCTTTGATTACTGATTACATTATGATTACTCAGTTTTCAAATGTAATTGATTACAATTACAATTACTTTTGCAATGTAATCATGATTACATCTGATTACATGTGATTACATTTTTTATTAGCATAAATATTAGGGTAATGTATAAAGATGCTGAAGACTGTTCAAAAGATATATGTTACTGTGACATTTCACGATTATTTTTACATAAATTCTACTTTTATCCTATCTGAAAGAGCATGTTTTCTTATGAAAATTCTGAAAATTTCAAGCCAAAAATAGCCGTTTACGAGAAATATATATTTTTGTGCTAAAATTAAACAAATTGTTGTGGACAACAGTTCAGATTTATATAGAATTTGTCATTTCTGTCTCAACTTTGAAGGCATATTTTTCGCTTATAGATAAGAACTTCAAAAAACTGATAGCGTTTCTACGCATTAGAATAAACAATCTTTGCATCAAGATATACTTTTAAAAAATGAAATAAATGTGAAATGTCACTTTAAACAAAAGGATAAAAGGTAAATAAACAAATATTTTCTAAATCTCCTTTTATCATAATGTTTAGTGTCTTATGTATGAGCGCATACTACAAATCAAAATATGTCAAAAGTTTAACAACCCTATAGGATTTTTTTTTTCTTTTAAGAAGAGAAAAAAAAGTGAATATTAAGAATGGGCTAAAATAATTATCAACAATTTTAATCAATTTAATATGTTTTCTTTTTGCTACAACTATGATACATAAGTATGAAATGGTGGCATGTGGAATTGGGTTAAATAAAATCATTTAGAAGAAAGCCCTTTCAGCAAACAGGTGGTGTACGTCCCTTTTTCACTTCAATTGTAGATACTTTTTGTTTTAAACAAGTCATTGCAGATAGATATTTTAGGAATCACATCAATTGCCAATGTTTGTTTCTTTATCAGGTGCCGAAAGCTTAATATTTATAATCAACAGTTCAAGTAGTTGAGGGAAAAAAGACAAAAACAAATACATTGATATTTGTATACATTAATCAAAGGAATTGAATTTTGATATGTATTAATTAAACATAATGCTTTCACTAAAGAGTACTGCGTAGTTCATACATCACAATTTAACATTTTCACAGAAACGATATATAACGTCACATAAGTTTATTTCTATGTAGAAAATATTGTCGTATATCGTCGTTGTAAATGCAAAACCTCGTATCTCGTTTTTGGAAAAATTCAAAGGGGAGAGAAAAAAGTGTAATAACTTTTCCCAAACTGAAATGTTTTTCTTGAAATTTGAACACATTGTTCATAAATGAGTTGTCATTAATACTCATTAGTCAAAATATCTCAAAACCTGCAAGAATTGTCTTTAACTCGGCACAAAAGTTTGTACTTTGAAATTCGCAACAATCGACATACAAGGTTTTGCATTTACACCGACGATATGCAGAAACTGCATATCAATTGCATCATTTTCTATGAAGTTTTCTGAATGCCCTATTCTTAATAGACTAAAAAAAATGTGATTATGATGTATTATCATGGGCATGTTTAAATTAACTACTGCAAATTGTTAAATGAAACATGAAAATTAACTCTATAATCCCTGTGAAAATTTTGAATGGAATAAAGAGTTGCATTAAAATCAGATAATTAAGCTAGGGCCTAGGGGCAAGAGATTATCTAAGTTTGACACCTTATTCCCTTAATCCCCTTATACCAGTAATTGGAGCATTGTTTTATCTATAAAAGAATATCAATTGAAATGATCAGCCTTTAATCCTTTCCTAAGCATGTTTTCATACCCTTAATAGAAAATGCATAGGAAAATGTTGACTCAAAAGAAGAAATGCTGATAATGAAAAATGTTTTGTTGTTTTTTTTTTCAGCAAAAATTAAGTTCATACCATTAAGTGTTATCTTTAAAGAGACAGACATCAATCTAGATCCAAGTTCCCAAAAGCAAAACAGAGTATTATTGTATAACATAGCCTTTTTAATTAACCCCCAGTAATTTTGAAACAATTTAAACATGGGGAAAAGCAGATACTATGAAATGTAATCAGAATGTAATCAGGATGTAATCATGATTACAGGCCATTTTGCAATGTAATCGATTAAATTACAATTACATGTAATCGGAAATGGGCCGATTACAGATTACATTATGATTACTCCAAAATTGTAATCGATTACATGTAATCACGATTACAGATTACGATTACCCCAGGTCTGGCAGTGGTTACTTGACTTGTAGCCAAACCTTGTGGTCACAAGTTTGAGTCCTATTTGGGGAGGTGTATCTTTGGGTTTACAAGACACTGAAAGTATACAGCCCACCACTTTTTAGCCATACGAAATGCATCAAATTACACACACTTGCAAATAAACTTCACTCAAGTTGATTCACGGTGCCGTTTTCAAAATTATGCTTCAAGAAAAAAATGATTTACAAATATTATTTTACTCTATATTCATAATATGCAAGGAAGGTAATTTTGAACTTTTTTGTCAAATATTTCAATAAGTATGCATTAATTCAAATTTCTAAAAGGTTTAAAATACTTAAGTTTATATTTGGACTGGAAATGTAACAAAGTTCAGGAATTACTGGCACTTTTCAAATTCAATCTACCCAGCTGTATGGAGTGGATAGCAGCGATGTCAGACTTACTATCTCTTCTCCTCCGCATTTTAAGGTCAATTACGAGCAAATGAAAGGATTTTCTGGTTTTCTCATAAATAGTTTGAAAATGGGTTTCAGTATAATGCATAGACGGTCATTTCACAATCGAAAGCATTTACGCATTGAACACAGCAGTCAATATATCTGATTTTTATGACCGCGATTAAATGTCATGATCGCACATGCAATTTGTTAGCTCACCTGAGCACGAAGTGCTCAAGGTGAGCTATTGTAGTCACTCAATGTCCGTCGTCCGTCCATCTGTCTGTCAACAATTTGGTGTTAACACTCTAGCATCCACAAAAGTGGCCAATCTTGATCACACTTGGTCAAAGCAAGTATGGTCTTAAGTTCTCGGATGAGTTCGATTATGGGCCTGATTGGACCTGGAAGTCTGGAGTTATTTGCCCTGGAACGTAAAAAATAGCTAGTTTTGACTTTGTTTACACTCTAGCATCTATTTACACTCTAGCATCTACAATTATTGATCAATCAAGACAAAACTTGGACATAATGTTGGAGACCATAAGATCTCGGATTAGTTTGATTTTCAGTCTGATCTGATCAGAAAGACGAGAGTTATGTGCCCTTGAATTCGACAAAATTGCCATTTTCGACAGTTTTCAACCTTGTTTACACTCTAGAATCTACAATTATTGACAAATCAAGACAAAATTTGAACATAATGTTTGGGACCATAAGATCTTGGATGAATTTGATTTTCAGTCTGATCTGAACAGAAAGTCCAGAGTTACATGCCCTTGAATTTGACAAAATTGTCATTTTCAGCTTGTTTCGACCTTGTTAACACTCTACAATCTACAATTATTAATCAATCAATACAAAACTTGGACACAATGTTGGGGACCATAAGATCTGGGATTTGTTTGATTTTCAGTCTGATCTGAACAGAATGTCCAGAGTTACATGCCCTTGAATTCGATAAAATTGCCATTTTCGGCTGGTTTTGACCTTGGTAACTCTCTAGAATCTACAATTATTAATCAATCAACACAAAACTTGGACACAATGTTTTGGATTATATGATCTCGGATGAGTTTGATTTTTAGTCTGATCTGATCAGAAAGTAGAGAGTTATGTGCCCTTGATTATGACAAAATTGCAGTTTTTGACTGTTTTCAACCTTGTTTACGCTCTAGAATCTACAATTATTGACCAATCAAGACCAATTTTGGACACAATGTTGGAGACCATAATATCTTGGATGAGTTTGATTTTCAGTCTGATCTGACCAGAAAGTGCAGAGTTATGTGCCCTTGAATTTGATAAAATTGCCATTTTCGGCTGTTTTCGACCTTGTTTACACTCTAGAATCTACAATTATCAATCAATAAAGACAAAACTTGGACACAATGTTTGGGACTATAAGATCTCAGATGAGTTCGATTTTCAGTCTGATCTAATTAGGAAGTCGAGAGTTGTGTGCCCTTGAATTTGAAAAACTGCCGTTTTCGGCTGCTTTCGACCTTGTTGATACTCTAGAATCTACAATTATTTATCAATCAAGACAAAACTTGGACAACAATGTTCACAGTTGGGCACCATAAGTTCTCGTACAAGTTGGATTTTCACACGTTATTGACCATAAGTTCGTTCTCAGTCTTAAAGTCATAAATATTAATTGAATTGAACAAAAGTGTTGCTCATATCATTTTGGTTCAGGTGAGCTATATAGGACCATCATGATCCTCTTGTTTATTTATGTGGTGACGTATTACAAGTTTTCCTTATAAGGTGAAATGTTTTCATAGATCCTCGTGGATGCCTAATGCCCCATGAGATACATGTTTTAGTGGGCGGGCGTTGAGCGTCACATGCCTCTCTGTGCAGTATATCGTTGCATATGACCAAATTCGTATATCAACATAGGTCAAGCATGTGTATTGTCCAGCAAGATTAACCCGAGACATCTGCATATGTAATGACCCCACTTCGGCATTGTTTTGTTAAGAAGCTCAACTAACGGACTTTGCACACGAAAATTAAGTTGTCCCGGTGTAACAGTTTATCTTGGCACCCCTGGGCAGCTTGGCCCCCGGGGGCTAAGCTTCCCGCGGGTAGCTTGGCCCCCACCCTGGGTAGCTTGGCCCCCACCTAAAATCTTTTTCCAGAGTCCCCTGAAATACAAAACAATGTCTGTAAATGTTCCGCCTATTGTTAAATGAAAAAAAAAAAAAAAAGCCTTTTTTGGCTTTGAATAGGGGCGGGGGCCAAGATACCCTGGCCTGGGTAGCTTGGCCCCTACCTAAAATCTTTTAAATTTTAAAAAAGATTCTTCTCCAAAACTAACAGACCAATTTCAATCAAACTCCACAGAAATCTTCCTTGCATGAATCTCTACCAAATTCCTTCAAAAGAATAAAATCCGTGCAGAACTTGAATTTTAATCAATTTAAATGATTTAAATTTTCGAAAAATCTTTAAAAACTCTTCTTCTCCAAAACTATTGGACCAATTTCAACCAAACTTAACAGAAATCTTCCTTGCATGAATCTCTTTTTAATTCCTTCAAAAAAATAAATTCTGTGTAGAACTTAAATTTTCATTAATTTAATTAAATTAAATTTTCAAAAAATCTTCTCCAAATGTACTGGACCAATTTCAACCAAACTTTACAGGATCTTCCTTGCAAGAATATCTTCTTAATTCCTTCAAAATTACTTCTGTGTAGAACTTAAATTTTAATTGAATTAATTAAATTAAATTTTTGAAAAATCTTGAAAAAAAAATCTTCTCCAAAACTGCTTCACCAATTTCAACCAAACTTTACAGAAATCTTCCTTGCATGAGTCTCTTCCAAATTCCTTGAAGGGCCGCGGCCTTAGCGCAGTTGGTAGGGCATCTGACCCTCATTCGAGAGGTCCTGGGTTCGATACCCGGCCGCGGCTAATACCCTTCCTGACAAAATTGTCACCCACCAATGGGTTTGAAATCGTCAACCTAAGTGGGCGAGCAGCTGGAGGCTCGGTAAGGGTGTTGTGGTAGTACTGGTTTGAGAAGCAACAGGAATCCATGGGTAGGTGCTCCAGCCGCCGCGATATGACCCTGGTTGTTGAAAACGGCGTAAAACCCCAATAAACTCAAACTTCAAATTCCTTGAAAAAAATAATGATGTGCAGAACTTGGATTTTGATTAATTTAATTAAATTATTTTTTTGAAAAATCTTCTTTTCCAAAACTACTGGACCAATTTTAACCTAACTTCACACGAATCTTCCTTGCATGAATCTCTTCAAAATCCCTTCAAAAAAATAAATTCCGTGTAGAACTTAAATTTTAATTAATTAAATTAAATTTTAAAAAAATCATTAAACATTCTTCTTTTCCAAAACTACTGGACCAATTTTTGAAAACGGCGTAAAACCCCAATAAAAAAAAAAAAAAAACTCAACCAAACTTCACAGGAATCTTCCTGGCATGAATCTCTTCCAAATTCCTTCATGATCGGATGAAACACTTGGCCGCTGTTGGCTAGGCTTATTTTTCGCTATATGAAACATAGTGTAATTTTAAGAAAATTTTAAAAGCATTTCTCCTCCATAATCACTTATTCGATTTCATTCTGGTGTAGCATGAATCTTCTTTGGATAGACCTCTATTGTATTCCTTGAAGAATTTTGAAGTCTAAAAGTCTAAAAGCCAGTGGAGCGATACAGGGCCATGATGGCCCTCTTGTTTTTCACAATGCTTCCCAAGGATTTTTCTAATCTTCACAGGCGTCAAAAAATGTTGCTGTGTGGTAATGGGTTGAATTAACCCTTTCCCAAAGGACAAAATTCTACGGTTGTCCAATTTGAAAGCTGCCTCAGATGGACAAAATAGAAGTTGTTAAGGATATGATTTTTGTACAATACAGCATAGAGAATATTTAGGCAAAAGGAGAAAATGTTGGTTATCAGCATTTTCTTCTTTTGCCTCAATGTTTTCCCAAGCATCTTCTAGTACGGACCCCAAAACAAGGTCTTGTTTAGGAAAGTTTAACAGGTCTTAAGTTTCATTCTCTGGTAACTGATTTAGCTTCATCAAAGATTTTCGGGAATAATCATTTCAGATTGAATGAGATGTGAAGGACAAATATAGACAAATATACTGACTAAAGTAAAAACAATGGAGAAAAGGTCTTGGAAGTGGACTGATGCACATTTCTATCGTCTTCCATCCCAAACAAATATCTATGGCTGTACAAAGATTCTGGACCCTGTAAATGGAGCAAACAAACTGCTGGTTGCCTCACTGGTTGGAAACTTTTTCTTGATTGACTACCAGAGAATATTTGACAAACTGACACCGTCCACTAAAGAAATACAGTTTACATACATACCAGGTAAGTCAGAGGTAGGAGAATTTTTACCCTTTCCAAATTGACTAAAAATGTTCCTATTTGGCAGCCCTTTCCAAAATCACTACAAGTGTTCCCATTTGACAGCTGCTAGTAAGGACAAAGTGGGTCTTGATAAGGACAGGATATGAGCAAAATATCGATAGCATAGGAAATATTGAGACAAAAGTAGAAAATGCTGATTATGTTTCCACAAGCTTTCTCCGTTAGATGTGTCCAGGTGTTGTTTAAGTTGGAGTTAAAATTTAAACAATTTCCAAATTACTGTATGTGTAGAAATATTCGCGGGCTTCTAATTTTCACTATATTCGCGCTAGACCATCGGCCCGCGAATTCATGATTGCGCAAATATTTGTACTCCCAATTCTTCCTGAATAGTTTAATTTTCGCGTAAGTTGAAATGTATGTTAATAATAAACATTACATGAATATACATTCAGTTCATACAGTCATGTATATGGGCACCGCTCCAGGAAAACAGGGCTTAATGACAAAATTTTCGAAATTGAGATTTTTACATAATCTTATAAAATAACATGTCACGGTTAATAATCCGAAAACCGTTTTGCGATATCTTCATTACATTTGATTTTACAGCTATTTAAATAAAGGAGGTAAAAATAAATATTTGAACGTTTTGACGTCGATATTAAACGACGTCATTTTATTATGCCGTCCAAATTGTTTACGTTTAGACACTATACATTTAACAGCAAAATACAATTTGTAAAAAGAAAAATGGACTATGAATGTGAACATTAATAACTAATATTGTTTCTGTCCACGTCTTTCACATAATGACAGTTGTTAAGTCTGAACTGCCGGACACAAATCATCCTGATGTACTGGTCGCACAAATGGACGCACACTTCTGTACAGGTACTCTTGCCTTTGACGTGTCAGACCGCTAGCGGGAAGAACTTGTGGCAGCTCATCTCTTGTAAAATTAACACCACTACGGATCGTTCTGATGCTGATCTCGTCAGAATCTCTGTCTGTCTTCAGGAAAACAACACCTGGGACCGCTGACGTCATCCGGAAATATTGATACTTCCTGTAATGCAGTAGATTAATTCATAAATAGCATGCTCAAAACAAGTTATTCATTTTTTATAAGTATAAAAAACGTTTGCTTATGCTGAACAAAATTATGGTCCTACGTGTATCTTTCATTGAAAAAAGTATCGTATGTATTTAAGTCCGCGTGCTTTAAAAAGACAAAAGGGGTTTGGAAATTATGGCAGTTACATTCTGTATCTGTTAAATACTAAGATCAAAATATTATGAAGACCCGCTCAATTCAATATGAAGGTTATCGACTGATGTAAACATCACAAAACTTACAGAAGAGTATTCAAAAAGTATAACATGATAATGATAGTATTAAGGTTGTCAATCCTCAATGAAATTCACGTGACGTCGAAATCTTATGTTGACGTCGTAAATTCGGCGATGGAGAGTAGATTTCTTCTAACTCGTAACGTGACCTTATGGATCGGATATGGTAGGAATGTTCACGAAGTCGCACAAAAATTCTGACGTTCCGTGAATCTCATCAGTGGTGAGCTACATTAAAAGACAGTTAACAATTAAGTTCACAAACCTTATTCCGGATACTGGCTGAACTACGGACTCTAGGAAGGATTTCCAGTCATGCCACTGCCAGGTTGGATATCGGATAGCTTCGTTTGTAGTAGACGATCTGTTTACTATCTGCTCCAGTTGTTGTAGTGAGTCGCAGTCCGTCCGTCTGTACAACTTCTTCAGTGAAGCAATTCCACCATCTACCAGACAACGGGCATGACAGGGAACCGGCATCATGTACTCGATCGTTTAGTGTCTCCCTGTCATCACACGCCAAGTCAAGTAACCGATGACGTACTTGTTTTTGTTATGGCCTGTAATGAATGTTTACGAGTGCAAAGTTACAGATGAGAGGGTTTAACAAAATTCTTGATCAATCCCTTTTTGGTTTTGAATTACAGATTTAGAATGTCATCTCCTGTTATCTGTTGCTCTGCACGTGTTTTGATATGATAATTTTATAATTTCCTTGATATAAACCAGTTGCGATATTTAGACTTTGACTTCATTAATGTACACCAAAATGAAAAACTCCGTTTGTTAGTAGGCCTATTCTTTCATAATTTGTTTATCGACCGAAAGTTGGATTACATTACTCGCTACCCTTGTATAGCGGTAAACTGTTGCTTTTAAGCATATAAGTTTTATTAAAAAAAAAGATACATTTCTTCATCACATTAAACTTATGCATACCTGGGCAATTATTGGCACGGATTGTACAGGAAGTTTCATAACCCTGATACGTCTCCATAGCCCAGTGGATCATTGAGATTACAACGTTCGGTTCATGCGTACACGTGCCATCTGGACCGATCGTCTCGCTCTCATCAATTAAGAAGTTCAACTGTTGGGGAATTCCATCGACACGGAAACCATATATCTGTACTTTTCTCAGAGTAGCGAAGTAAACTTGCCCCATTTGTAAGGAGTGATGAGGAAATCACGCGTTCTAAGTTAAAAACACAATGTCTTTTGCACCCACAATCAGACAGCTTCACCTGATGAATCCTATCAAGATCAGGATCATCACAAAGGTTCATAACACAAACCTCCTCTTCATTATCATCCGACTGCTGACTTTCTAAAAATCTTTGTGCCCGTGCGTCCTCGTCGTCTGTGTCTGATAAATTGTCCTCTGCTTCCAACTCCACCATGATGTCAAAGTCCCTTTCCTCAACGTCATTACTGGCTTGTGATGCTGACGGCGTTCTTCCAAAATGATCTGAGAATAGACTCTCCAGCTCCTGTAAGATAAGATCAGTAAGTTTGTTAAAGTTTGTCATTCAGTTTATATGTAAAATACACACAGATACGCTGATGCAGATATTAATGATTTGTTTCGAAATTTATAAATATACAAATGGGTAATTGGATCATATATCTAGATATTTTACCTCGAGATATCCGGAGTTCGACTTATCAATTTTTATTATATTCCTTTTCGATTAAACTGATACTGATACATTTTTGTTGACCATCAAGTACATATATTTCATTTAGACCGTAGTAAGATAAGGAATGAAATTGCTCGACTTTAGGAATTTTTCTCCTTTTCCTACTATTTATTCAATGACTTTGTTTACTTCAAAATATTTTGTTTGGCATTTGGATGCCCATTGATGTTGACGGTATGATATTTTCACTCCTACTTAAGCAGAATTTCGACTTATTCGATCTCGAGTGTCAACTGTAACTATTGGCCCGGATGCCCTAATTAGATCTTAATACCACTATTTAAAATAATATTAGATCTAGGCTTAGATAAAAAAAATAAAAAATAAAAAATGAGCATAAACTTAATTTTTTTGCATACAGTTGACACTCGTTATGTCAACATCGGAAAAGTCGAATTTCTTATCAATTCGCATTGAAAATGTGATCCGGTCCTTTTATAGATCTAGATAGATTTTAAAAGTGTTTAGGCCTACCAAAAATTGATACGAACATAGATCTAGTCATTGTAATTTATTTCAATTATGAACACACTTATCAAAGATAATCAGCAACAAAAAAACGTTACACATCATTTCAATCGAAACTGCAATATAGAGAAAAAACGAGCACAGTTAACAAAAAAAAAAAAGGAAAAAAGATTGCCCCGAGTGTGATTCGAACCTGCGCCTGCAAAGCGTATTAGGGTTATGAGCGGTATGCGATACCACTAAACCACTGCTACTATAAATATGCAATGTATATTTTTGATATTTAAAAAACCTCAAATACAATCCGAGCTGTTATGCTTTCCTCGATTTTTGCAACATCAAATTTTTGTTGAGGAATATTCACTGAATAGATCTAATTCAGGTTTTAAAATTATTTATATCCTTTGATCACGTAACTTTAGAATCAATTACGTTTGGGTTTAATTCAAATCATAATGTCACGGTATTCACTTTCCCAACATTAACCTTAGTCTGGACATTGTGTGTGGACAACGGCATACAAGGGGATTCAGACTCAAGTATTTGAAATGGTGTGTATTGTATGCCATTGTTGTACGTTATTTGTTGTGTTTCGTTTTTGTTTGTATGGTTTTCCTTGACTAGTAATTTTCAGCCAATTCCGGTGGGGGGGGGGGGGTCATGACCCCCTGACCCCCCTCTGGATCCGCGCATGGCCTTCAATCTCTTCAATATAAACTAAATCCAAGATAAAATAACAAAAATTGTAATAAAATATCTCTTACCTCTAATTCACTATCCATGTTATGACTCCTCGAAACATAAATAACACCGCAAAACTTACAAAATTCACTTCAAAGTCACTGTTTACAAAATGTCAAAGTGAAAGTACAAGGTTAAATTGATGACGTAAACAATCGCAATTTTGACGTCATAACGTCGATGTCATTAAGCCCGGTTTTCCTGGAGCGGTGCTCATATGTTTTATTGACTTAATGTGTTGAATAAAGAAGGTGACAAGATATCAAAACTAATTGAACAATTAAACTGTCAATAACCATTTTACAATTTTATCAGACAATGTATTGTTTGATATTGTTTGGTTTGAAACACATGTAACAAACCCTTTATTAGAATGCATAAAGAAAATAATTAATTACTTTGGTGCAATATCCGTTTAATCTCCTACTCCCGAGTGCTTGAGATACTGCAAATAAGAAAGAGTATTGACCGAGCACTTACATTCATTTTGCTGTGCGCGAATTTAAGAATTCTTATTTTGTCTCTCCGCGAATTCAAAGTTGCGCGAATATTTGTAAAACTCGAAAATGGGACCCCTCCGCAAAAATATCTACACATACAGTATTTCATTTCATATCTGGCTGTACTTTGTTTTCGCATACAATTAGAATTTATCTTTATTGGAATCTACTATTCTAAGAACCTATTTTTAACAGAACACCTTTATAATCGGTGACTGTATTGAAATGCCAAAACGCCATATTGTTTTTGCCAGTGAATGGGTCCTTGTCCCAATAAATTTTGCTATCTATATAGATTTATCATTTAGATTTTAGCTGTGTGAACTGCTGAGGAACATTGAGGGAAGAGAAGAAAATGTAGATAAACATCATTTTCTTCTTTTCACGCATTGTTTGCAATGATTTTCTGATGGTCTGATTATACTCTAAATTTGTCACAGGAGTTTTGAAAAATGGTGCATCAATTTTCTAGGAGGAAAGGATGACATTGTCACCTTGAAAACAGATGACTCCCATTCACTTAACCCTTTCCCAAACAACTAAATTAGAGGGGTCAAATTCAAAGATGTTGCAGACGGCAATTTCAAGTGAATGAAACTTTAGTCTTTTGGTGTAGAAAACATTGTGGGAAATGAAGAAATTGTTTGTCACAAGCAATTTCTTCATTTTCCACAATGTTTTCCATGGCAATTATTTTGTAGGGGAGTCAAAAAGAGTCATTGTGTGGTAATGGGTTAATCATTATGATGTAATATTTAAAATTTAATTTCAGGTGAAGCGGAGATAGTTTCTGTTGATGCATTTGACAAGTTTTGTCATGGTAAAGGTCTGACTGTGGGAATTACTTTCTTTAAGGTGAGACATTTATAAATATTAACCCTTTTCCAAACAAAACCTTGTTTTGATGCCCGTATAGAAAAGGCTTGGGAAAATATTGATGCTGAATTAAAAGAAAATGCTGATAATCAAAATTTTCTCTTTTTGCCTCAATATTTTCTGTACAATATTGTACACATCAACTTGTATAAACCTTTCCAAAATGAAACCTGGAGCCTGTATTATCAGCGATTATACGACAAATGCACCATAATATCAATGATAATACGGGCCCCT
Source organism: Fragum sueziense (assembly GCA_963680895.1). Taxonomy (NCBI): domain Eukaryota; kingdom Metazoa; phylum Mollusca; class Bivalvia; order Cardiida; family Cardiidae; genus Fragum; species Fragum sueziense. The sequence continues at coordinate 76,923,802 of OY804593.1, read as the reverse complement.
GGTTTTGATGTCCCTATTAGTCAAAAATTGAGGAAACATTGGGACAAAATTTCAACATTTTCTGTGCTATAATATACAATGTACACATTTTCTACTTCTGGCATCATTTTTGACTGCAATTCTTTTTGAATTGGAGCAGTCTAAAATTGCACTGTTTATGGAAGGGTTAATCATTTTCAAATATGGCAAGTTAAGCCCTTCTCGTATTCAATAAGGGAAAACCTGGTCTTGTTTTGGAAAGGATTAAACAACATTTTCATGAACTCTTAACACAAATTTTATTTGGTCTTACCTTTTACAGATGGAAGAAAATGAGAGTAAGCAGTTTTTGCACATCTATTGCGCAATCCAAAGAGGAGAAGAGTTCAACTTAGAAAATGTGGCTCGTGAGTATGAATACTTTGAAATTAATTTATGCATGTATGTATTAAAAATTATTTCTCAATCGACCAAATTTTAGGGTAGTCTTGTTCGAAAACTACTACTGAAGACAAGACGAATGCTGCCAAGGAAAGGATTTGTGTACAAAATAGCTCTGAAAATGTTGAGGCCAAAGGAGAAAGTGCTGATTATCAGCACTTTCTTCTTTTGCCTCAATATTTTCCCAAACCACTTCTACCAGATATGCCAAATGACTTGTTTGGGAAAAGGTTAATGCATGTGTGTATTTAAAACCATTTCTTAACTAATTGTTGTTTTAAACTATTCCTAAGTTGTGATGCCTATGTGGGCAAGCAGCTAAGGCTCAGAAAGGATATTGTGGAAGTACAAAAGATATTCATGGTTAACCCTTTCGTTTGCAGAATTATTTCCCAGAAATGACTTTTTCCCTATTTCCAAGCACTTGATGTATACAAATGCATAATAGATAGATTTTACTTACAGAAAACCCATAAACCTATATATCATTGGAAAGGTTATTCAATTTCCGTTAACAATATGATTAGTAACTGATAGAAAATTTGCATCTCATCAAAATCTCAACCTCTAGCCCCATCTCATCAAAATCTCAACCTCTAGCCCCATGACCCCTGTCAGGCCCCCTGCCATGACCCCCGACCACCCCCAACCCTAAGATTTGAGGCTGGATTCGGTTAAGGGTTATCCGAATCACTATCGGGGTCACTATTCGAAGTCTCCGAAACATTTCTGATGTTCAAATCACCTTTTTACCCCTTAAAAATCAGTGTAATCGCCATCATCATCGTCCGGCACTGACATGATGATTCGCCGGACCTCTTCTGCAGAATATTGAACCCTCCTGGCCATCGTTACAGCTCATAAAACCCCCAAAACTGCGCTTTTCTTCACATTTTACGAGAACAAAACAGTATTGCGCAATATTTCCGGTGTCATAATAACTTTAACAGTGTAAAAATTGCTTTTAAAAGCCCATGCCCCCCCTAAATAGTATAAGCCTTCCTGACCGCGCTTTAAAGCGCGCTTGCAAACGAAAGGGTTAAGTGCTCTAGCCGCCAGAATTTGATCAAAGCATTTGAAAGAGGTGTTAAACCCACGTTCCCACATTATAAAACTTAGCCCCTAGGAGATTAATCCTTTGGTAAATGAAGAAATTGCTTTTCACAAGCATTTTTTTTTCATTTTCTGCAATATTTTCTACTCAGAAAAAAACAAAATAATGTAACAAAATGTGATGATTCCCTAGGCTATGAGCATCCACAACATAGGGCTTGATGATCATATACAGATATTTTGCTTTTAAAAAGGCCATTTTCCCCTTGAATATGGAGCCTCAATGGTTCATGTATACATATTAACCCTTTCCTGAATAAGACCTGGTTTTGACATCCCTAATTCAATAAGCTTGAGAACACATTGAGGCAAAAGAAGAAAATGCTGATAACTGGGTTATGAGCATTTTCTCCTTTTGCCTCAATATTTTCTTAGCTATACAATTCACAAATTTTACCATTAGTTGCATCAAACTTGTTGTCTGCAGCAGATTTCAAATTAGACCACACTAAAATTTTGTCGTTTGGGAAAGGGTTAAATGACTTTGTTGACAATGAGGTTATCTATTTCTAGAGGGCTGTCAAAGTATGGAGCTACAGTTTATACCCTACCATCTCACACATACAGAGTAAGTTTGACCATTTCCTAAACAAGAACTGGTTTTGACGTCCTCAATTAAAAAGGCTTGGGAAAACATTGAAACAAAAGAAGAAACTGCTGATATTCAGCAGTTTCCCCTTTTGTCTCAATATTTTCTATGCCATATTTTACACAAATCCTATCTTTACTAACATCAATTTTGTCGTCTGCATCAGCTTTCAATTTGGATCACTCTAAAATTTTTTGTTTGGGAAAGGGTTAATATCTAAGCCTTTACCAAATTGCAAAATTTTATGGTGGTACCATTTGAAATCTGCTGCTGATGACAAAATGATGTTGAGGATGAAGAAATATTTGCACAATATAGTTAGGAAAATATTGAGGCAAAAGGAGAAAATGCTGATTATCAGCATTTTCTTCTTTCGCCTCAATGCTTTCCCAAGCCTATTTTCTTCGGGACGTCAAAAACAGGCCTTATTTTGGGAGAGGGTTGATACTTATGCCTTTCCTCAAAAACGAAAGATCAGACTGTTCAAATTTTAAAGCTGTTGAAGATAAGTTGAATTTTGACGTATGCGTCATCTTATCATTTCAGTTGCAGCAAGTCCCATTTGGTGACCTTTAGGAAATAATTAACCCTATTCCCACATAATGACCCCTTTTGATGCCATGTGAGATAAAGGTTTGCAAAACCATTGTGGAAAATGAAGAAATTATAAACTTTCACAAGCGGAAAAATCTTACTTTTCAAGTTTGAAAGCTGCTCCAAATGACAAAATGGATATTTTGCATTATATAGCACATAAGATTTAGAGGTAAAGGAGAAAGTCTTGTCATTTGTCTTTTTAGCGAGCCGGGACTTTATGTCCGAGGAGCTAATGTCACAGCCCTAGTGTTGGCGTCAGCGTCGAGTTGCGTCTTCACTTGAAAAACTTTAACCTGGTCTATATCTCAGGCACTATTAGAGATACAGCCTTGACATTTCATACATGGATACATCTCAACAAGACCTTTCATTTGGGACCATGACCTTTGACCTAGTGATGTTGACCTTGGAGTTTGACCTACTTTTGAAAAACTTTAACCTGGCATATATCTCATGCACTATTATTGATATAGCCTTGATATTTTACACATGGATACCTCCTGCCAAGACATTTCATTTGGGTCCATTACTCTTGACCTTGTGACCTTGACCTTGGAGTTTGACCTACTTTTAAAAAATTAGCTGTTTTTGTGACAGGCTCCTGTACAGGCGAGCTATGTTGTCCACGGACAGCTCTTTTTTCTAAATGTTTTCTAAAACCCTTTATTTCATGGAGAGATGTCAAAACAAGGTCCAGGGCTGTCTTCACCAACATTGATTGTTTAAATCCAAATTGTATTACAAGCTATCTGATTGGACGAAACATATATCTTGGCCAATCAGATGGATAGTTGTATAATGATTAAAATTGGATGTTAACTTTCCAGTATCATCCTAGACCCACCCATTAGGGGTAATCTTCTGTGACCTTTCTTTGCATCATTCAAAAAGTGATAATAATGAAACCCGTAAATAAAGCCACAAGGACAACACATTTCAGTGCAGGACCATGTGTTTGCACTTGCTTGTCATGGACAATCATATACATGTATAACAAGAGATTTAATTGGTTAGGCTAAATATAACCCTTTCCTTAACAAGACCTGAATTTGACATCCCTATTAGAAACTACTTGGGAAAATATTGATACAAAAGAAGAAAATGCTGATTATCAGCATTTTCTTCTTTTGTCTCAATATTTTCAATGCTATATTTTACACAAATTCTATACATGTATTTTTAGATCCATTTTGTCACCTGTTCAAACGTTCAATTTCAACTACCCTTAAATTGTGCCATTTGGGAACGGATAACAGATTTGGATTTTTCAAGGGGTCACAGAAGATGACCCCCATCAGGTGGGACTCAGGTGTTCCTGAAATGTTAACATTGAATTTTAATCAGATTGTTTCAAAGGTGAACTTGTAATTCGACTGGTGAATATGACCTATGGCCCTGGTTTCTCTAAAAAACTTAAGTACGTTCTCAGACTCAAATCTGAGCACCATTCTCAAATCACATGAAATCCATGTGAACTTCAATCGAATACCCTTCAACGTTGGAGAGTATTCAATTGAAGTTGAGTATGTACTCATGAGTATGTATTTAAGTTTTTTCCGAGAAACTAGGGTTAGGTCTTGGAAATGTTGATTTTCATTTTTTTTTTTCAGAATGATAAGTACTGGTATAGCAGAGACTGTGTTTCTATTGTCTGGCAGTGACAATAAAGTACATCTGTATAAAGAGGTAAATAAACACACTTTTGACTAGTCCTGTATTGTGTGTGTGACCATTACTCTGGGGCATCTGCATATGTTGTGACCCTTCTTCAAAAATGTTCTCTTAAAATGCTCAAATGACAGACTTTATCAATGAAAATAGAATTGTCAAAGGTAAATATTGGTGCAGTATACTAGATATGATTAGAATTGTATTACCTTGGCTATGAAAATGCATTCATTGTTGAAGTTTTACAAGTTTATTAGGCCACTCCCACGTAATGATGCTTTTTGACAAGATGAAGGCTTTGGAAAAATTTGTGAAAAGGAAGAAATTGCTTGTGACAAGCAATTTGTTCATTTCCCACAATGTTTTCTACATAGAAACACAAAAAATCTAGAATTTCATTCACTGGAAATTGTTGTCTGCATCAACTTTAAATTTAGACAAGTATATGAGGGCTGTTAATAAAGTACATTATTGTGTGCGGTACTTTTTTATAACTTTTTTAATTTGTGCACTTACTGAAATGAAATTTTCAACACAAATAGATCTACTTTAAAGAATTAAGCATTTGATCCTGCAACAAAAACTTGGATGTTTGCATTAAGGCGTATTCTACAGTCGCTATGGCAATGAAGAGTCTCATTGAGCAGGCAACTTACTTCTTGGATTGATACAACATCAGGAAAGTTTGTCTTACAATCTGATATTACATCTTTTGACAATGTTTTAGTTTCTTCGCCTGGATCCCTGCTTTAAACTCTTAAACCATGTATTTCAGATTAATTATCAGCGGAGTTTTAAAGAGTATGATTGTGATTATTATTTTCCTGAACTGAAAGATCTCCAAAGTGTGTAAGTATTCTTCTATAGTTTGCCACCTCTGCTTTATTTATATGATTGTATTATTTTCCTTTTCATATCTTGGTCAATTGAATTAAAATTGCTGGTAGGATTGATGAAATTTACATTACCAGAAACAGCTACAGATAAGACTTGGTATTGTATTTTCAAAATGCAAAATAGCAAATCTTAGAAAATATCCTCTGTTTAGAGTTTTTCAATCTATATTGAATGCTTTATTTAGTTTAGTTTATTTGGGTTTTACACCGTTTTCAACTACTATGGTTATATCGTGGCAGCGTGAGCACCTAACCATGGATTCATGTTGTTTCTCAAACCAGTACTACCACAACACCCTAACTGAGCCTCCAGCTGCTCCCCCACATAGGTTCACGATATCAAACCATTGGTGCTTTATTCAACTATAGTGTATAAAAGCATGTGTTGTAAATGCCCAACGCAGTGTGCACGCATACCTGGTGCGCCACATACGGTTACTTCTGACAACTGTTAGTTTGTGAAAGAGAAAACTACTTTACTTTGGTGTTGTCTAATTTCTACTAAATGGATATTTCAGTGTGTTATGGTTAGATGTGTATTACTACAACAAAAATAACAGACGGATCACAGTATGTGGACATCAGAATGGTACTCTGACAGTGTCTGTAGTCGATGTGTCCAAATTAGGTATGTGTTTTAGTTATGACTTTGTTCAAAATTATTACATGATAGTGTCACTTTTTTTCTAAAGCATATGGTTGCAGCTTGTTTTGCTATGAAAGCGCTAGTATACATTTAGAATCTGAGAATTCAAGAATAAGACTTATTTTGTGTAAATGTAAAGATTTTTGAATGCCACCAATTAAAGACTATTATCATTTTGTCACGCCAATTGTGCATGTGCCTATCTGTTTGTTTGTCAAGCTTGCTGACAAAACTTTACATTTTACCTCAACGTTTTGGTAATGGACATTAGCGATTCACATTTTGTTGACATGGTTGGACAAAAAGAGCTAGAATCAGTTATCAGGTACTATTAAAGGAAATTAATTATTGGATTATATGAAGTTCAGAAAACATTAATTTACTGTTTTACGACTGATCCAATATCCTTTCTGACATATGACAAAAGTCATTTATCTCTAATCAATGGATGTTAAACATCTAGCTGAGATGAGCAGCTTGGGGTTTGGATTGGAAGTTATGTTCAAATTGATATCTGAAAGCAATACCTGGAACATATGGTTAGGAGCACCAGTCACAGCAATATGACTGGAAAATTGTTGAACATGGTTCTGAATCCTATTCCATCAACCAAAAAATATTGTTTACCACAGCAAAGAATTTTGTGCTAACAATATACTGGGTTTACTGTTATGTTTTGATAAACTGTAGGTGTTATTATAAAATCTCGTAACTACGGCTTGAATCAAGCCGTAGTTACGAGATTTCATAACAACACCTACAAAACACTATTGTTTGTCTGAAATTATGTCACAGTTAATTAGATAAAATCATTCACTATTGCAGAAATAATTTGTCAACACATCGTAGACCATGACAGTCCTATAACATATGTAAAGATCTTCTCTCTGTATAATAAAGTCAACAAACCTTCATTCCTACCAGATACTCAAGGTGAGAAAATAATCTAGATAATTCCATAGTCTACTGGTCTAAACTACGACACCATGTGTGATGTTTTATTGTAATCTTGTGTGCGTCACTTTCGGAAAGTGTTCTACAAGTCCTTGCAGCTTTGTGACTATTAACCCATTACCAGACGGCAATATTTTAGATCTGACCAAATTTAAAATGTTGCAGACGGCAATTTCAAGTGTTTGGAATCTTATTTATTTCTTACTTTCTGTGTAGAAAACTTTGTGGAAAATGAAGATATTGCTTGTTACAAGCAATTTCTTCATTTTCCACAATGTTTTCCAAAGCTTTTATCTTATGGGGATCAAAAGGGCGTCACTGTGTAGAGATTGGTGAAAGAATATTTGGAATTGAGATTTTCCATTTATATCAGCCCACATAATAGTAAAGATCTTCTCTCTGTATAATAAAGTCAACAAACCTTCATTCCTACCAGATACTCAAGGTGAGAAAATAATCTAGATAATTAAAAAATTAAACGAATCTTACCTGGAAGATGAAGTTTGATTGTAATTCTATGAGACAATAGGAAGGGAGGAGATAAAATGAGAAGTAGCCCCGCGAATGCGCAGTCAGTTTTTAAAGAGCATCTTGGTGTGGAAATATTCTCAACCACAGATTATAAATTTCATGTAAGAAATTTCACCCAATATGTAGGGCGGGAGGGAGGCATTTTATCTCCTCCCTTCCTATTGTCTCATAAAATTACAATCAAACTTCATCTTCCAGGTAAGATTCGTTTAATTTTTTAATTCTATTTCGCCAATAACGGTTCGTAGATAAAATGAGACTTCAAAGCTAATTTACATACCAAGATGCAGTGATCCGATCTGTACCATACAGTGTATTTATTGATGTAGATGAAGCACAGCTTCTGGGAGTTCGTCCGTTGTCTGGATGGTTTTATCATAGTATTTAGCAAAAGTGCTTTTATTTGACCATCCCGCCTTTTCCATGATCTTTTCAACAGGTATTGTCTGTTTGGCTTTAGAGGTCACAGCTGCCCGAACACTATGTGCGGTAAATTTTGTTATATCTATACCAGCCCTTGACATAACTGTCTTTATCCACCTGGCAATGGTATCCCTAGAAATGGCCCCATGTGGTTTCCTGTAACTTATCAAAAGTTTGTCTGTACCTTTTCTCAAATCTTTAGTCCGTTTCAAGTATTCTTTCATAACGAAATAAACACATAACCGCCTATCTGGCGGATAACTTTTCAAATGTAACGCAGAAACATTATAACTAGGTCTATTTTGTTTTAACAAACTGTCACAAAGAAAAATGAACTCATATGGCAACTTCCTGTAGCCTTTAACAGTTAACAATTGTATCGTATGTACACGCGCTGCATTCACAAGAGCAATTAACATGACAAGCTTAAAAGTCAAGTCTTTTAGACTTAAATGTTTAACAGGTGAAAGTTTCTGCAGATATCGTAATACAGGGTCAACATTCCAAATATGAGTGTATCTGACATTAGGTCTTCGGAGATGAAAGACTCCTCGTAGAAATCTAACTACCAAAGGATGGCTTCCGGCAGGATAACGGTCGATAAAAATACCCATAGAAGAAAGCGCACTACGAGCAGTATTGATTGCTGAATATCCATTTCCCCTGTTATATTCTTCAGTAAGGAATTCAACTATGTCATTGATAGAAACTGAAACTTTATCAATTTTTTGTTTATTACAGAATGAAATCCATCGCCGAATATAGACTTCATATTCGCGTTTCGTTGAAGATCTCCATGAAGCCATGAGTACCCTGGTAGCTGTTTTTGAAAAGCCTCAACCTTTGAAACTTTCCCGGACAGTTTGCATGCCACTAGTACTAAGTGTTGGTCGAGGGGATGCTGCCTGTCTGTATGAGTTAATTTGAGTAGTCCTTTCCTTTTCGGCAGAATCAAGGGAATTTGTACAAGTGTTTCCATCATGAGGGGCCACCAATGTTGAGTCGGCCATAAAGGAAGAATTGCCCAACAATCTGCTTTGTCCGTCCTGATCTTCTGAATGCAGCGGCCTATAAGGCTGAAAGGACAAAACAAATAATATAAGTCAAATATTCCCCATGATATACTGAAAGCGTCCACAAATGTACAGCATGGATCTGGCTTCCATGAGCAAAACTGATCAACTTTCTTGTTAAGCCTAGTAGCAAACAAATCAATGGAAGGTCGACCATATTGCAAGCATAGATTTTGAAAAACTTTGTCATCTAAAGACCATTCAATGTTGTCATTAAAGTTTCTAGAAGCATGATCTGCGTCAACATTGTCTTTTCCAGGTATATGTGCTACTAGAAGCCAGCAATCCATGCCGAGACAAAATTCCCATATTTGTTTGCTAATTTCATTGCAATGATCCGACTTAATACCGTCAAAATTATTCACATAACTGACAGCAGTTGAGGAGTCAGAGTAAACTTTGACATACTTTCCCTGAATGTGACTTTTGAATGCTTGTAATGCAAAAAGAATAGCAAACATTTCCAATGCATTAATATGATATGTTTGTTCTTCTTGTGTCCAATGACCACCTATCTTTTCATCACAAAATTTTGCTCCCCAACCTAATCGGCTGCTATCGACACTCATTTCTAATGAAGGATTGTCACGCCTTATCTTTCTAAATTGAGTATGGATATGATCAATCCACCATTTCAATTCTGTTTTCATAGCTAAAGATATGTGCATGTATGCATCAAAATTCCCTTTATTCTTTTTGAGTGCAGATGATTTTGCCTTTTCAAGCTCTCTATAATGTAGCTTGCCTAGCTCTACCGCAGAAAAGCTAGACACTATAAGGCCAATGACTTGGGCAACTGCCCGTATAGTAGTAGATATACATTGAAAAAGTCGTTTGCATGCACATGCAATCTTATCTTTCTTTTCCGTGGGCAAATATACAATCATTTTGCATGAATCAATAACATGTCCTAAATAAACAATGACTTGTGTAGGAACCAGAATACTTTTATCAAGATTCAAAAGAAATCCTAATGAGGTCATAAGATCAGAAGTAGCCAAAATATTTTCTGAGCATTTCTCACTTGTACTGCCTGCAAGCAGACTGTCATCAATGAACCCAGTACCTATATGACCATCAGATCGTAATTTTGCATATACCGGTTTCATAAGCTTAGTGTAATAACGGGGCCCTGGCGAGACCCCATTCGGCATGCACGTATATTGGTAAATTTTTTTCCCTCCCACACAAAACGAAAGTATATTTGCTGTTCCTCAGCTATGGGGACACTGTAGTAGGCGTGTTTAATGTCAATAGAGCCGAAATACATGTCTTTGGACACCAGTTCAAGAGCATTCTCAAAATTTTCCATTTTAAAATGTTCATAAGGAAAATATTCATTCAATTTTTTTCAAATTTAAAGTCATTCTAAATTCCCCAGCTTTCTTCTTAGGTCTCAGAAAAATAGGCGACAAATGCTGATTAGGATGTGGCTGAACTTCCACAATAACTTTTTGAGATTTCAATTTTTGAATTTCAGCATTAATAAATTCAGTTTCTTTGTGATTAAAACTATGCTGAGAAAAAACCTCTTGAACTGGTGGTTTTTCTGAAAACATGAAATGACAATGCTCAACAATATCAATAATTTTGGGATCTTGGGTTATTTCTTTCCATTTAAAAGCAAACTGTTTGAGTTGACCCCCAACAAAAGAAATTTGACTCACCGAATCATTTATTGTTTCCTGTAGACTGGGCGGCCTTTCGGCGGCCCGTTTTTTGAGTCGGGTGAAGCACTATACCCTTTTCCATAGCTTTGCGAAGGCCTAGCATTACCACGGCCACGCATAAAACGCCCCCTAAACACCGGCCGTTTATTATAACCAGGCCTATTATTCCCGTCGTGTTGGAGCTTACTTCCAATCTTTGCCGTGTCTTCTATTTCCTTGGCAGCTTTCTCTATGTCTCCAAACAGCCATTCATTGAAAGGCTGAGAAGACGAGCACAAATGTGAATAAGGTCGACAAAGTTCTGGCCGGAGAGCCTCACGACGGGCCATATTAATTTGTTTATTGGCATGTCCTAATAAGGACAAGGCGTCTTGGCACGAGTCCAATGGAGCACTGATATCTATTCCTAGATCCTTAATCTGGATTTCTGCCTTCGCAATATTGTCCACAGCCTGACCAATCAAAGTAGCAGCTTTAATGACCGATGTTTCAGTGTTCTGCAATTTTCTGTCTAAATATTTCGAGTTGGCTGGTAAAATGTCCCAAACCATCTTATTGCACTTGACAGTCTGTAGGGCCGTGCAATTTTCCGGCCTAGGAAGGGACTCCTCTTTTATCATGTTGGTGTACTCATCTTCTTTAAGTCCATTTATAAACACATCATTTATATTTGATGCTAAAGTTTCTTCCAAAGGAGGGCCTGATTTTTCAAACCCCTTCAGTCTTCTTGACATAAGAGAGAAACGGGATTCCTCTGTTTTTTGGCGTTTTGGAGGTGGGGAAGACAAGTCTATGTCAATTTCCCCTTCTTCTTGTTCATATTGTCCTTCCTCTTCATCACCGCCGGCCCATTCCTCGAAATAGTCCATACGAGAGACCAATTTCGACATATTTTCATCGGATGCTTTTTGCCGAGATTGAATGTCGGCCAGACCGGAAAGTATTTTGGAAATCATTTCCGCCGAAACACCGCCCTCCGATTTATTAGAATCCGATTTTTCGGGCTTCGAAGCAGTACGACTAGGCACTGTTTTAGCCGAAGAAGACTTCGCTGTTTTGTCTGGAACCGTCGAAGCCGGCGGCCCATCTTTGTCTTTTTGGGTCGAACTTCCACCCATGACACGTGTTGTGAATAAAACACGAAAATCCACCAAATTACTCGCTGTTACGAAGAGACCTCAGGTCTAAAGTCGACCTGAATGAGCCTTCAAGTGTTCGTAACACTAACAGCACGAAAAAATTCGTTAATTGTCCAAAATAATCGAAAAACTTCGTAGAATTAGACTGCGGCGTCTAAATAGTCCGCCATTACACGCGCTACTGACTGCGCATGCGCGGGGCTACTTCTCATTTTATCTACGAACCGTTATTGGCGAAATAGAATTACATAGTCTTCCAGCCTAAAATGATGTAGGTAAATGATGCTATGTGTGATGTTGTATTATGATCTTGTGAGCCAAAGACACAGTTCTAAAGACAAACTGTTGTTTTATTAAATTCTAATAGATCTAGATTGATCATGCTTTCCATTTTACCATAGCTCCCTGTTCTCAGTAGCTATGAACAATATTGATTATTATACTTTTGTCATATTGTATTTTACTTTGTTTTGATTCCTGTATTGTTTATTTTCACATTTCCAGATGATTCCAATGAAGAAGTGAATGAGTGTCCAGATTTAAACTTGTTAGTTCTCAGTGCTCTTATACCAGCAACTGTTTATAGGTAAGGACCTCAGAGTTACATATAAGAGGGGTTTTGGACTTTTAAAAGTGCAATATTTAGCGAGCCGGGACTTCATGTCTTGGGAACTAATGTCACAGTCCTAGTGTCAGCGTTGGTGTCTTGTTTTCACTTGGGTAAAAAACTTTAACCTGCTCTATATCTCAGGCACTTGATTTTTGACACATGGATGCCTCTTGCCAAGGCCTTTCATTTTAGACCATAACCTTTGACCTGGTGACCCTGACTTTGGAGTTTGACTTACTTTTAAGAAAACAAGCTGTTTTTGTGACAAGATCCGGTATAGGCGAGCTACGTTGTCCGCGGACAACTCTTGTTAGCTCACCTGAGCACGAAGTGCTCAAGGTGAGCTATTGTGGTCACTTTTTGTACGTCGTCCGTCTGTCTGTCTGTCCGTCCGTCTGTCTGTCTGTCCGTCCGTCCGTCCACAATTTCGTGTTTACACTCTAGCATCTACAAATATAAGCCAATCTTTACCAAACCTGGTCAAAACATGTATGACCAAAAGATCTCGGATGAGTTCGATTATGGGTCAGATCGAACTAGAAAGTCCAGAGTTATCTGCCCTTGAATGCGAAAAATTGCTAGTTTTGACATTGTTTACACTCTAGTATCTACAATTATTAATCAATCAAGACAAAACTTTGACACAATGTTGGTGACCATAAGATCTCGGATTAGTTCGATTTTCAGTGTGACCAGACCAGAAGGTCTTGAGTTATGTGCCCTTGAAATTGACAAAATTGCCATTTTTGACCGTTTTCGACTTTGTTTACACTCTAGTATCTACAAATATTGACCAATCAGGACAAAACTTTTAGACAATGTTAGGGACCATAAGATCTTATATGAGTTCGATTTTCAGATTGATCAGATCATAAAGTCATGAGTTATACACCCTTGAAGTTGACAAAATTGCCGTTTTCGACTGGTTTTGACTTTGTTTACGCTATCACATCTACAATTATTGATCAATCTAGACAAAACTTTGACACAATGTTAAGGACTATATGATTTCGAATGAGACCGACTTTCAGATTGGTCGGATAAAAAACTCATGAGTTATATGCCCCTGAATTTGACAAAATTGACGTTTTCTACTGTCTTTGACTTTGTTTACACTCTAGCATATACAATTATTGACCAATCAAGACAAAACATGGTCACAATGAACAGACTTTAAGATGATGTATGAGTTTGATTTTCAGATTGATAACATCAAAAGGTCACGAGTTATACGCCCTTGAATTTGACAAAATTCCCGTTTTTGATTGTTTTCGACTTTGGTTTACACTCTAGAATCTACAATTATTGACCTATGAAGATGAAACTTGGATACAATGTTGGTGACCGTAATGGCTTGGATGACCTTGAACTTCAGTCTCATCGGACTAGAAAGTCATGAGTTCGATTTTCAGATTGATCAGATCATAAAGTCATGAGTTATACACCCTTGAAGTTGACAAAATTGCCGTTTTCGACTGGTTTTGACTTTGTTTACGCTATCACATCTACAATTATTGATCAATCTAGACAAAACTTTGACACAATGTTAAGGACTATATGATTTCGAATGAGACCGACTTTCAGATTGGTCGGATAAAAAACTCATGAGTTATATGCCCCTGAATTTGACAAAATTGACGTTTTCTACTGTCTTTGACTTTGTTTACACTCTAGCATATACAATTATTGACCAATCAAGACAAAACATGGTCACAATGAACAGACTTTAAGATGGTGTATGAGTTTGATTTTCAGATTGATAACATCAAAAGGTCACGAGTTATACGCCCTTGAATTTGACAAAATTCCCGTTTTTGATTGTTTTCGACTTTGGTTTACACTCTAGAATCTACAATTATTGACCTATGAAGATGAAACTTGGATACAATGTTGGTGACCGTAATGGCTTGGATGACCTTGAACTTCAGTCTCATCGGACTAGAAAGTCATGAGTTCGATTTTCAGATTGATCAGATCATAAAGTCATGAGTTATACACCCTTGAAGTTGACAAAATTGCCGTTTTCGACTGGTTTTGACTTTGTTTACGCTATCACATCTACAATTATTGATCAATCTAGACAAAACTTTGACACAATGTTAAGGACTATATGATTTCGAATGAGACCGACTTTCAGATTGGTCGGATAAAAAACTCATGAGTTATATGCCCTTGAATTTGACAAAATTGATGTTTTCGATTGTTTCGGACTTTGTTTCACTTAAGCATCTACAATTGTTGACCAATCAAGAAGAAATTTGGACACAATGTTGCTGAACATAAGATCTTGCACCAGTTTGAATTTCAGCTTAATCAGAGTAGAATTTGCTGAGTTTGCTGAGCCCTTCAAATTGACAAATTTGCTGTTTTTCAACTGTTTTTACTCTAACAACCACAAATAGCGACAAAATCGAGACAAAATTTGGACACAATGTTGTTTACCATAAGTTTGTTTTCAGTCTTAATGTCACGAGTAATTGATTTGAACAAAACTGTGATTAATATCATCTTGGTTCAGGTGAGCGATATAGGACCATCATGGTCCTCTTGTTAACTTGTCATTTATCAAACCCTATGTTTTGGGTACTCAATGAGACAATTCCAATGAGTACCCACAACATAGGATTTGGATTTGAAATAACAAATTTAGAATGTCTTCACACTCTCTTTTCAATTTCTCTGTAAGGTTGATAAACCCTTTCTCTGCTTGTTCTGTTACATGTAGGTCTGTGCATGAATGCCTCATGTCATGTTAAAATTTTTGCTTTAGAAAAACTTATGAATCTGATCAAAAAAGAAATTTGTCTGATTTAACTCATTACCAAACGAAAGTTTTAGACTTATCCAATTTGAAAGATGTCACATACAACAATTTCAAGTGCATTGGTTTTTTTGGGGTTTTGGTGTTTTTGCGTAGAAAACATTGTGGGAGATGAAGAAATGTTTTCAAAAGCCTCTATATTTCTGGGAGTCAAAAAGAGTTAATATGTTGGAATGGGTCTCTTCATTAGAGGTAACAAAAGGATTGTTGGATACAATATATTGTAGATCTTTGTTGTCAAACAAGCAATGTATATGTATGCATTTATTACCTTACTTAAAATTTTGATAAAATATACTGAACAAAAATGAAAATGCTACACCTACTTTGCTTGTCATATTTCTTATAAAAACAACAAGTAAAAAAATCAAATGAAATTGTTTCGCATTGTTTATTGACTTGGTTGTGCCAAGCACTAAACATTCTGTGGATCTTACGTACGGGGATGAAAAACGGACCCTTTTAATATGACAGGGGTCCTTTTTCCAGGTGTACAATTTGAACTGAAATTTTACACAATGTAAACCTTCAGAAATCCAAGCAGAAGAATGTAAACCATACCGAACTGCATGGAATGGTAGTCTGACAAGTTATAAGTCAGGAAATGTAAAGAAGCTTGCATGAAATTGTATCAGAGTTAAGAAAATGATGTTTGAAAAGCAGTATTTTCATTATGTTCCAAAGCTTGAAAATTTTACAATGTAATCTCCATAGAGAATTGAAATCGCTATTGCATGGACATCTGGGAACAATCCTCATTGAATAAAGGGTTCAAAAATCCCCTGTAAGGCCTGTATGATGTTGCAAAAAACACCAATCGAAAACAGTGATAAATTTGTGAATACTGAACATTTTGAATTCCCTATATGTTTATGTCAAAGGGAGGTAATTCGCAAAATTGACAGATTAGACCTTGAGTTTAGAGCTTGTTTCAAGACATCTTCGCAAGCCAAGGGTGACATCTACGACGTAACGTCGTTTCTGTATTCACCCTTGGCGGATTTAGTCCGATTTTCTTGGTCTCCTGGAAAGCGTTTTCGTTGGTTCCAGCGAGGTCTCGCTGGAACCAATCAGATTGTCGACTGATACATTTGTTATTAGTAACCAATTCATGACAACGGGAGGGAAAAAGCATTGCATTTGCAACTCAAAAACGCGAAGATGGGCGATTTTTTCTAAGAATTTCACTGCAAAAGACAGGAATTCCTATCTTAAATCGACAAATTATTATACTTACGATAATTCGACCAAAAAAGCAGCTAAATTTTACCTAAAACGCATGACGGTTGACGCGAAAGACAACGCGCGTTAATGACGTCATCAATTTTGGACGTAAACAACCAGCAGAACAACCGCTTGGCGGCGCTTCGTGATTTCAAGAAAATCGGACTAAATCTGCCAAGGGTGAATACAAACGTAGGTGGGTTCAACCTTGGCTAGCGAAGATGGTTTCAAGATAGTCCAGTCATTCTAGCCAAAAATAGGGACTAACCCCCAACTAATTGCAACAGAAATCATTCTTGGGTTTTAAAGTAGCCTTCGGTATTGTACACAACATATTTAAAAAGTCTCCAGTGATCCGAGAGTGGGAAATCACAAAAAATGAGGAATTAAGTTAAAATTTTCGGATAGATGTACTATCCGAATACTATTCCACTAATACTTTAAAATGAATCTTTTTATGAGAAAATACATCATTTGAAGGGATTTCACGCATTATTTTTATTGTTTTTATCCAGTTGCCTACATTAGTGTCTATAAAGGTAGATTTCTTATGAAAAATATATTATTTTATGTAATTTTCGTCCCTAAGGAAATTTTCCTTTTAAAACAACGTTCTCCATGCCTTCCGGGCATTTTTAATCATAATCCAACAATTGTAATGATATTTTTAGCAACATATATGAATCAGCATATTTTTTATACTGAATACTATCCTTATATTCCTATGCTTGATAGGTTTTTATACGCCCGTCGAAGACGGGACGTATTATGGGATCACCCGTGACGTCCGGCGTCCGGGCGTCCGGCGGCGTCCACTTCTTTGTCCGGAGCATAACTCTGTCACCTTAAGTCCGATTGACTTTAAACTTGGCAGTTATATTCTTCTCATCATTACGGAGTGCAGTGCACAAGAACCATAACTCTACCTGGCTTATTTTTTGAGTTATTGCCCTTTGTTGTTTTTCATACTTGAATCTTGTCCAGAGTATATCTCTAAAAGTATAATAGCTAGGATCATGAAACTTCATGGGTGTATAGATCTCACAAAGGGGGGGTGCAGTGCTAAAGAACCATAACTCTACCTGGCTTATTTTTTGAGTTATTGCCCTTTGTTGTTTTTCATACTTGAATCTTGTCCGGAGTATATCTCTAAAAGTATAATAGTTAGGATCATGAAACTTCATGGGTGTTTAGATCTCACAAAGGGGGAGTGCAGTGCACAAGAACCATAACTCTACCTGGCTTATTTCTTGAGTTATTGCCCTTTGTTGTTTTTCATACTTGAATCTTGTCCGGAGTATATCTCTAAAAGTATAATAGCTAGGATCATGAAACTTCATGGGTGTATAGATCTCACAAAGGGGGAGTGCAGTGCTTAAGAACCATAACTCTACCTGGCTTATTTTTTATACGCCGCCAGAGGCGGACGTATATTGGCGTCATCTTCTCCGTCTGTCCGTCCGTCCGTCCGTCCATCCGTCCGTCCATCCGTACGTCCATCCACTTTTCTTGTCAACGCAACTCCTCCTAAGTTTCAGGCTGGATCTTCTTGAAACTTGGTCAATGTTATCACCTCAATTGGTAAATGTGCATGAAGGAAGGATTTTATGGTTCATTGATTTTTGCCTGAGTTATGCCCCCTTAAAACTTAGTCTCTGGAGCGGCGTATATTGTGACCATGGCACTCTTGTTGAGTTATTGCCCTTTGTTGTTTTTCATACTTGAATCTTGTCCGGAGTATATCTCTAAAAGTATAATAGCTAGGATCATGAAACTTCATGGGTGTATAGATCTCACAAAGGGGGAGTGCAGTGCACAAGAACTATAACTCTACCTGGCTTATTTTTTGAGTTATTGCCCTTTGTTGTTTTTCATACTTGAATCTTGTCTGGAGTATATCTCTAAAAGTATAATAGCTAGGATCATGAAACTTCATGGGTGTATAGATCTCACAAAGGGGGAGTGCAGTGCACAAGAACCATAACTCTACCTGGCTTATTTTTTGAGTTATTGCCCTTTGTTGTTTTTCATACTTGAATCTTGTTCGGAGTATATCTCTAAAAGTATAATAGTTAGGATCATGAAACTTCATGGGTGTATAGATCTCACAAAGGGGGAGTGCAGTGCACAAGAACCATAACTCTACCTGGCTTACTTTTTGAGT
The DNA here is from genome assembly GCA_963680895.1 of Fragum sueziense. Classification (NCBI taxonomy): domain Eukaryota; kingdom Metazoa; phylum Mollusca; class Bivalvia; order Cardiida; family Cardiidae; genus Fragum; species Fragum sueziense. The sequence continues at coordinate 76,905,264 of OY804593.1, read as the reverse complement.
TATTGTCCTTTGTTGTTTTTCATACTTGAATCTTGTCCGGAGTATATCTCTAAAAGTATAATAGCTAGGATCATGAAACTTCATGGGTGTATAGATCTCATCAAAGGGGAGTGCAGTACAAAAGAACCATAATTCTAGCTGGTCTATTTTTTGAGTTATTGCCCTTTGTCATTTTTCATACTTCATTTTTGTCCAGGGCATATCTCGAAAAGTATAATATCTAGGACCATGAAACTTTTACCAATCTGCTCCCCCTGTCGACAAAAAGCAGTGTTACGGGCGTATCTTGTGACAGTTTGACACCTTGTTTGAATGTTGAAATTCGGATATCCATGTACTGTCCGGATACTCTTCCTTTTGTACTTTCAGTTTCGTGTATATATGACTGATTTCGGTAGTTACCAATGCATATATACATAAAAACCAATTTTTAATGAATTCTGAGTGTTAGAAACTGTCAATAAAGTCTTTTTCTTTTGTTTCAACACTTCTAAATGAGTCTGGACAATGGAAAAGGTCAGACTAATGGCCTACAGGCCTAGGCCTATACAGGCCTAAGTAGCCGACAGTATTTTTGAGACATCCGTGGAACAAGATCAGAAATGAAGCCTTATCAAGATCCATGAAGTTGCAATAATGTAACCGAAAACTTTTTGAATTTTGATCTGGGTTTCGGTTACAATTGTTTCGTATATGTTGCATTGGAGCATGTGCTCGAGTGATTCATTGCAGCAAGTTTAGCATAGTCAAACTTCAAAATAAAGAATGTTACCTGGCGACAGGTTAACCATTTTCCTATCAATCCAGCATGGTTTTATGTTGAAATGACTTTCAAATAAAGTTCCTTTCAATTTTGAAGCAGACTAACCACCCATTTTTTCTACCTAGACTTGAATTTTGAGTTGAAAGAACAAATTGAAAAACAATTCTTGTAGATACCTTTTTACCAAATTTGTGGCATAGGCTATGTTATGTGGGATTTACTTTTGATAAGAAATGTTGGTATTCAAATATTTTTTGCAAAAAAAATGTATTTTCCACTTGTTTGTCTTGCTCGGACTCGTAGCCACAAACCAATACCCACCATCAAGTTTTTTGCTACGATTTCGCAGCTAAGATCCATGCTGCCCAATTAAATGTAATGAAACAGATATTTGATAATAGCACAGATCTAAATCAGACAAACTTACTTGTAGGTCCATGCTGACAAAGCACGGACCCAGGCATTTTCCTTAAGGGAACAAACGTTTGATAAGAATGTTTTACAAAATTGAGAGGATGTCCGGATCAATAACGCCATGTCTTCTCATTTCAAATAGAAAAGGAATTTGATCTTGAAACGGGTCCGCGGTGGCTTTTGAGAACACCATGGATCAAAATCAGCGCGCAAAATATCCAATACGTTAATCTGTTGCTTATCTAATACTTCTGCAATTCTATATTTGCGTATCGGGATGGATAATGGTGGATCTGGGAATCAAAATCGAGCTAAACTCTTAGTTTACATCCCTGGATTGATGGACCCCAAGATTTCTTACAGAGATATCAGAATTAAGTGGCTAATATTGGATTCACAAAGTATGGAATATCTAAATTGAGCCCATTTCAAAACATGATAGAAATTATTTTATGCTAACTATTCAAAGCCGTCCAATACTTAGACGTAAGCAGATGTATTATAATACGGGGAGTAGTTACCGCGTACGCTCTGTTTGTGTATATGTGTGTATGGGGGGGGCTAGGTCATGTTCTGCTTATTATGTATATCAAAAAATAGCATCTTAAATTTCTTTGCACATGTACTAGCAGATATTTATCAATGCTATTCCTGTGTCTTCTATTCTACGACTTGCTTTAAATAGTAAATTGTGCCATTCTAATCAACAATGGTTTTTATGTTGCTCACATGCCAAATAAAAAACATCTATTCTGAGCGATTGCCTTCTCTACAATTTAACTTTTGCAAAAGCCAGTGCCTCAATTCGGATTTCGACTCCAAGGCAGTGTAAATAAAATATTCATGGATAAAAGTGGAACAGCAGTGAAACCACTTTGCAATGGCCGTCTGGTGTCCATCTTCGCAAGCCAAGGGCTCTACCTCCACCTTGCTCTGAAGAAAAAGAGTGGAGGTAGAACCATTAGCTTGTGAAGGTGTCGGAGGTCGTGCTTTGGCAGTGATAAAAATTTGTCATTTGCATCTGCGTCTCATAATGTTTTAATCACAGGTGGAAAACTGCTAAATACTGCATCTTTTTCATGTCTGTTTCAAATGTTTATCATGTACATCAGCAGTGGTCGTACATGGTATGGTTGTGCATGGTATGATGTCTTTATATGACAAAACCTTGACAAAATTCACATGGGCAGGTGATAAGAAAAACTAGAATATAAGTATTTCATCCAAATTCGCCCATTATGCTAGGCTCCCTCTGCCCACCAGATCAACTCTATCTCTTAAATCCACCCCTCCACCCCCGTCCCAAATTAACACCGGTCAAATGATTTCTCGATCTCAAGTCGATTTAGTCTTTCCGACTTCCACAGTCCATTTGATCCACAGTCCATTTGAACAGATTGAGCACAGGTCCATTAGGTCCGGGATGAGGTTGGGAATCACTCGACTACAAGTCGAAGTGAGTGAGTGCATGTCTTCTAAACGATAGCAACCCGAACATGCTGGATCTCTAGACAAGATCGATTCCTAATCAGGTCGATCTTCTACACAATCAATACTCAATCCCTGGCTTCCAAATCAATTTTCTACTCGATCACACACAAGTAATTTTGACATGTAAAAATGTTCGAGCAAGAAGCCCAAGCTAGGTCTAGATAAAAATTGATCTCCGCTCATAACCACTCCCGATCATCCATGCCGACCAAGCTTGATTTGTTCTCGGTCGCTTGATCGGGCTTGATCCAGTTGATCTGAGCGGTGGTTGAACCCTTGTTGTAACATGGACAGACATGACGGACAGACTTACACTGGCGTATGAAGAGTGGGCCAGCCCCCCCCCCCCCCCCAATAATTTAGAGGGGCAGCATATCCTATGCACCCCCATAATACACCCATATTTTCCTTCAATAAAGGTCCAGGTATAAAATGTTGTCTGAATTAAAGTGCCAAGATTACAGGAAAAGGCTTCTTAGAATTCAAAATTTTCTGGGTTGGATGCCCCCAGACCACCTAGCAACGGTACGCTCGGTCGGATTCCATTCACTTAAACATTAGCCCTCCCACCCCCCCACACACAAATATTATAAACCTTCATACGGCAAGCCAAACTGATTGCTCTAAATATGTTAAATATGTAATGCTATAGCCTACTAATGTTAGCCTACATTGTCAAAGTTAGAATTTAATTTTCGATCAATGCCAGTGGGAGGAGGCCATACCCCACCCCATCCCCTCAACCCCCCTCTAGATCCACCCTTGCTGAATTAAAGGAATTATTGTTACTGATATGATATTCTATATTTAGGTGCAATAGCATTCTTTGCAATCGAATAATTTTTTCGAAAATGACGGAGGAAAGGGGGACTGGGTAGGGGGTAAAAGGCGTCTTCTGGGTTAAAGATTTGAACGTGATAATGAAAATAGATTCTATTTGAGACTAATTTAACCACTTTATTACTTCTAAATACCAAATAAATGAATTTCTGGAGATTATTGCACGAATTACCGCACATGTTGTCATTTTGATCACTGAAACGTGAAAATACAAAATTAAAAGGAAGAGTATCCGGACAGTACATCTATCCGTATGTTTTTGCTAAATTTTAGTGATTTCCCACTCTCGGATTGCTGGAGACTTTTTATATGTTATTCATATTACCAAAGGCTACGTAAAAATCAAAGAATGGTTTCTGTTGCAATTAGTTGAAGGTCAAACCCTAGAATGACTAGACTAAGAGATAAGTGAGATTTTAAGTGTTTTTCTGGCAACCCAGATATGACCAATTCCGAAAAAATAATGAAGCCTTTTTTACGCATGCGCATATGTGGTGTTATTAGCTCACCTGAGCACGAAGTGCTCAAGGTGAGCTATTGTGGTCACTTTGTGTCCTTCATCCGTCCGTCCGTCTGTCAACAATTTAGTGTTAACATTCTAGCATCCACAAATATAAGCCAATCTTGACATAACTTGGCCAAAATATGTTTGACCATATGTTCTCGAATGAGTTCGGTTTTTGGTCTGATTGGACCAGAAAGTCCGGAGTTATCTGCCCTTGAATGCGAAAAATAGCTACTTTTGACTTTGTTAACACTCTAGCATCTACAAATATTTACCAATCAAGATTAAACTTGGACACAATGTATATAACAATTAGATCTTGGATGAGTTTGATTTTGGTTATGATCAGACCAGAAAGTCATGAGTTATGTGCCCTTGAATTCGACAAAATTGCTATTGTTGGCTGTTTTCGACCTTGTTTACACTCTAGAATCTACAATTATTATCCAATCAAGACAAAACCTGGATACAATGTTGAGGACCATAAGATCTTGGATCATGATGTGTTTGATTTTCAGTCTGATCTGATGAGAAAGATGAGAGTTATGTGCCCTTGAATTTGACAAAATTGCCATTTTCAGCTGTTTTCTACCTTGTTTACACTCTAGAATCTACTTCAATCAATCAATCAAGACAAAACTTGGACATATTGTAGGGGACCATAAGATCTCAGATGAGTGGGATTTTCAGTCTGATCTGATCATAAAATTGAGAGTTATGTGCCCTTGAATTTGACAAAATTGCCATTTTAAGCTGTTTTGGACCTTGTTTGCACTCTAGAATTTACAATTATTAATCAATTAATACAAAACTGGGACACAATGTTGGGGACCATAAGATCTCAGATGAGTTAGATTTTCAGTCTTATATTATTAGAAAGTCGAGAGTTATGTGCCCTTGAATTCGACAAAATTGCCATTTTCGGCTGTTTTCCACCTTGTTTACACTCTAGAACCTACAATTATATTAATCAATCAAGACAAATCTTGGACACAATGTTGGGGACTATAAGATCTTAGATTATTGCATTTTCAGTTTGATCCAATCAGAAAGTTGAAAGTTATGTTCCCTTTAATTTGACAAAATTGCCATTTTTGGCTTTTTTAGCTCACCTGAGCACAAAGTGCTCAAGGTGAGCTATTGTGGTCGCTTTTTGTCCGTCGGCGTCCGTCTGTCTGTCCGTCCGTCCGTCCGTCTGTCTGTCTGTTCACATTTTGTTGTTACCACTCTAGCACCCACAAATATTGACCAATCTTAACCAAACTTGGTCAAAACATGTATGACCATAAGTTCTCGGATGAGTTCGATTTTGAGTGCGATCGGACTAGGAAGTCCAGAGTTATGTGCCCTTGAACGTCATAAATGGCTAGTTTTGACTTTGTTACCACTCTAGCATCTACAAATATTGACCAATCTTAAGCAAACTTGGTCAAAACATGTATGACAATAAGTTCTTGGATGAGTTCAATTTTGGGTCAGATCTGAGTAGGAAGTCCAGAGTTATGCCCCCTTGAATATAAAAAATCGCTCGTTTTGACTTTGTTACCACTCTAGCATCTACAAATATTGACCAATCTTGACCAAACTTGGTCAAAACATGTATGGCAATAAGCTCTTGAACGAGTTTGATTTTGGGTCAGATCGGATCAGAAAGTCGAGAGTTATGCGCCTTTGAATATCAGAAATAGCTAGTTTCGACTTTGTTACCACTCCAGCATCTACAAATATTGATAAATCAAGACAAAACTTGGCTAGAATGTTGGTTACCATACAATAATGTATGAGTTCGATTTTCAGTGTCATCGAAGTAGGAAGTCTGGAGTTATGTGCCCTTGAATTTGACAAATTTGCCGTTTTCGACTTTGTTTACACTTCAGTATCTACATTAATTGACCAATCAAGACAAAACTAGGCAATAATGTTGCCATAAGATGCTGAATGAGTTACATTTTCAGCTTGATCGGACCAGAAAACCCAGAGTTATTGGCCCTTGAATTTCACAAAATTGTCTTTTTCGACTTTATTTTCACTCTTAAAAACACAAATATTGACCAATCAAGACACAATTTGGTCACAATATTGGTGACCATGAGATCTTATATGATTTCTTTTTATGCTCCCCGAAAAAATTTCGGGGGAGCATATAGTCGCCATGCTGTCCGTCCGTGTGTCCGTCCGTCTGTCTGTCCGTCCGTCCGTCCACAGCCATATCTCAGCAACCCTTGGACCAAATTCAATGAAACTTCACATGTGAACTCCCTGCCATAATCCCTAGGGACCTTTTTCTCCGTTTGTTGATTTGGGGCTGCGTCATGGAAAAAGGGGCCTTAATGTAAAAATTAGATTTTCTCTAACTTCTCTTCATCCAATGGGCAGAATTTAATGAAATTTTGTGCTTATGTGATAAATGAGATGTTCTAGACCATATTCTATAAATAATGTGTGTACAAAAAATCCGTCATGGGAAAAGGGGGCTTAATGTATGATAGTTTTCCGTCGGTCCGTCCACAGCCATATCTCAGCAACCCTTGGACCAAATTCAATGAAACTTCACATGTAAACTCCCTGCCATAATCCCTATGGACCTTTTTCTCCGTTTTTTAAATTTGAGGCTGCGTCATAGAAAAAGGGGCCTTGATGTAAAAATTAGATTCTCTCTAATTTCTCTTCATCCAACGGGCAGAATTTAAAGAAATTTTGTGCTTATGTAATAAATGAGATGTTCTAGACCATATTCTATAAATAATGTGTGTACAAAAAATCTGTCATGGGAAAAAGGGGCTTAATATATGATAGTTTTTATTTTGTGACAAACACTTATTCGGGGAGCATAATTCGTCTGTGACGGCTCTTGTTTCATATTGATCGGACTAGAAAAACCAGAGTTGTGTGCCCTTGATGGTGACAAAATTGCCGATTTCGTTTTTAATTTCACTCAAACAGCAATAAATATTGACCAATCAAAAAACAACTTGGACATAAGGTTGATGAGGATATCTTTATCAGAACAGAATTATGTGCCCTGGATTATGACAAAATTGATATTTTTTTTATCGACTTGGTTTTCACTTCAACAGCCACAAATATTGATCATTAAAGATTAAGGATGCTGTTTTCAGCTGGATCATAATCTCGCATCTTAAGTTTCGTGTTCTTGTCTTAAAGATACCTAGGTCATGTAAAAGGTGGGTCTTGTTCTGCATGGGGAAAGTTTCAGGTGAGCGATCCAGGGCCATCTTGGCCCTCTTGTTTTAACTTGTTTTCACTCTACAATCTACTTCAATCAATCAAGACAAAACTTAAACACAATATTGCGGACCATAAGATCTTGGATGAGTAGGATTTTCAGTCTGATCTGAGCAGAAAGGTGAGTGTTATGTGCCCTTGAATTTGACAAAATTGCTGTTTTCGACTTTGTTTACAATTATGTAGAATATACAATTATTGGACAAATCTTGGACACAATGTTGGGGACCATAAGATCTCTGATGAATTTGATTTTCATATTGTTATTGACCATAAGTTAGTTTTCAGTCTTAAAATCATAAATATCAATTGATTTGAATAAAAGTGTTGCTCATATCAGTTTGGTTCAGGTGAGCGATATAGGACCATCATGGTCCTCTTGTACTCTAGAATCTACAAATATTAAACAATCAGGACAGAATGTTAGTGACTATAGGATCTTGCTTTGGTAGTATTTTCAGCTTAATCTGAATTTTACATCATGAGTTATGTGCCCTTGAAATTGATAAAATTGCCATTTTCGGCTCTATTTTGACTTTGTTTTCACTCTAGCAACTACAAATATTGACTAATCAAGACAAAACTTGTACAGAATTATTTTGACCATGAGATCTTGCCTGGGTATAATTTTCAGCTTGATTTGAATTTTAGATCATGAGTTACGTGCCTTGAAATTGACAAAATTGCCATTTTTGGCTCTATTTTGACTTTGTTTTCACTCTAGCAACTACAAATAATGACTAATCAAGACAAAACTTGCACAGAATGTTGGTGATTACAAGATCTTGCCTTGGTGTAATTTTCAGCTGGATTTTAATTTAGATCATCAGTTATGTGCCTTGAAATTGACAAAATTGCCATTATCGGCTCTATTTTGACTTTGTCTTTACTCTAGCAACTACAAATATTGACCAATCAAGACAAAATTAGGACAGAATGTTGGTGACTATAAGGTCTTGCCTGAGTATAATTTTCAGTTTGATCTGAATTTTAGATCATGAGTTAAGTGCCCTTGAAATTGACAAAATTGCCATTTTTATACCCCCCACAACAAAGTTATGGGGGGGTATACTGGATTCAGGTTGTCCGTCTGTCCGTCCGTCTGTCCGTCCATCCGTCCGTCCGTCTGTCCGTCCGTCTGTCCGTCCGTCCGTGGACATAATTTTGTGTCCTCTTCTCCTCCCACAGTTTTTGACCGATTTTGCTGAAATTTTAGCAGGTTGTTTCCTATCATATGAAGTTGTGCACCTGCAATTTTCATCTTGATCCAGGCAGTATTTTCAGAGTTATGCCACTTTGAACTTTAGCACTTTTTCAGTGACAACACGCTAGTGGGGGGGTATTTGTCCGCTTTGCGACAGTTCTAGTCAGCTTTATTTTCACTTTTACAACCATTAGTTTTAACTAATCAATACAGAACTTTCACAGAATCTTATTGACTGATCTTTACTTGCCTGTAATTTTCAGCATAGTCATGCATTTGCTTGTTTGCGTAGCCTGAACCTTTGAATTTGCATTCAACAAGACAAACAGTCATACCTGTGGAGGGCTTCCAGACCGCCAGGGCTGTCTAGTTTTTAGCTCCACTGGCCGAAGGCCAGCGGGGCTTATGTCATGGCCCTGTGTCCGTCATGCGTCGGTCCGTGCATGCGTAAACAATTTTCAAACATCTTCTTCTCCAAAACTATTGGACCAATTTCAACCAAACTTCTCAGAAATCTTCCTTGCATGAATCTCTACCAAATCCCTTCAAGGGAATAAAATCGGTGCTGAACTTGAATTTTAATTAATTCAATTGATTTGAATTTTCGAAAAATCTTTAAAAAAAATTCTTCTCCAAAACTACTGGACCAATTTCAACCAAACTTCACAGAAATCTTCCATGTATGAATCTCTTCTTAATTCCTAAAAAAAAGATAAATTCTGTGTATAACTTAAATTTTAGTTAATTTAATTGAATTAAATTTTCGAAAATCTTTAAAAATTCTTCTTCTCCAAAACTTCTGGACCAATTTCAACCAAACTTCACGGAAATCTTCCTTGCATAAATCCCTACCAAATTCCTTCAAAAGAATAAAATCCATGCAGAACTTGAATTTTAATACATTTTAATTGATTTAAATTTTCGAAAAATCTTTAAAAATTTTCTTCTCCAAAACTACTGGACCAATTTCAACCAAACTTCACAGAAATCTTCCTTGTATAAATATCTTCTTAATTCTTTCAAAAAGATAAATTCTGTGTATAACTTGAATTTTAATTAATTTAATTGAATTTAATTTTCGAAAAATCTTTAAAAATTCTTCTTCTCCAAAACTACAAGACCAATTTCAACCAAACTTCACAGAAATCTTCCTTGCATGAATCTCTACCAAATCCTTTCAAGGGAATAAAATCGGTGCTGAACTTGAATTTTAATTAATTTGATTGATTTAAATTTTCGAAAAATCTTTAAAAATTCTTCTTCTCCAAAACTACTGGACCAATTTCAACCAAACTTTTACGGAAATGTTCCTTGCATGAATCTCTTCTTAATTCTTTCAAAAAAATAAATTCTGTGTAAAACTTAAATTTTGATTAATTAAATTAGATTAATTTTTTGAAAAATCTTCTTTTTCCAAAACTATTGGACCAATTTTAACCAAACTTCACACGAATCTTCCTTGCAATTGAATCTCCTTTAAATTCCTTAAAAAAATAATTTCCCTGTAGAACTTAAATTTTAATGAATTTAATTAAATTGAATTTTCGAATAATTGTTAAACAATCTTCTTCTCCAAAACTACAGGACCAATTTCAACCAAACTTCACAGGAATCTTCCTTGCATGAATCTCTCCCAAATTCATTCACGGTCCGATGAAAAGCTTTGCCGCTGTGGGCTAGGTTTATTTTTCGCTATATGAAACAGTGTAATTTTAACAAAATTTTAAAAACATTTCTGCTTCTTAATTAGTTATTGGATTTCATTCTGGTGTAGCATAAATCTTCTTTGGATAGACCTCTATTGTATTCCTTGAAGAAGTTCGTAGTCTAAATGTCTAAAAGCCAGTGGAGCGATACAGGGCCATCTTGGCCCTCTTGTTTTATTTTCATGCAGATATCAAGTCAAAACTGTAATAATAATAGGAAAATGCCCCCCCCCCTTATTAGCTCACCTGAGCACGAAGTGCTCAAGGTGAGCTATTGTGGTCGCTTTTTGTCCGTCGGCGTCCGTCCGTCCGTCTGTCCGTCCGTCCGTCTGTTCACAATTTGTTGTTAACACTCTAGCATCCACAAACATTGACCAATTTTAACCAAACTTGAACAAAACATGTATGACTATAAGTTCTCGGATGAGTTCGATTTTGGGTCAGATCGGACCAGGAAGTCAGGAGTTATGTGCCCTCGAACGTCAAAAATAGCTACTTTTTAACTTGTTAACACTCTAGCGTCTACAAATATTGATCAATCAAGACAAAACTTGGACATAATGTTTAAGACTATAAGTTCTCGGATGAGTTCGATTTTGGGTCAGATCGGACCAGGAAGTCAGGAGTTATGTGCCCTTGAATGTCAAAAAATAGCTACTTTTTAATTTGTTAACACTATACCGTCTACAAATATTGATCAATCAAGACAAAACTTGGACATAATGTTTTAGACCATAAGATCTCGGATGAGTTCGATTTTCAGTGTGATCTGATCAGAAAGACAAGAATTATGTGCCCTTGAATTTGACAAAATTGCCATTTTAGGCTGTTTTTGACCTTGTTTACCCTCTAGAATCTACAATTATAAATCAATCAAGACAAAACTTAGACACAATGTTTGGGACCCTAAGATCTTTGATGAGTTCGTTTTTCAGTCTGATTTTTTTCAGAAAGTTGAGAGTAATGTGCCTTTGAATTTGACAAAATTGCCATTTTCGGCTGTTTTTGACCTCGTTTACACTCTAGAATGTACAAATATGAATCAATCAAGACAAAACTTTGACACAATGTTCGGGATTATAAGATCTTTGATCATTTGGATTTTCAGTCTGATCTGATCAGAAAATCGAAAGTACTTGCCCTTGAATTTGACAAAATTGCCTTTTTCGACTGTTTTCGACCTTGTTTACACTCTAAAATTTACAATTATTAATCAATTAAGACAAAACTTGGACACAATGTTGGACACCAGAAGATCTCGGATGAGTTCGATTTTCACAACGTTATTGACCATAAGTTCGTTTTTAGTCTTAAAGTCGTAAATATTAATTGAATGGAACAAAATTGTGGCTCATATCCTTTTGGTTCAGGTGAGCGATATATAGGACCATCATGGTCCTCTTGTTGTATATTATATTCGAACCACCCTTACAGAAATCCTGGATCCGCCACTCCCATTATTTCTTTTAACCCTTTCCCAAACGACAAATTTTTGGAGTGGTTCTATTCAAAAGATGCTGCAGATGTCAATATTGGTGTTGTTAAAGATAGAATTTGTGTAAAAAATAGCTAAGAAAATATTTAGACAAAAGGAGAAACTGCTGGTTATCAGTAGTTTCTTCTTTTGTCTCAATGTTTTCCAAAGCATTTTCTATTAGGGAAGTCAAAACCAGGTCTTGTTTGGGAAAGGGTTAAATCCATTAAAAATAATGCTGGTCGTGTTATATTTTTTATGTATGAAAACCGATAATGTCATTTAATGCTCAATGAACAGGTTAAGTAAATACAGGACAAAAAGTAGGTTGATTTGGTCTGTCGACCATATCAATACAAAATATATTACATAGTCGGGTTATGTCAGAGGACTTATAAGGACATCAGTGCATTGTGACAGTGTTCTTCTAATGGTAAGGTTGGTTTTTAGCGAGACTTTTTGTAGAATGGGGGGGGTGCTATTCTAGTCACCCGGGTGTGGATGTGGGCGTTGGCATCGGCGTCATGCTTTGGTTAAGTTTTAATGTGCAATTTTGTCAAATCTCTGTTTCTACAAATGTTATTGCTCTGAAACTTTGCACATGCTTCTGTGACCATAATATCAGCATCTAAGCAATGATCCATCACTCTAACATGTAATTTAGTGCAAGTTATAATCTCATATGTTGTATTTGGCAAGGTAAAATGAGAATTGCTTAGGACAGGGCTAATTCATGGTTATTCATAAACTATGTCTAATCATGAAAACAAAGTCATGATATTATGACCCACAGGTACAAAACATTATGCAAGACAGGGTAACAAATTGTAGCTTTTCAACGAAAAACCTCGTAACTGCAGCTGAAAACAAGCTGCAGTTACAAGGTTTTTCGTTGAAAAGAGACGAAATGATTCAGATGCTAAGCTTTACTAGAACAACAAAAGAATTTGGATGTTATGAATATTTGACCTATTTTTTAGCTCACCTGAGCACGAAGTGCTCAAGGTGAGCTATTGTGGTTGCTTTGTGTCCGTTGTCCGTCCGTCTGTCCGTCTGTCTGTCAACAATTTACTGTTAACACTCTAGCATCCACAAATATTAGCCAATCTTGACAAAACTTGGTCATAATATGTTTGACCATAAGTTCTCGGATGAGTTCGATTTTTGGTCTGATCGGACCAGAAAGTCCGGAGTTATCTGCCCTTGAATGCGAAAAATAGCTAGTTTTGACTTTGTTAACACTCTAGCATTTACAAATATTGACCAATCAATACAAAAGTTGGACAAAATGTTGGCGACCATAGGATCTTGGATGAGTTTGATTTTGGTGATGATCAGTCATGAGTTATGTGCCCTTGAATTTGATGAAATCGCCGTTTTTCGATGTTTTCGACTTTGTTTACACTATAGCATCAATGTTTACACTATAGCATCCAAAATTAGTGACCAATCAAGACGAAACTTATACACAATGTTAGTGACCATAAGATCTTGGTTGACTTTGATTTTGGGTCAGATTGGACAGAAAAGTCAGGAGTTATCTGCCCTTGAATGTAAAAAAAGCTACTTTTGACTTTGTTTACATTCTAGCATCTCCAAATATTGACCAATCAATACAAAAGTTGGACACAATGTATGTGACCATAAGATCTTGTATGAGTATGATTTTTGATTTGATCGGATCAGAAAGTTCTGAGTTATCTGCCCTTGAATTTGACAAAATTGTTGTTTTTCACTGTTTTGGACTTTGTTTACACTATAGCATCTACAATTATTGACCAATTAAGACAAAACTTGGACACAATGTTAGTGACCATAAGATCTTGTATGAGTTGGATTTTGGGTCAGATCGGACTGGAGTTATCTGCCCCTGAATGTAAAAAATAGCTACTTTAAACATTGTTTACACTCATGCATCTCCAAATATTGACCAATCAATACAAAAGTTGGACACAATGTTGGTGACCATAAGATCTTGGATAAGTCCTAAGTTATCTGCCCATGAATCTAACAAAATTGCTGTTTTTGACTGTTTTCGACCTTGTTTACACTCTAGAATCTACAATTATTGGCCTATCAAGACAAAACTTGGACACAGTGTTGAAGACTGTTAGAACTCGTATCAGTTTGATATTTGGCCTGATGGGATCAGAAAGTTGAGAGTTATGTGCCCTTTAATTTTACCAAATTGCTGTTTTCAACTGTTTTCGACCTTGTTTACACTCTAGAATCTACAAATTTTTATCAATCAAGACAAAACTTAGCCAAATTGTTGGAGACCATAAGGTCTCGGATGATCTGCCCTTTAAATTTTACCCGGACAACCACAAATAGTGACTAATCAGAACAAAACTTGACACAATGTTATTGACCATAAGTTTGTTTTCAGTCTTAAAGTCTTAAATATTAATTGCATTGAACAAAACTGTGCCTAATATCATTTTGGTTCAGGTGAGCAATATAGGACCATCATGGTCCTCTTGTATGAAATTAGCCCTAAACGCATTAAGGGCTGTTACTCTGACATTAAAAGAGACAGGGCAATGAAATTTCGCGAAACTATTGCTAGAAGCCTGAAAAATAATGTCAAAATATATTTTGTGTTATTAGTTCTATTTTCCAGAAAAATGAAATCTTGAAGTGTAGCGTTTTCACTTTTGTTCAGTATAATTTGAGAGAAATTAAGAAAATTATTTTATCCAACCCTTAATCACCATAATTATGTTGTTTATATAGACTACTAAAATTTATTTTGGTCATGCCAGGAGCTATAGATGTGTGTTGTTATAGGACTTCGCAATAGGCTTCCTGTACTACATCTTCGCTAGCCAAGGTTGAACCCACCTACATTTGTATTCACCCTTGGTGGATTTAGTCCAATTTTCTTGAAATCGCGAAGCACCGCCTAGCCGTTGTCCTGCTGGTTGTTTACGTTATTTTGTCCATTATTGATGGCGTCATTAATGCGCGTTGTCTTTCGCGTCATGCGGATTAGGTAAAAGTTAGCTGCTTCTTTAGTCGAGTTGTCAAAAGTATTATAATTTGTCGATTAAAGAAAGCGAATCCATGTCTATTGCAGTGAAATTTTTAGGAAAAATTGCCCATCTTCGCGTTTTTGAGTTGCAAATGCAATGCTTTTTCCTGCCCGTTGTCATGAATTGGTTACTCATAACAAATGTATCAGTCGACAATCTGATTGGTTCCAGCGAGACCTCGCTGGAACCAATGAAAACGTTTTCCAGGACACCAAGAAAATCGGACTAAATGCGCCAAGGGTGAATACAGAAACGATGTTACGTCGTAGATGTCACCCTTGGCTTACGAAGATGTAGGACCCCAGGAATTGATGTATTTTGGTATAATCTTCTCTGACTGTCTGTTTACATGTATGTATTTCCACATCCTGTATTTTTGGATAGATTAGTTTGGAATTTACCCAGAAGGACCCTAGTTACTTGACTTTGGTCATATTGTCAGTTTTACCATATTATGCTGTGTCAATGAATTGGGATTTGAATACAAAAAAGCATTGTATATCATGAATTTGACATTTTTGTTTTCCAGAAATGTTTTACAAAATGGCCTGAAGGACCCACTGTATTTACCGGACAGTAACAAGTTTGATGCAGTATTAACTGGGACCATCCTAGATATAGATTTTGATGGGGAAAATGAAATCTTGATCGGGACATATGGACAGGTATGGTGAATTTATTTAGCCCATTACCACACAAAGACTCTTTTCGACTCCCCAAAAGTTGAAGGCTTTGGAAAACATTGTGGAAAATAAAGAAATTGCTTGTGACAAGCAATTTCTTCATTTTCCACAATGTTTTCTACAACAAAAGACCAGAAAACATTAAATTACATTGACTTGAAATTGTCGTCTGCAACATTTTTATACCCCCCACAACAAAGTTATGGGGGGGTATACTGGAATCAGGTTGTCCGTCCGTCCGTCCGTCTGTCCGTCCGCTCTCATGAGAAGGTAGTTGCGAGTTGCAAGACACGTATGCAGAAGAATTGTGGGGATAAATGCTATTTACGAGGTGCACCTCGCAATTGAACATGAAAAAACACAAATTCGGCCACAAAACCTCACAAGTAACATTTGTGTTTTGCACCTCAGAAATTTTCGGATTTCCGGACATGTCCGTGGTGTATGGCCGAGATCATGAAATTTTCAGTTTTAATACAATGTATATTTAAAATATGTATTATTACGCAATATTTCATCATTAGCTGGTTCCCTGTATATTACTATGATTCTGACTACTGGGGGTTGAGTCTATAAAGTGTAAAGTTACTAAACCGGGAACCAGAGCCCAATCAATAGAAAAAGTAGTTCCACACTTTGAAGGTAAATAATGGAATATACTGTATTTTATTTATGATTCTTTGTAAAGTAGTAGTTATAGAAATACATTTGTAGTAATTCTTTTTATTTTATAACCTATTCTAGTTGCTAGGGAAAATTCTCTTATGTTCTTGACCTTATTACAATGCATGTGTCAGGAGTTAAAATAATTGACCGCCATTTTGGATACTCAGTCAGTGTTTTGGACTTAATTAGTTGTGTCTTGAAGCTATTTAGAAATGGATTGAGAAATGATTTGTGGTTGTTGGAATTGGTCATATTGGAAGTTATTGAGAGCATGAATGACCAGATGAAAACAGTTTTTTCCTTGTCTAAGTTCTATTCATTTGACCTAATTAGGTCAATTGTGTGATTGTGCAGCTGTCAATGAGATGGATCAGACATTTACTTCTATGGAGTCAGGAGTTTAGTCAAATTAGGTAATACTTTGTTTTCACAAATTATCTTGACTTTGATAAACTGTCATTGTAACACCAGTATGGGAGATTCATTTGCAAATGACAGCACACGAGCTTGAAAATGTAAACAAAGCAGGCCAAGAATTGTGCAAAAGTTTGTCCATTTTTCTGAGTTGCACATTATGGCTGACTGCAGTGACAGATCGAGAGGGGGTTCCAGGGTTCAAACCAACCCCCCTTCGTAGTCTGATTATTGCATTTTAATGCAGAAATTCCTTCATAAGTGTGCACAGTTGTTTAGGCAGTAGCGGATCGCTAACTAATTTGTCGTTGTGCACAATTTTATTACAAGTGATAATCTTTTTTGTTTGGTACCGATTAGTAAACATGTATTCCTGTCATAGAATCCCATACCTGGGCACAAATATTATTTATCTACTAGATAGACCCTTTTTGCTGACAGCACTAATTAGGTCATTAGCGGATAGCTTCTGGTCATAATGGATCGGCAGTTCAGGTTGTGTCTCAAAATGACCAGGACAGCAATTCACTGCTTTAGGTCTCTGGGAAAGCTGTTCACAAGCAAGTCTGGCCAAACTATGCCTGCTGATGGGACTCAAGCAGCTCAGAGTCAACTTAAAATAATTGTAAAAAAGACTTAGGCTACCAGAGCTTGAAAGCAATGCGGAGAAGTAGAAAATCAATAATAGGGAACCATTGTGTGTTATCGTTCCTTAGAAAGGTTGTGCCGTGGTTCACGGTCCAATATTTATTACACTCGCTCTTTACACAACACGGAAAACACACAACCGCCAAACTAAAGTAAAACTAATGTTAAAATGTCCGAAATTATGTCACTGTTTACTTGATTAAGTCGAGCCCTATTAGATTGATTTTGGGGAAAAGAATAAAAAATTGGGAATGATCATTCCCAGTTACCCAAATGTTCTCCTCTTCTTTCTCTATTTTCTTCAGTCATACAAATTCTTCGAAAGTTAGGTAATTCAGTTTGTTAACCGCTTTACCTAATAACACCTGGTTTTAACCCTCTCTCGACAAGACCAGATTTGACCTCTATAATAGATAAGAATTAGGAAAACATTGAGGTAAAACAAGAAAATGCTGAAATCTATATAGCATTGCTAGCAGTTCCTCAGTCATTATACTTTTTGGTATTATAATTTGCACACAAGTCCTGCCTTTTTCACGATGCATCTCGTCATTGTAAATGCAAAACCTCGTATCTCGTTTTTGGAAAATTTTAAAGGGGTCGGAAAAAAGTGTAATAACTTTTCCCTTACTGAAAGAATTTATTTGAAATTTGAACACATTGTTCACAAGTAATGTGCCATTAATACTGATAAGTAAAATTACCTCAAAACCTGCAAGAATTGTCTTAAATGGGCACACAAGATTTGACTTTGATCATCACAAGAATCGACATACGAGATTTTGCATTTACACCGACGATTTGGCATCTGCATTACCTTTGAATTATGTTGGAAAACTTTCAGAGGTGTAGGTTTTGGCACGGGTAAATGGTTAAAGATCTCAATTTTCAGAGAAAGCTAAGAAAGCACGAGAAGAAAAGGCTGATATCCAGCCTTTTTCTTTTTCGAACAATGTTTCTAATTGATACACACATACATACCTTAGTGCAGTTGGTAGTGCATCTGCCTCTCACTCGAGAGGTCCCAGGTTCGATACCCGACCGCGGCTAATACCCATTCTGACAAAATTGTCACCCACCAATGGGTTTGAAATCGTTAACCTAAGTGGGCGAGCAGCTTGAGGCTTAGTAAGGGTGTTGTGGTAGTACTGGTTTGAGAAACAACAGGAATCCATGGGTAGGTGCCCCAGCCGCTGCGACATGACCATAGCAGTTGAAAACAGCGTAAAACCCCGATAAACTGAAACGGATCGGGATCTATACATACAGTTTTCGACATGTTTTAAACACTTTTTACACCGAATGCAAAGAATATGTTTGAGCCACATTTGCAAACTGTATATCCTTTATAAGTAGACCTTTTCCAAACAACCAGAATTATGAAATTAATTAGAAATATATTGCTGACGACAAACTGATGTTGATGAAGATAGGATTTTTGCATAATATAGCACAGAAAATATTGAGACAAAAGAGAAAATGCTGATAATAAGCATTTTCTCTTTTTACCTCAATGTTTTCCTGTGCCTTTTTGTTTGGGGATGTCAAAGCCAGGGGTCTGTT
Organism: Fragum sueziense; assembly: GCA_963680895.1. Classification (NCBI taxonomy): domain Eukaryota; kingdom Metazoa; phylum Mollusca; class Bivalvia; order Cardiida; family Cardiidae; genus Fragum; species Fragum sueziense. The sequence continues at coordinate 76,886,612 of OY804593.1, read as the reverse complement.
TCATCAAATCATTTAAGGCAGAATACCCATAATGAAAAACACCACTTTCTAGCCATATGAAATGCATCAAATTACACGCACTTGTAAATGCACTTCACATAAGTTGATTCACCGTGCCGGATTTCAATATTATGCTTCAAGAAGAAAATAATTGACAAAAATCATTTTACTCCATATTCATATGCAAGGGAGGTAATTTTGAACATTTATGTCAAATTTTTTCATAAGTATGCATGAATTCAAAATTCTAAACCGTACAAAATGTTTGTATTTGGAATGGAAATGTAACACAGTTTAGAAATAACTGGCATTTTTTCAAGTACGGACATATTTATGATTTTCCAAAGTCTTTAAATCGCTTAAAAACGACAATCGCATAACCCAGGTCGTAATAGATTGGCGACATGCGTTTTTTGCCCTTAAATTGGCATACGCCATCAGTAAGACAAAAGAATGTCTTAAATATTTTGATGAAACTGGCCACTGGTCTTGTTTGGGAAAGGGTTAAATCGTAAATGGGCATGTACAACCGTAATTATAGAATCAGACCAGCTATCCAGAGACCGTGTACAAACAGTGAACATCACCATAAATAATTGATTTGAATTTGCAGATGTACATGTTTTCGATAAAGATACATTTCCTATAAAAATCTTCGAGATAAAATTATGGGCGGGATATAGAGATAAATGACATAGTTCCTAAATGCTGTTCAGTTTGTGAAAAGTCGAAAAGTTGAAGTTAGTCACACTAATTTCTGACAATTGTCACAGACAAAACTTCAAATTTTCTGCATTTCCAGGTAACTGTTTGGTAGAAAAGTGGAAGTTAATGGCACTAATTTCGATTTTTCGTGTTGTATGTAGGGAAAAGTGGATGGCGGAAACAGGATTCCGTACTTTTGTGCATTTCCTTTTCAATTTCTTCATATATCATCGAAGTTATCAAAATAATGTATTGTTAGTGTATGTACACTTCAGTTTCGGGGTGTGAATATGTTTGTACTCCTGTAACATATCAGTGAGTACAAGGAAATGAAGCATGTGTGTTTGTTTCTCAATGTTTCAAATTTAAGACCTTTCTGATGAAATTATAATAATTCCTTTTGTACAAACAAATCCTGTGGAAAGACCATTGAAATTCTTTTTATCATGTCATTATGGTTTAACAATATTTTGTCTTTTCAAATGCCAGTACAACCATACCAGGCTAAAATGAGAGTGACAAAGGCTTGTGTTGACCAATTGATTTCTCCACTTATTACATGCACAATGAAAACCTTATTCAAATAGAATCAATGGTAACAATAAATTGTGCAAAAGTATGTCCATTTTTCTGGAGTGCACAAATGGCTGTACTACTGAGCTGCATGCTGCTACAAGGGTTATATCAAATATAGTCAATGGTGACAAGATGTTGTGCAAAAGTTTGTCCATTTTTCTGGAGTGCACAAATGGCTGTACTACTGAGCTGCATGCTGCTACAAGGGTTATATCAGATATAGTCAATGGTGACAAGATGTTGTGCAAAAGTTTGTCCATTTTTTTGGGGTGCACAAATGGCTGTACTACTGAGGTGCAAGCTGCTAGTCAAATGGTGACAAGACGTGCAAAAGTTTGTCCATTTTTTTGGGGTGCACAAATGGCTGTACTACTGAGGTGCAAGCTGCTAGTCAATGGTGACAAGATGTTGTGCAAAAGTTTGTCCATTTTTTGGGGGTGCACAAATGGCTGTACTACTGAGGTGCAAGCTGCTAGTCAAATGGTGACAAGATGTTGTGCAAAAATTTGTCCATTTTTTTAGGGTGCACAAATGGCTGTACTACTGAGGTGCTAGCTGCTAGTCAATGGTGTCAAAAAGTTTTGCAAAAGTTTTGTCCATTTTTCTGGGGTTCACAAATGGCTGTACTACTGAGGCGCAAGCTGCTAAGATGTTGTGCAAAAGTTTGTCCATTGTCCTGGGGTGCACAATTGGCTGTACTATAGAACCTCGGGCTGCTACATGGGTTATATCAAATATAATCAATGGTAACAAGTAATTGTGCAAATGTTTGTCCATTTTCCTAATATGCATGTATGGCTTTCAATTGATATAGTCAATGATAACAAGGAATTGTGCAAAAGTCCATTTTCCTGAGGTGCACAAATGGCTGTTCTACTGAGCTGCAAGCTGCTATTAGGGTGAAAATCCTTTAAATTTTGAAGCAAAATTGAAAATTTACTTGCTCCAATAAACCATGATTGTGGACATTAAGGATTTATACATGAACTATCAGATTTCAAAATTGTAAAGTGATACAGACAAACTAGGATTATAGTCCCTGGCAACTGCCAAAGTAAAACTTAAATAACCCCAAGGTTATGGAAAATTGTTTTATTTTCAGATTAAGATAATAGATTCTTCTTTATTGAAAATATGATTTCTGCTCCATTATGTTTTTGTGTCTGACCCAATAAACATAATATTAGGGGCAGGTAAGGCATACTTTATTAGAATTTACCAAACGCCAATTCATAGATCGCTCCACCCTTTATAGAATCTAATACAAACAACGGAAGTGTGGCATTTTCCTGATCGTTCATTGGCATGTCAATTGTTTTGATTGACAGTTGATAGATCGATACAATATCACGTGACGTAGCAATGAAGAATTTAAGACAAAGAGTTGGTGTGTGACAATTTTCGTCCATTGGCTTATCGATGTTTTTGATTGACAATCGGTGTTTGGTCAATTGGAGCATAGACTTTTCACATGTATATACCTCCAAAAGTTCGGAAGGGACCATGTCTTGACCTCAGGAGTAATGACCCCCTTGGCCTTTCGACTTTGACCTTTGTTTGACATTTTACAACAAAGAAAAAAGATATTCTATTTATTAGCTCACCTGAGCACGAAGTGCTCAAGGTGAGCTATTGTGATCGCTTTTTGTCCGTCGTCCGTCTGTCCGTCTGTCCGTCTGTATGTCCGTCCGTCCGTACGTCCGTCCGTCCGTCCGTCCGTCTGTCAACAATTTGGTGTTTACACTCTAGCATCTACAAATATAAGCCAATCTTAACCAAACTTAATTAAAACATGTATGACCATGAGCTCTCGGATGAGTTTGAATTTTGGTCAGATCGGACTGGAAAGTCCGGAGTTATCTGCCCTTGAATGTAAAAAATAGCTACTTTTGTCATTGTTTACACTCTAGCATCTACAAATATTGACCAATCAATACAAAAGTTGGACACAATGTTGGTGACCATAAGATCTTGAATGAGTTTGATTTTGGGTCAGATCGGACCAGAAAGTCAGGAGTTATCTGCCCTCAAATTTGACAAATTTGTCGTTTTTTACCGTTTTCGACTTTGTTTACACTATAGCATCTACAATTATTGACCAATTGAGACAAAACTTTAAGACAATATTAGTGACCATAAGATCTTGGATGAGTTTGATTTTGGGTGAGATCGGACCAGAAAGTGAGGAGTTATCTGCCCTTGAATGTAAAAAATATCTACTTTTGACATTGTTTACACTCTAGCATCTACAAATATTGACCAATCAATACAAAAGTTGGACACAATGTTGGTGACCATAAGATCTCGGATGAGTTTGATTTTTGGCTTGATGGGACCAGAAAGTCCCGAGTTATCTGCCCTTGAATTTGACAAAATTGTTGTTTTTGACCGGTTTCGACTTTGTTTACACTATAGCATCTGCAATTATCGACCAACCAAGACAAAACTTTAACACAATATTAGTGACCATAAGATCTTGGATGAGGTTGATTATGGGTCAGATCGGACCAGAAAGTCAGGAGTTATCTGCCCTTGAAAGAAAAAAAGCTACTTTTGACATTGTTTACACTCTAGCATAGATCTACAAATATTGACCAATATGTGCAAAAAATGGACGCAGTGTTGGTGACATTATGTAAGGTTTCGGATGAGTTTTTGTTTTGGTTTGATCGGACCAGAATGTTCTGAGTTATCTGCCCTTGAATTTGACAAAATTGCTGTTTTCGACTTTGTTTTTACTCTAACAACCACAAAATTAATGGTGACCAATCAAGACAAAACTTTGATCTTGGCTATAATGGTTAATCACCATAAGATCATGGATGAATTAGAACTTCAGCACAATTAGACAAGCAGTTTCTGAGTTATCTGCCCTTGAAATGGAAAAAAATTCTTGTTTTTGACTTTGTTTTCACTCTTTACAACCAGATACATGTATATTGACCTATAAAGAGGAAACAGGGACATAATGTTGATGACCATAAGTTTGTTCAGTCTTACTGTCACAAATATTAATTGATTCAAACATAACTCTGGCTCATATCATCTTGGTTCAGGTGAGCGATATAGGACCATCATGGTCCTCTTGTCTGACTAATCATTAAGCTTTGAAAAGCCTCTTGTAAAATGGCATTGTTTGAATATGTGTATTTCATTGGTCCATGAACATGTTTTACTAATTCTCCTTTGAGAGTTTATGTGACAGAGTCACTTGTTTGTTTTCTCAGAATGGTGGGATGCATTTGTTTATTAATAGTTACATTTGTTGGCCAAAGTTTTCTTGTTACGGACAAGGTTTTGCACAAAATGGACAAAAATCCTCACAGTATGGCCAAATCTGATGCTACACAGAAGTACTAAATGTACGGAACTGCACCTCACAATGGATGCTCCCCACAAGTACCCCTCCATGAGTACATATTCTTGTCGCTAAGTAAAACTTATTTTCCACCATTCTTGTTTGTGTGGTATTGCATAAATGCATAGTTTGATTTCATATTAATTTACAAGAGTACCATAATAAATTTAAACCTGAATAAAGAATTTAATAAATGTATTACTTAGTGTTAAGAAATAGTGGTAGGGTCCTCTGTGGCTCAGTGGTTAGGGTGACTGAAGGGCACTGGTTTGAATCCCGCCCTAGCCGCTTAGTCTCACAGGAGTGTATTTGGGCAATGCACTTCAGAGCCTAGCCTAGTACTGGTAGACAGGAGGCATGAATAAGTGAAATGTTGCCATGATATAACTGAAAAATTGTTCAAAAACGGCAGAAAACACCATGAAAAAAAAGAACGAAAGAAACAGTGGTGGAATTCAGCAATTAGAAATCTGCTCTTGGTGGTTGAAAATGTCTGTTTTAGCTTTAAATCTGACAGGAGGAAGCCTTCCAGCTGGTTTGTTGTAAGTAGGGTTTAACTGAATGGCTCCTGTGCCTTTAGAATCTCCCTCCCCCTGAAATTATCTAGACGTTGCTTATATGACTAAATTTTAGGGGTCCTCATGAACTGCAAATCTATCGGGGCCCCTCACCGCTGTGGGTTCGAATCCTAGGCAGGTCTGGACTTTCATATTTTTTATGTGTGGAAGCCATCAAGCTGGCTTGTGGTAAGGTTAGGTTCCACAAGGGTGGGTTGGTGCCTTGTACATAGGACCCACTGCAATTACCTGTACATTGCTTATATGACTGAAATAATGTCAAACAAATGATAAATGCCATCAAAACAAACAAACTGAAATACTGTTAAAGTGACCGTAAACACCATCACAAGAAGTTGGATATGCTGTTTATATCTATACACAATTCATGACCAAATATCCTCACAATATGGACAAGAAATCTGAACCTCATAAATACCATTTCTGTCATGACCAAATATCCTCACAATATGGACAAGAAATCTGAACCTCAGAAATACCATTTGTACAGAAATGCAACCCTCAAGTCACTTTTTGCACAAGTACCCTCTCATGGGTACGTCCGTCTGTCCGTCCGTCTGTCCGTCCGTCCGTGGACATAATCTTGTGTCCTCTTCTCCTCCCACAGTTTTTGACCAATTTTTCTGAAATTTTATCAGGGTGTTCCCTATCATATGAAGTTGTGCACCTGCAATTTTCATCTTGATCCAGTCATTAGTTTTAGAGTTATGCCACTTTGAAGTTTTTAAGGGGGGGGGGGGGGGGTGGACATAATCTTGTGTCCTCTTCTCCTCCCACAGTTTTTGACCAATTTTTCTGAAATTTTATCAGGGTGTTTCCTATCACATGAAGTTGTGCACCTGCAATTTTCATCTTGATCCAGTCATTAGTTTCAGAGTTATGCCACTTTGAAGTTTTTATTATGGGGGGGGGGTGTAGTTAAAATTTACTATTTTGTTTCCGTGTTCTAACTTGAGAACCGGTTGACCTAGGATCATGAAACTTTACACAGTTGTTGCCTATGACCAATGGAGGTGCCCTACTGTTTTGGGGTCACCATGGTCAAAGGTCAAGGTCACAGTTAGACTTTGTTTAAAATCCGTTTCCATGCTCTAAGTCAAGAACATTTTGACCAATAGCACTTTTTCAGTGACAAGGCCCTAGTGGGGGGTATTCGTCCGCTTTGCGACAGTTCTAGTTTAATTTGGACCACCCTCAAATTTTGTCTTTTGGGAAAGGGTTAATCCGTTCACAAACATACTCTGTCAGATCATACTTGTGGTCATCAAAAGGTGTCATCTTGGGAAAAGATTAAACCTTCTATAGGCTGTGGCCATAGTAGTGTTGGTAGCGCGTCAGACTTTCGCGCATGAGATGCCAGATTAACATCCCCGACCCGACCAACTATGCTTTTTAACTAAATTGACCTACCAATAGTGTGATAATCCTTAACCTACGTGGGCAAGTAACTGGAGGCTCGATAAGGATGTCATGGTAGTACTGGTTAGAGAAACACAGGAATTAATGGTTAGGTAGTCCTGCTACAAGATATGGCCATAGCAGTTGAAAGGGGTGTTAAACCCCAACAAACAATCAATCAATAAACCAATCAATCAATTAAACATACTATACTTACTGGCACAAAAATATTCAGAGGAGATTTTAGGTTATAGTGAAATCACCAATACAAGGTTTCCTTAGTCAGTAGACAATCTTACAAACACACCATCAAAACAACACCATAAATCTGAATGAAATTAGAATATTGGAGAATATTAGTGAAAAGGAAAAAATGTTAATCAGCATTTTCTATATTTCTTCAAAATTTCAAACATGTATTAGATCTATAAGGGCTTGTCAAAAAGCATTATTGTTTTTGAGAGGCTTACACTTACATGATATACTTACACAGGTTTTAGCCTACATAATAAAGTCATTAAATATTACAAGGTTTTCTCAATCAGTACACAGTTTAAAAGTTTTCCTTGATATAGTTAGTGGAAACATCGAAGAAATGCAAAAAAATGCTGATGATCAGCATTTTCGTCCTTTTCAACAGTATTTCCTAAAGCTTTATCACTTAATTGCTGTTTGGGAAATGATTAAACCTTTGTTACATGCTTTACTTATAGGAGGTTCTAGCTTACAAACTTCATAGTGAAGTGATCAACACAAGGGTTCTTAAATCAGTTTATAGTTTAACCAACACTCCATCAAAACAACGGCACAAATTTGACTGTCAAATTGTAAATCCTCTTTGACACGATGGAAGATATCGAAGAAAAGGGAGAAAATGCTGATGATCAGCATTTTCTTCCTTTTCTTCGATATTTTCCAAAGCTTCATTACTTGGGTTACAAGTCATCACTGTTTTGGAAATGGTCAAACATGCTCTGAATGTAGTTTACATACTATACTTGATGATATGCTATGCTTACAGGAAGTCTTAGCTTACAAACTACACAGCGAAGTGATCAACACAAGGGTTCCTAGTTCAGTCAATAGTTTAACCAACACACCTTCAAAACAACGTCACAAATCAGGAGAAAGTGATTCCTCTATCAACGTACAGCATGACAATCCATCAAGACGTGTAAAATCAGAGGAAAATTTATCATCGTCTCTAAACTCCGACTTGGATTACATTCCGTTATCATCTTCCAAAGATACTGTTATCCCTTCTCACAGTGTTTCTAATCCGATGCTCCTTCAGACTTCTCCATTAAAGGACCCATTAAGAGAGGATAGTTTTGAGTTGCTATGGCAACGAGGATTTCCGTTACCGGTGGTTGGAATAAATCATTTAGACATAATGGGGGATGGAATGGAGGATTTGGTGATCGTGACTTTGAAAGGGATTCATATTATGCAGGTAAGGACTAGAAACCCTTTTTAACCCTCTCCCAAACAAGACCTGGTTTTGATAACCCTATTAAATAAGGCTTTGAAAAATATTGAGACAAAAGAAACTGCTGATAATCAGCAGTTTCTCCTTTTGCCTCAATATTTTCTATGTTTAATTTTACACAAATCCAATGGTTTTCAATCTTAATTCTGTCGTCTGCAGCAGCTTTCAAATTGGAGCACCCTGGAATTTTGTTGTTTGGGAAAGGGTTAAAAGACTCTCCCCCCCCCCCCCCCTTCCCCATAAATTTGATGTTAGAAAAGAAATTTTCATAAACTAGGTATTATCAAAATGGGCCAAATATTTTATCTTGTCCAATAAGATGAATTTTCATGTAATTTAGATTAACAGTTATGGACTCAGATCTAAGATCTGCAAATATATTCACCTGAGATTTGACTCTTACCAATGGATGACCTGTTAACCCTTTCCCAAATGACAAAAATGTACAGTAATCTAATTTGAAAGCTGTTGCATATGACAGAATTGATTTTGATAAACACAGGATTTGAATGCAATTAAGCACAGAAAACATAGAAGGAAAAGATTAAAATGCTGATAATCAGCATTTTCATCTGATAATCAGCATTTTCATCTTTTCTTTCTATGTTTCTGATCCTTTCTCCTCCACGGACGTCAAAAGCCAGTATTGTTTGGGAAAAAGTTAATGAATCATCTAAATGGGAAGTAAAGCTGGTAACTTTGATTTGATACTGTGTTTGTACTGATGTCAGAAATACCAGGAAAACATGGTTAGGTGTACTTGCTGCTGCAATATGATTGGAAAATTGTTGAATGCAACATTCAACCCTTTCACAAACAAGACAGGGGCTTGACATTTTTAGTGGAGAAGGCTTGGGGAAACATCAAGACAAAAGCAGAATATGATGATAATCAGCATTTACTCTTTTGTCTCTATATTTTCTATGATATAACAAAGAACATTCTTTTTTATGTTCATTTTGTTGTCGGGAGCAGTTTTTAAATTGGACCACCCTAAAATTTTGCCATTGGAGAAAGGGTTAATCACATCCAATCAATTTTCCATGATTCCAATAAATGTTTATTTTCTGTGATTTTTCAGCCAAACTTGAATGAAGTAGCCAATGTAGTGATAGAAAGATTAAAGATTTTGTCAAAGGACAAAGACAACGAGACAAATGAAGAAGAAGTAACAGAGAAAGTACAGCAACTAGCACTTACAGTGGAATGAATTACAGCTACAAATAAGTGGGGTATTGGTTTTTATACGCCGCCAGAGGCGGACGTATATTGGCGTCATCTTCTCCGTCTGTCCGTCCGTCCGTACGTCCGTCCACTTTTCTTGTCAACGCAACTCCTCCTAAGTTTCTGGCTGGATCTTCTTGAAACTTGGTCAATGTTATCACCTCAATTGGTAGATGTGCATGATGGAAGGATTTTATGGTTCATTGATTTTTGCCTGAGTTATGCCCCCTTAAAACTTAGTCTCTGGGGCGGCGTATATTGTGACCATGGCACTCTTGTTCAAAATATGCAATAGGGTTCTCCCCAGAAAAATTTGAAGCTGTAGTGCCAGTATCGTTGGAAGCTAACAATACAGTGTTTATGCAAATAATTGTGATTAAAAACATATTGGGAAAAGAAGAAATTGCTCATTTTGAGCAATTTCTTCTGTTCCCATAATGTTTTTATGTATGTATATTGTACAAAATGCCTTATTCATCAGTTTTTGACATGAAATAAGGCAAATTCCTCTATTTGTTGATCATTTAGAGGAAAGTTGAGCTGTTGGGCACTTTTGAAGCTGTGGGGGCATTAACCTGATTTACTTGAAGCTGTATTGGGACTGATACAGCTTACTAGCATGGGGAGAACACTGTGCAAAGTAGCTTCCAATGTTTATCAAACTTTATGAAGATATCTATACTTATTTCACTGATGACAGAAATTCAAAATGGTATGAGACTGTTGCATATGTATAATTTAAAAATCATTGGTAACGAAATATGTGACCCGTCACGCTAAAAGGGACCTTATCCAAACTCTAAAAATCCAAATTTTGACAGACTTGTCAGACTTGGTACAGGTCAACTAGATCCCGTATGCGACAAATGAACATACAGTAAGATAGGGAAACAATTCAGGATTTAGAAATTTACATAAAAGTGAAAAGTGTCGGCCCTAGTCTGGCTGCGCGGACTGCGCAGACTGACTAGGGTCGATATTTTTCACACCCCGATAAGTTTCCTTTTAGCGTGATGGGTCACATATAAATAAACCCTTTCCAAAACAAGATCTGGTTTTGATGTCACTAAATGAAAATGTTTAGAAAATCATTGGGGTTAAACAAGAAAATGCCAATAATCAGCATTTTCTCCTTTTGCCTCAATATTTTTCAAATCCTATCTTTATCAATATCAATGTAGTCATGTGCGTCAGACTTGGAATTGAAACAGTAAAAAGAGTGTTGTTTGTGAAAGGGTTTAAATGTAGAAACTCTGAGGGAAAATAGTCAGAAAATCCTATTGTTATCATCCCATTCCCACATAATAACTCTTCTTGACTTCCCACAAGTATGGATTTTGAAAACATGGTGGGAAATGAAGAAATTGCTTGTGAAAAGCAATTTCTTCATTTCCCGCAATGTTTTCTACCAAGAAAGACCAAGAACATTAAAAAATTGATTCACTTAGAATTGTCGTCTGCAACATCTTTGAATTTGGACAAGTCTAAAATTTTGCAGTTTGGTAACAGGTAAAGTCAATGTCAAACAGGTTTTCTGAAGTACTTTGAGATTTCTATACTTCGCCGTTCCCATACAGTAATGTCTTTTGAAGATTCTAATATAAAAGATCTTGGAAAAACATTGAAGCATAAGAAGAAAAATCTGATTGTCATGTATTTAGTCAGTAATAATACCAGCATGTTGAATCATGTGACACAACAATTGTAGAAAACTTAATTACTTATGTTAGTTTGCAAATTTTATCTGCCCTTGAATTGCAAGTTTTGACTTAATTTTTAGCTCCACTGGCCGAAGACCAGCGAGCTATTGTCATGGCGTTGTGTCCATCGTGCGTCCGTGCGTGCGTGTGTGCGTCCGTTAACTTTTTCTTTGAAAATCTTCTCCTCTAAAACCAGTGGGCCAATTTTGACCAAACTTTGCAGGAATGTTCCTTGGGTGACCCTTTACTTAAATTGCTCAAAGAATTTTGATTGGTCAATAAATGTGGGCGTGGCAGGGCGGGGCTTATCAGACTTAGAGAAATCACAAAACAATTCTTTAAAAATCAACCATTGGGCCAATTTTGACCAAACTTGTCAGAAATGTACCTTGGGTGACTCTTTACTTAAATTGTCCATTAAATTATGATTGGTCCATAAATGTAGGCGTGGCAGGGCGGGGGCTTATCAGACTTGGAGAAATCACAATATAATTCTTTAAAAATCTTCTTCTCTCAAACCAATGGGCCAATTTTGACCAAATTTTGCAGGAATGTACCTTGGGTGACCCTTTACTTAATTTGTTCAAAGAATTTTGATTGGAATATAAATGTGGGCGTGGCAGGGTGAGGCTTATCAGACTTAGAGAAATCACAAAATAATTCTTTAAAAATCAGCCATGTGGCCAATTTTGACCAAACTTAGCAGAAATGTACCTTGGATGACTCTTTACTTGAATTGTGTGTGAAATTGTGATTGGTTCATAAATGTGGGCGTGGCAGGGCGGGGCTTATCAGACTTAGAGAAATCACAAAATAATTCTTTAAAAATCAACCATTGGGCCAATTTTGACCAAATTTTGCAGAAATGTACCTTGGTTGACTCTTTACTTAACTTGTCCATGAAATTTTGATTGGTCTATAAATATGGGCGTGGCAGGGTGGGGCTTATTTGACTAAGAGAAATCACAAAATAATTCTTTAAAAATCAACCGTAGGGCCAATTTCAATTAAACTTGGCAGAAATGCACCTTAAGTGACCCTATACTTTAATTGTCTGTAAAATTTTGATTGGTCCATAAATGTGTGCATGGCAGGGGGGGTGGGGGGGGGGGGGGGGGTGGGATCGGGGGTTATCAGAATGGCAGAAATCATGAAAAATTCTTTACAAAATCAACTACCAAGGCCACTTTTGACCAAACTTGGTAGAAATGTACTTGGGTGTCCAATTACTTCAATTGGTAGTAAAATTTTGATTGGTCCATAAATATGGGCAAAGCAGGACAGGGCTTATCAGAATGGGAGAAATCCACGAAATAATTCTCTTAAAACAACCATTGGGTCAATTTAGTACAAACTTCGCAGAAATGTTCCTTGGGTAATACTTTGTCAGTGAAATTTTGATTGGTCTATAAATGTGGGTGTGGCCAGGCAGGGCTTATCAGAAATGGATAAACCATGAAATAATTCTTTAAAATAAATCAATGGGCCAATTCAGACTAGCCGGTAAACTTGGCAGACAATGACATGTTCCATGGGTGACCCTTTTCAAGATTTGACAGTGCGAGGCTTACAAGAAATCATGACATAATTCTTTTACTTTAGCCAGTGGAGCGATTCAGGCCCCTCTTGGGCCTCTTGTCTCTTTAGCATCCACAAATATTTAAAAAATCAAAAGCGAAACTTGGACAAGTTGTTGATGGCCATAAGATATTGTAACGGTTAACTTTTGGTATCATTTGAATTGTTCATCTAAGATATCTGCCCTTGAATATGACAAATTTGTAGTTTTTCGTGCAAAACTAGATCTGGTTTTTCTGTGGGTTTTCTATAAGCATCCACGAAATATTGTAATTGTCGTGGAAATATTTGTCGACCTAAAGTTTGTATTGCAACTCATCGCGTCCATTTTTGAAAAGTATAAAATAATGAGTATTGAAGGCTTATAGTTCTAAATTCTTTACCCTGACTAAAAACATTTTGGGAGACCATGACGCAAAAAAGTTAAAATGATGTGCATATTTTACAATATATATTGACATCTTTAGAAGTACTAACTGGATTCAGTCAGAAGATCGTCCAAAATTTAAAGTTTTTGTTTCGGTTCTTTCATGAACCACGCTTCCCAGCTCCTGTTTTGGAGGGCAGTCCTTCGATGAACTCCGATATTTGATAGATCTCGTTTCATCTCATCATACAATGGTTGATCCACACCATAGCAGTAATAGGTCATAGAAATAGGGTCCTTTAACCCTTTCCCAAACAACAAAATTTTAGGGCGATCCACTTCAAAAACTGCCTCAAATGACAAAGTAGATGTTAGTAAAGATAGGATTTGTGTAAAATATGGTTCTGAAAATATTGAGACAAAAGGAGAAACTGCTGGTTGTCAGCAGTTTCTTCTTTTGTTTCAATGTTTTCCCAAGCCTATTCTATTAAGGACGTCAAAACCATGGTCTTGTTTGGGAAAGGGTTAATACGCCATTTGTGTGCTTTAAGATTTCAAAAAGCAGATGGGACTTTCCCGAATTCGTTGGACCTGCGGTGAAAAAAAGAAAGAAGCGTATCTTAAAGCTAAAAAATAGTTAACTTTGAATAGAAAGATAAGTACCTAAAAACTAGCCAAAGTTAACTTGATTGGATTTTGAGTTTAAAAAAAACATGATTAGGTACTAAAAAAGTAATTTTGAGTACCTATTATTTACGCTGTTGAAGCCGTTTCCAATTTGACAACACTCTCCATGTCTCAATATTTTGTTTTATAGCTTGATATGTTCTTTCTTATATTGTGAAACAAATGGAACTTAACACTAATGATAGATTTACATACTTTTTATTACAATACACTTCGTGATTACAATTAAAATACAGACGATACAGAGAAAAATACATAAGTGAATGATATAACAACAATTTAAGAGAACCTTTTTTCATGTCTTGATATAGTCATTATCATATTGATGATACGATTTTTCCATGTTTCGCACTTCGTTTCAGTTTCTCTCCAATCACGACAGTCCAATTTCAATTTAAACATATCTATTACTTCAATCGGAATAGTGTTCGTTGTATATATGGCCCCATACCATTTTTCTATAACACAAATTTCGTCTATTTCCCACATGATGTAATCCTAATTTGAACTGAAAACCAGACTGAGGCCCAATGATAGGATAAATCCCCAACAATGTTCGGCCTATAAAAGGGGGCACAGCCCAGTATTTCCTATGCCAAAGACCATTTCTTTTTATGCTAACTGTTAAAGCCATGGTAAACACCCAGACAGGATTGATCCCAAGCATGATTGCTAGGCCTATCAAGGCAAATACCTTAGGCATAATTATGTGCAATATAATAAAAATCCAATAATCCCAATTATCCACCCGATGCAATTCCGGGTAACTCTCAGCCACTTGAATTTTCCGCCACAATGAATTTACCTAAAAATTTATCCCCCAAAATTCAAGGTTGGCACAACTCCGACAGTCTGTCCTTTAATGCATCAAGGAATAATTCCTGTCCAACACAATCTAAGTGGACCCCGTCCCTTCTGAAAAAGCCAGGCGTAACATTGTCTATATCTCAAGACATAAAGTGTCCTTTTAATTGCTGCACGATTTGCCGACCAAAGCGATTAACTCTCTGCGACGTTTGTTGTCCTTGCTGCCAGGTGGCCATGTCAGTCTAGGCAGGATGTCGATCCACAGCAATGTGGTCGACTCAAAACTGGTGTGTAAATAGCGTAACACTGACCGAATGAGCGCGAACAGCCGACGCAGCGACAATCCCTGAATGTTGTTCCCACCAAAATGAATCGCAACTACCATAGGGGGAGTGGAGAAGCTGGATGTTATGGCGGAAACTGGTCCACGACATGCCACGGATCCCAAGCCACTGGAACCTTGTGTTTTCGAGTAAATTTCTCTTTCCCCTGCTTATAGTGTGCTGTTCTGCCCAATGTATGATATAATCTCCCAGGAGCCATATGTCTGCAGAATAGAATTTAAATGAATCAATTCAACTAACAAAATTTTATTGCATTATGTATCTATTTTGAAATCTTGTGAAGGCTTGATTGTTTTTATTATTCGAAAAGTTATCATTGTTGTTTTTAGCTCACCTGAGCACAAGGTGCTCAAGTGAGCTATTGTGATCACCTTTTGTCCGGCGTCCGTCCGTCGTGCGTCGTCCGTCAACAATTTCTTTAACTGACATCTCCTCCTAAACTACTAGGCCAATTTCAACCAAACTTGGCAGGAATGTTCCTTAGGTGACCCCCTTTCAGAATTGCTAAAAGAATTGAAATCCATGAAAAACTCTGGTTGCCATGGCAACAGAAAAGGAGAAATTTGACTGAATCTCAGTACTATCTTTGAATGACATCTCCTCCTAATCTTACTTGCCAATTTCAACCAAAACTTGGCAGGAATGTTCCTTAGGTGACCCCCGTTCAGAATTTACTAAAAAATTGAAATCCATAAAAAACTCTGGTTGCCATGGCAACAGAAAAGGAGAAATTTGACTGAATCTCAATACTGTCTTTGAACAACATCTCCTCCTAAACTACTGGGCCAATTTCACCCAAACTTGGCAGGAATGTTCATTAGGTGACCCCCTTTCAGAATTGCTAAAGAGAATTGAAATCCATAAAAAACTCTGGTTGCCATGGCAACCGAAAAGGAGAAATTTGACTGAATATCAATACTATCTTTGAACGACATCTCCTTCTAAACTACTTGGCCAATTTCAACCAAACTTGGCAGGAATGTTCCTTAGATGACCCCCTTTCAGAATTGCTAAAAGAATTTAAATCCATGAAAAAATCTGGTTGCCATGGCAACCGAAAAGGAGAAATTTTACTGAATATCAATACTATCTTTGAACAACATCTCCTATACTACCAAGCCAATTTCAACCAAACTTGGCAGGAATGTTCCTTAGATGACCCCCTTTCAGAATTGGTAAAAGAATTGAAATCCATAAAAAACTCTGGTTGCCATGGCACCAGAAAAGGAGAAATTTGACTAATTCTCAATAATTTCTTTGAACAACATCTCCTCCTAAACTACTTGGCCAATTTCTACCAAAATTGGCAGAAATATTTCTGAGGAGGTTCCTTTTAAAAATTGCTAAAAGAATTGAAATCCTTTTAAAGCTCTGGTAGCCATGGCAACAGAAAAGGAGATTTTCCACCAAATCTCTATGACATCGTTGAATGATATCTCCTCCTAAACTAACAGGCTAATTTCCTCCAAACTAGGCAGAAATATTCCTTAGGAGGTCACATTTAAAAAATTGCTAACTGAATTGCAATTCATATAAAAAAAACAAACTCTGGTTGCCATGGCAACAGAAAAAGAGAAATTACACAAAATCTGTCAGAAGCAATTTCTCAATAATCCCAGAGCCAAATTTGACAAAACTTAATATTTGCATTGCTTATGATATTGCTAAGAGGTACTTTTCTTTGCTTTTCAATATGAAGCCTTGTCACAGAAAAAGGACTTCTTGTAAAAATCTGCTCATCAGGGGCATAGCATCTACATTTATGCATGGATTTAAAAAAATGTATGGGTAAATGTGTTCTTTATCATGAGTAGATGTTCTATTTGAAATATATATTTAGGTCGGTTCAAGGTCATAGATCTAGGTCAATTTGTAAATTTCTGTTTGTTTGTCAGTCTGTATGTTTTATTTTAATTCCATCTGTCCAAAGCAATTTCTCCATAACCACATAGCCGAATTGGATGAAACTTCATATTTGACTTACATATATGATATTGCACTAAGGTAGTTTTCTGGGTTTTCTATGGTTTGAAATCGCATAGCGGCGTTCATATGATCTTTGACCCTTTATTGCATTACCTGTAAGAAATCTGATCTGTTATAAAACCCCATCTCAGGTGAGCGACCTAGGGCCAACGGCCCTCTTGTTTAAAGCTGCTGTTCTATGTTCTTATATACCTTTTGTATGCATCGGAGCGCCACCTATCTAAGATTTTTAGCTCCACTGGCCTTCATGCCAGCGGGATTTTGTCATGGCGCTGTGTCTGTTGTGCGTGCGTGCGTCCGTCCATGCGTCTGGTCGTCAACTTTTTCTTTAAAAATCTTCTCCTCAGAAACTACAGGATGGATTTCAATCAAACTTCACCCTCTTTTAGATTCCTAAAATTAATGCTGATTGATTCAGAAAGTCTTGAGTTATCTGACATTGAATTAAAAAATGGCTGTTTTGACTTTATTTTCACTCTAGCACTTACAAATATCAACCAACCAGGACAAAACTTAGTAAAAATGTTGGTGACAATAAGATCTTGACTGAATGCAATTTTCGGCCCAATTTTTATTTTGTTTCACTCTAGCAATTACAACTATTTACCAATCAAGACAAAAATTTAATAGAATGTTGATGACAATAAGATCTGTGCTAGGTATAATTTCAGCTTGATCTGAATTTTACATCATGAGTTATGTGCCCTTGAAATTGACAAATTGTCGTTTTCGGCTTTATTTTGACTTTGTTTTCACTCTAGCAACTACAAATATTGATCTATCAAGACAGGACATTGACATAATATTTATGAACATAAGTTCTTGCCAGAGTGTAATTTTCAGCTTAATCTGAATTTTACATCATGAGTTATGTCCCCTTGAAATTGACAAAATTACCATTTTGGGCCTTATTTTTACCCAAACAACCATAAATATCTCCCAATCAATATGAAACTTTCACATAATCTTACCGGCTAAAAGATCATGCATGGATATAATTTTCAGCATCATCTGAATCTTAATTCCAGTTTTATATGCCCTAGAATTTGACAAAATTGCTATTTTCGACTTCGTTTTACTCTCTGTATATCTACAAGTATTGAACAAGCACTTCAAAACTTAAACATGATGTAGACGAAGTTAAGACCTTGCATTAGTGTGATTCTTAGCTTGATAGGAAGATAAATCCTCAGTTATATGCCTTTCAATTTGGAAAAAAAATGCTAATTGTGACTTTGTTTTCACTAGCTAATCAACACTTGGATTAAATATTTAAAGAATCTCAGGCCTGTGGAGCAATTCAAGGCATTCAGGTCTTCTAGTTATTTTCTCATTAGACAAACCCATTGCAAACAATTGTGTAGCTCGGCCTATGCGAAAGCTATGAGACTTTATGCTTCTACATCCCGGACGGACCGTCGCTACACATTTAGCCAGAACAGCCGAAAATTGACTTCTGGATGTGCGTATTTACAATATATATTGACATCTTTAGAAGTACTAACTGGATTCAGTCAGGAGATCGTCCAAAATTTAAAGTTTTTGTTTCGGTTCTTTCATGAACCACGCTTCCAGCTCCTGTTTGGACGGCAGTCCTTCGATGAACTCGATATTTGATAGATCTCGTTTCATCTCATCATACAATGGTTGATCCACACCATAGCAGTAATAGGTCATAAAAATAGGGTCCTTTAATACGCCATTTGTATGCTTTAAGATTTCAAAAAGCAGATGGGACTTTCTCGAATTCGTTGGACCTGCGGTGAAAAAAAGAAAGAAGCGTATCTTAAAGCTACAAAATAGTTAACTTTGAATAGAAAGATAAGTGCCTAAAAACTAGCCAAAGTTAACTTTGGATGTTGAGTTAAAAAACACGATTAGGTACTAAAAAGTAATTTTGAGTACCTATTATTTAAGCTGTTGAAGCCGTTTCCAATTTGACAACACTCTCCATGTCTCAATATTTTGTTTTATAGCTTGATATGTTCTTTCTTATATTGTGAAACAAATGGAACTTAACACTAATGATAGATTTACATACTTTTTATTACAATACACATCGTTATTACAATTATGATACAGACGATACAGAGAAAAATACATAAGTGAATGATATAACAACAATTTAAGAGAACCTTTTTTCATGTCTTGATATAGTCATTATCATATTGATGATACGATTTTTCCATGTTTCGCACTTCGTTTCAGTTTCTCCCCAATCACGACAGTCCAATTTCAATTTAAACATACATGTATGTATTACTTCAATCGGAATAGTGTTCGTTGTATATATATGGCCCCATACCATTTTTCTATAACACAAATTTCGTCTATTTCCCACATGATGTAATACCAATATAGTTTTAACTGCTCTATCGTGGATTTTGTTAAACAGGTGTGATCACGTTGAGATAACGAAGCACTTATACAACCTTCACACTTTTTTAAAGACACAATTCATAACACTTATAATTTCCTTGCTGTAGAAAAAGTCGAAATATGACTAACAATCCAACGTAATTCGTTTCCATCATGGAGTTGTTGCGGGATCGGGAGCACAAAGCTGTTCTAAAAATTGAGGCAATTTGAGGAAGTCCGATCATCGTCTGATACTTGTCCGCCGCAATCATTTTGAGGTAAAAACAATCGGTAGACCACTTTTTTATGTTCGGTGAGTGGCATGTCAAATGAATCCATTGAGATAACTTTACCCCGCAAGAAAGGCACACACAAGAATCATTCTCGTTTGTGTAAAAGAGACCCGCCGATGCTATCGAGTACTTATTTTGCCGCATTTGTTTCGGCCATTTCTGAAACGTTTTTAAACGATTTTGATACAATAAGAACTCCGGTCTTCTGTGATGATAATCCATCTTCAAATTAAAAACAATCAGTAAATAATGAAAAAATCACCAATTATCGTAGGTATTATAACTATCAGGGTAACAATGTTAACACATTTTTGCTGATATCTCATTATCATGGTTTTCTCCACACCGTTTAGAAGAAAAGTACCACTTAAGACGGAAAGAGGGAAGTCACTCTATGTACTTTCTTCATCATCAGAAGCGACGGTAGTATAAAAATTGAATGATGGAATACCGAGTTGGTTTTGGGGGATATCATCTAGTTTCTCCTTTTCGCGGAGTTGTTCTCTTTCAAACGGGTTTAACATTGAAAACAAGAGCCGTCAGAGACGGACAATGCTCCCCGAATAAGGCATTGTCACAATAAATATATGCCATGCAGAGCCAATATAAAGCTAACAAATATTAAGCCCCCTTTTTGCATGACATATTTTGTAAACGCAAATTTTAAATAGTTTATTGTCAAGGGCATCTGATTTGCTACTCAAATATGAAATTTCATCAAATTCTGACCATTAGTCTAGGAGAAATTAGAGAAAAACTGTATTTAACCTTAAGTCACCTTTTCCCATGACGAGGCCTCAAATCCAAAAACCAGGAAAAGTACATCGGCATTTTGTCATAGGGAGTTCACATGGTAAGTTTCATTTGATTTGGCCCAAGGGTTATAGAGAAATCACTTCGGACGGACGGACGGACGGACGGACGGACGGAATGACGGACGGACAGGACGGACGGACGGACGGACAGACAAAGCGGCGACTATATGCTCTCCCTTCGGGGAGCATAATGAGTCCGGCGATGAACAATCAACGTCTTCGCGATCAGTTAAAATACTCCCATGGATAGAATAATGTTCGTCTTCAGAATCTATGACAGAATCCTTGGATGATATATCGATCAGATCTGCACTCGATGAAATTTGAATATTATCAGTGCCTACGACCCTTTGAAACTAAGACACGCTTTCTTCGTCAGAATCTATGTATGAATTTGATTGCTTCAGTTGGTTTTCAACACTTTGTTTATTAAACAGTTTTTCGTGTAACACTATTTAAATAACAACTCAAGTAAAATTCTGATAACCAAACGTCACACGAAGAACAATATATGTTTTTCAACGCGCGTCTTTTCGTCGTTAAACTCATTGGTTCCATGTCACCGTTGTTCTAGAAATGAGATTGAAAACGAATGATTTCTTGCGAGTTACATATAAAATTAAATATTTCGTTAGAAATGGTAACAAATATTGAAGCATTTCTTATTCTTATGGACGGTCCATTTCTCCTTTTTAGCTCGACTTTTCGAAGAAAATGAGAGCTTATACTGTCACCCGGGCGTTGGCGTCGGCGTTGGCGTTGGCGTTGCAACCAAGGTTAAAGTTTTTTTCAAAGATCAATAACTTCCATACTATCAAAGGGATTCAACCCAAACTTGGTATACTTATTCACCATCACACCCTCTACCTTACTATAAGGGCCCATGACCCTGGGACCACTCTATTTGGAGTTATGCCCCCTTTACACTAAGCAACTTAGAAAGTCGAGCACGCTGTCTTCGGACAGCTCTTGTTTTTATAAAAAAAAAATGAAACGGAGGGACTTATTTCACATTTTATCGTTTTTTCATTTGATATGTGTACAATATCCCGGAATTCACCTTCCTTAAATTTCAAATTAGCGATATCGACAGCTGCCTGGGTCATTGTTTTCACACAAGTGTCAATAGGGTTGAAACCTGTTGTTGACGTTAGCTTGTATAGGCTTACTTCTCAATTACCACAGAGTCACTAACTTTACGTTTAATCGTTTTCTGTTGTTTTATATGTATAAAATATCACAGGATTCACATTGGTTATATTTCAATCTAGCTATATCAACGCCTGACCAGGCCATTGTTTTCACACAAGTGTCAATATGGTTGGAATCTGTTGTTGATTCGCATCTTAAAAGGCTTATTAGCTCACCTGAGCACGGAGTGCTCAAGGTGAGCTATTGTGGTCGCTTTGTGTCCGTCGTCTGTCCGTCCGTCCGTCCGTCTGTCAACAATTTAGTGTTAACACTCTAGCATCCACAAATATGAGCCAATCTTGACATAACTTGGTCAAAATATGTTTGACCATAAGTTCTCGGATGAGTTCGATTTTTGGTCTGATCGGACCAGAAAGTCCGGAGTTATCTGCCCTTGAATGTGAAAAATAGCTAGTTTTGACTTTGTTAACACTCTAGCATCCACAAATACTTACAAATCAAGAATAAACTTGGACACAATGTATATGAAAATTAGATCTTGGACTAGTTTGATTTTGGTTATGGTCAGACCAGAAAGTCATGAGTTATGTGCCCTTGAATTTGATAAAATTGCCATTTTTGGCTGTTTTCGACCTTGTTTACTCTCAAGAATCTACAAATAATAATCAATCAAGACAAAACTTGGACATAATGTAGGGGACCATGTGATCTCAGATGAGTTGGATTTTCAGTCTGATCTGATCAGAAAGTTGAGATTTACATGCCCTTGAATTTGACAAAATTGCAATTTTAAGCTGTTTTCGACCTTGTTTACACTCTCGAGTCTACAATTATTAATCAATCAAGACAAAACTTGAACACAATGTCGGGGACCATAAGATCTCAGATGAGTTTGATTTTCAGTCTGATCTTATTAGAAAGTTTAGAGTTAAGTGCCCTTGAATTCGACAAAATTGCCGTTTTCGGCTCTTTTCCACCTTGTTTACACTCTAGAATCTACAAATATTAATCAATCAAGACAAATCTTGGACCAATGTTGGGGACCATAAGATCTTAGATTATTTTGATTTTCAGTCTGATCTGATAAGAATGTTGGGAGTTACGTGCCCTTAAATTTGACAAAATTGCCATTATTGGCTGTTTTTGACCTTGTTTACACTCTAGAATCTACAATTATTAATCAATCAAGACAAAACTTATACACAATGTTGGTGACCATACGATCTTGGATGAGTGGGATTTTCAGTCTGATCTGAGCAGAAAGGTGAGAGTTACGTGCCCTTCAATTTGACAAAATTGCTGTTTTCGACCTTGTTTACACTCTAGAATCTACAATTATTGACCAATGAAGACAAATCTTGGACACAATGTTGGGGACCATAAGATCTCATGAATTTGATTTTCACATTGTTATTGACCATAAGTTAGTTTTCAGTCTTAGATTCATAAATATCAATTGAATTGAATAAAGGTGTTGCTCATATCATTTTGGTTCAGGTGAGCGATATAGGACCATCATGGTCCTCTTGTATCTTTCGACGTACGATTTTGCTTCAGTTCTAGCATTACAGGATTCAGATGTGCTAGAAGTAGATGGGGCGACGATGCCCTATGTCTGGTCGAAAGTGGATTGATCGTCCTGTGTTCCCAAGGGCTCGGAAAAGAAAGCCTTTTGTTGACTTTCAGTCATACCCATATACTGAAAAAAATAACGTTTGTTTCAATTGTTTAAAAAAAGTAAGAATAAAATATTATTCAAATGTGACCTGTATATTTTCAAGAAATATATAAGTAAACATTAAGTTTTACATTTGTCTATAACAACAAAAAATGGTTAGAAAACAGTTTTAAAATTATAATGCTTTCATACTTTAATGTAGTACATCGAGGAACATTTTTTTAAAAAAAAATGTTAAACCCACCTGCTCTCCTTCTATTTGCCGTGCAAAGTCGATAACTTCCCGAGACAATGCTTTAGTGCTAATGCATTATCCTATCAGAAAGATATACTCTTCTTTTTAGCTCACCGGAGCACAAGGTGCTCAAGTGAGCTATTGTGATCACCTTTTGTCCGGCGTACGTGCGTACGTGCGGCGTCCGTCAACAATTTCTTTAAATGACATCTCCTCCTAAACTACTGGGCCAATATCAACCAAACTTGGCAGGAATGTTCCTTAGGTGACCCTCTTTCAGAATTGCTAAAAGAATTGAAATCCATAAAAAAAAACTCTGGTTGCCATGGCACCGGAAAAGGAGAAATTTGACTGAATCTCAATACTATCTTTGAACGACATCTTCTCCGAAACTACCGGGCCAATTTCAACCAAACTTCGCAGGAATGTTCTTTAGGTGACCCCCTTTCAGAATCGCTAAAAGAATTGAAATCCATAAAAAACTCTGGTTGCCATGGCACCATAAAAGGAGAAATTTGACTGAATCTCAATACTATCTTAGAACGACATCTTCTCCTAAACTATCAGGCCAATTTCAACCAAACTTGGCAGGAATGTTCCTTAGGTGACCCCCTTTCAGAATTGCCAAAAGAATTGAAATGCATAAAAAACTCTGGTTGCCATGGCAACAGAAAAGGAGAAATTTGACTGAATTTCAATACTATCTTTGAATGACATCTTCTCCTAAACTACCAGGCCAATTTCAACCAAACTTGGCAAAAATATTCCTTAGGAGGTCCTCTTTCAGAATTGCTAAAAGAATTGAAATTGACTAAAAACTCTGGTTGCCATGGCACCAGAAAAGGAGAAATTTGACTAATTCTCAATAATTTCTTTGAACGACATCTCCTCCTAAACTACTTGGCCAATTTCAAACAAGCTTGGCAGAAATATTTCTTAGGAGGTTTCTTTTAAAAATTGCTAAAAGAATTGAAATCCTTTAAAAGCTGTGGTAGCCATGGCAACAGAAAAGGAGATTTTCCACCAAATCTCAATGACATCGTTGAATGATATCTCCTCCTAAACTAACAGGCTAATTTCCACCAAACTAGGCAGAAATATTCCTTAGGAGGTCACATTTTAAAAATTGCTAACAGAATTGCAATTTATAAAAAACCCAACTCTGGTTGCCATGGCAACAGAAAAAGAGAAATTACACGAAATCAGTCAGAAGCAATTTCTCAATAACTGCAGAGCCAAATTTTACAAAACTTAATATTTGCATCACTCATGATATTGCTAAGTGGTACTTTTCTTTGCTTTTCAAAACCTTGTCACAGAAAAAGGGGACTTCTTGTAAAAATCTGCTTATCAGGGGCATAGCATCAACATTTATGCATGGATTTAAAAAAATGTAGGTTAAATGTGTTCTTTATCATAAGTAGATGTTCTATTTGAAATATATATTTAGGTCGGTTCAAGGTCATAGATCTAGGTCAATTTGTTAATTTCTGTTTGTTTGTCAGTCTGTATGTTTTATTTTAATTCCATCTGTCCAAAGCAATTTCTCCATAACCACATAGCCGAGTTGGATGAAACTTCATATTTGAGATACATATGATATTGCACTAAGGTAGTTTTCTGGGTTTTCTATGGTTTGAAATCGCATAGCTGCGTTCATATGATCTTTGACCCTTTATTGCATTACCTGTAAGAAATCTGATCTGTTACAAAACCCCATCTCAGGTGAGCGACCTAGGGCCAACGGCCCTCTTGTTTTGTTTTATCATACGATCCGTTTTCTTGACGGCATTTACTAGTGTCAAATATATGTACCCATAACTGGCCCTGCCGAATATTTAATCATACACTTTTTCCATACCCAAAATTTGAGTAAACTTTTTGTAAATACCCCTCATTGTCGTAAGAAAGATCCATGTCAATGGTTTTATCAGGGTATGGTGACCAAAGACAGAGCTATAATTTTATAAGGATAAATGCTAGTACATGATTGGTCAGGTGTGGGATAAATTTATAAGGATAAATGCTAGTACATGATTGGTCAGGTGTGGGATAAATTATGACCAACCCACTTCTACCTGATTCGTTAATATTTGAAACATTTAGCGCTGATGTCACTTTTCTTATATTTGATTAATGATATCTATGATGAAAGCGATAGATGTAATAAATTATCCTTTTATGGTATACAGTGGCGGCATTCCACATTTTTGTGGCTTTGAACCAGGGACGCACTGTCTGGTGTGAGATAAAAATGTCAGATACCACTTGATTAATGACTTTTTAATAGCAAACAGGTGTGTCATATCATTTATCCATGTTTTTACGTGTAACATTGGAATATCTTTCTTAGATAAAAATGTCAGATACCTCATGATTAATGACTTTTAATAGCACACAAGTGCACCATATCATTTATCAATGGTTGTACGTGTAACATTGGAATGTCTTTTTTAGATAAAATGTCAGATACCTCTTGATTAATGACTTTTTAGCGAGCCGGGACTTTATGTCCGGGGAGCTAATGTCACAGCCCTAGCGTCGGCGTCGCGTCCCATCCCGTCCCGTCGCATCTTCACTTGAAAAAACTTTAACCTGGTTTATATCTCGGGCACTATTGGAGATACAGCCTTGATATTTCATACATAGATACATCTCGACAAGACCTTTCATTTGGGACCATGACCTTTGACCTAGTGACCTTGACCTTGGAGTTTGACCTACTTTTAAAAAAATGCTGTTTTTGTGACAAGCTCCCGTATAGGCGAGCTACGTTGTCCGCGGACAACTCTTGTTTAATAGCACACAGGTGTGCCATATCATTTATCTATGGTTTTACGTGTACCACTGGAATGTCTTTTTAGCTGAGGATGAAATAAATGTTTCAGATGATAAAATAATAAATGAAGTCAGACGTAATGTCACCTACCCATTGTATAAATGTATAAATGACATGAAAGCTTATAAAAGATTTGATTGATTGGGATGGTGAAACACACCCGTGTATATTTCTTATATATAAAACATACAAAAATATCACTGGGAACCTTACTGCTTTGTAATGTAGTCTCTTGGAAAAATACGCTCGTAAACAGATCTCTTTTTATGAAAACATGTGTAAACTGGAATTGTCAGTTATCCGATGGTTATTAAGTCTTGGGAGCATCAGTGTTTCATAAACACATCTTGGTTTGTTATTTAAATATTTTTTTCAAAGAATGTATTATGAAAAGGGACACTACTGAGCTTATTTTCATTTTAAATGATTCACAGAGATGTCTCCCATTTTCTGTCATGCTTTTTTTACATCGTAACTTAAAATATGTATATGATTTATTCTAGCTTTTGTTAGTATTCTCTTATGAATAAAAATGAATTTATCTGAGAATCTGTTTTAATTCGAATGCAATTTCCTTATACCCCAATGTCTTAAATGTATACGCTTGTTGACAAAGAAAAAAGTTGCAGACGATATTTTAAGATATAATTTATACTGCTCAAAAGAAGTAAAGGTTCAACAAACGGTAGTTACCGATGTTTACATATGCTGTTGATAAACTGATCCATTCACATCAGCATGGGGTTTCTTACACAAAGTATGTTTTAACGGATACAAGTTATAACAAATGCTCAAAATCAAGGTATACAGTCCATCATTAAAAACACCACTTTCTGCCATACGGTTTGCATCAAATTACAAACACTTGTAAACGCTCTTCACATAAGTTGATGCTTAGATGAATTATTCTACTTACGTTTTCATATGTTTTTTTGAAAAAGAAAAAAATACAACAATATGTAGAAGAAATATCTAGAAGAAATATCTATAGTATATCATTTTGATGAGTAATTTCTTTCAACGATCAGTTTTATCATTCATCTAAATCTAATAACTATGTTACACAAAAATATATAATTCTTACACCATTAATTTTTGTCGTCGTCATCACTAATCAACTCTACTCCCGAGGCTAAGTTAGATAATTGTACATGTGCTTCGGCAAATATCGAAGCACTTCCTTCAGCTGTTGTTGTACCCCCGTTCTGCACACTCGTTCCAGGGCTTTCATCCCCCGACAAAACGATTTTTTACTTTTTAGCGAGCCGGGACTTTATGTCCGGGGAGCTAATGTCACAGCCCTAGTGTCGGCGTCGGCGTCAGCGTCGCGTCTTCAAAAACTTTAACCTGGTTTATATCTCAGGCACTATTTGAGATACAGCCTTGATACTTCACACATGGATACCTCCTGCCAAGACCTTTCATTTGGAACGATGACCTTTGACCTAGTGACCTTGACCTTGGAGTTTGACATACTTTTAAAAAACTTTAACCTGGCCTATATCTCGGCCACTTTTACAGATAGAGCCTTGATACCTCACACATGGATACTTCTCAGCAAGACCTTTCATTTGGTACCATGACCTTGGACCTAGTGACCTTGACCTTGGAGTTTGACCTACTTTTCAAAAACTTTAAGCTGGCCTATATCTCATGTACTATTATAGATCGAGCCTTGAAATTGCACTTTGTACCATGACCTTGACCTTGAGATCATGACCTTTGACCCAATGACCTTGACCTTTGACCTTGGACTCATTTTTGTGACAAGCTCTCGTATAGGCGAGCTACGTTGTCCGCGGACAACTCTTGTTGTATGTTGGTGCGGTATCTTCGAACCGCACCCGCCGTTTCCCTTTTGTTTTTCCTTTTCCCTTTGTTGAAAGATCCATGCTAGGAATGGATGACGGCACATATGTGTTCATACTTTCCCAAGTTACTATTCTATCGTTTTTCAAAGTCAATTCATATTTCAAGCTATTCTTGTCTTTCTTTAAAACACAATTTTTTTTTCTTCGTACAATTTTTGCAGTCGATTCTACATATCGTAATGTAAATCTGTCATCTTGCCCTTGTGTTCGTCTCCCATTTTTTAGAAAATTATTTTATTATATCTCGATATCTTTTTAAAATTACAAATCCAACAATGACTGATCGGTGGTTGTGCTATTGCCTTGAATAGGGAAAAATCATGGCTTCATCAGTCTTGTGCGTGCTGGGTCACCCTAACCTTTTTTCCAGAACGTTCTGTGACCCCCTCCTCAAATTTTGCTATGTAAGCATACTATTTTTTCATGTGGCAAAAAATGAAACACTGGTCTAAATGTAAATGAGTATAGCGACAATTGGCCCCCAAATTATCATTTTCAATGTAAGATTTATTTTATTCAGCTTATAAACAAAATGAAAATTGAAAGGAAAAGAAACATTGTTTAGACAATTTCTCTTTTTTAGCTCGCCCGGGACGAAAGTCTCGGAAGAGCTATTGTCATACCCCCGGATGTCGGCGTCGGCGTCAGCGTCGGCGTCAGCGTCCGCAAAAACTTTAACCTGGCCCATATCTCATGCCCTGTTAGAGATACAGCCTTCATATTTCACCTGTGGGTACCTCTAACCAAGACCTTTAATTTGAGACCATGACCTTTGACCTTGTGACCTTGACCTTGGAGTTTGACCCACTTTTTGACCGTTTTAAAAAAACTTTAACCTGGCCTATATCTCATGCCATATTACACCTACGGCCTTCATATCTCACATGTGGATACCTCTCATCAAGACCTTTTATTTGAGACCATGACCTTTGACCTTGTGACCTTGACCTTGGAGTTTGACCTACTTTTAAAAACTTTAACCTGGCCTAAAAAAAACTTTAACCTGGCCTATTTCTTATGCCCTATTGCACATACAGCCTTGATATATACTCCTCACAAAAAGTTAAGCAACAAAAGTAATTCTCTCAATATTCTTTTTATACACGCGGAAATTTTTGCACAGATTTGTTATTCGGACAGCCATATCTATGCTTAAACACATTTAAAAGAATACTGAATGCTATCGTCTCCAAAAACAGCTATCACGTGATTAGAATACACTCACACCCAAAACATGCATGCAAAATGTGTCGCATATACGGATTTCAAACTTGGCATTAGCTCCGTATGTGCTTAAAACGCGTCAATTTGACAACTGTGATGTCATTAACATTTGAATCATGCCAAAAGGTCACTTGACTCCAATTGAAGTGGCTCAAATTGTTGGTATGCTACAGGGTGGGGCAACCAAGACTGCTGCTGCCATTCATTTTAAATTTCATCGCAGTATTGACTGAAGAGCAATAACCCCATACAATCAAATTGGACAGATGTCAGAGAGACCACGTTCAGGTCGTCTAAGAGTAACAACACCTTGTGAAGACCGTTATGTTGCAACCCTAGTCCGTAGGAACTGGCTTACAACGGTCAGATCGCTGGAAAATGACCTTCAGAGGGTGTCAGGAAACAGACTTTCCATCCAAACCGTGAGAAACATGTTTCACACAGAAGGTCTAAGGTCCAGGATACCACTTCAACGGATCCAACTTCCCCCGAAACATTGACGGTTAAGATTAATATTGGGAACATCAACATCAAAACTGAGGGTCACTCGCTGGCTTCACAAACTCTTAACTAACTCGTCAAGATTCTGCCTTGATTCTAATGATGGCATGACACGTGTGTGGAGAAACGGTAATGAACGGTTTGCCGTCTGTAACATCGCTGAACAAGACCAATATGAACGTGGGAGTTCGATGGTCTGGAGAGGTATCAGTGTTTGCCACAGAACAGAGCTGGTTGTCATCAGACGAGGTTCAATGACTGGTGTGAGGTGCATTTACGAGATCATCACGCCTGTTATCATCCTTCTGGCACAGTAAACAGATCCAATTGTTATGTTAATGGATGGTAATGCCCGTCCCTATCGTTCTGGAATTGTGACTGAAGTTCTGTGGACCAACAACATCAGACATATAGACTGGTCTGCTACGTCTCTAGACCTTAATTCGATAGAACATACATAGGACAATCTTTGAGGGCGTGTCTATGGTCAGCATGTTCGCACACAGACTCTGGATGAACTGCAACAAGTCTTGCAGACAGAATGGAGGATCAATCCACAACGGACATTACTGATTAGACAGACAAATCTGCTTGATGCCAAGGTGTGTTCGGGCGTGTGTTGAACATCGTAGGGGTCATACCAGGTACTTGATGCTCGATCATGGCCTGAAGTGGCCGGAAAACAACTTTTGACACATTCTGAACTACTGGCGAGTGACGTTTTGCACCATTGTTTCGTCGGGGCGGTTTTCGAGGATCTGTAACTTTGTTATTGTTTGATGATTTTCCCAAACATTTAACGTAATTTGTGTAATAAGACCCCAACTTTGTATTGTATAAAACATAGATCATTAGATGTGATAAAACGCATTTGAGAAAGAAAAGAATCTTTGTTGCTTAACTTTTTGTGAGGAGTATATCACATATGGACACCTCCTACCAACACCATTCACATTTGAACATGACCTTTGACCTCATGACCTTGACCTTGGAGTTTGACCTACTTTTAAAAAACTTTAACCTGGCCTATATCTCATGTCTTTTTACACCTACAGCCTTGATATTTCACATATGGACACCTCCTACCAACACCATTCACATTTGACCATGACCTTGGACCTTGTGACCTTGACCTTGGAGTTTGACCTACTTTAAAAAAAACTTTAACCTGGCCTATATTTCATGTCCTTTTACACCTACAGCCTTGATATTTCACACATGGACACCTCCTACCAACATGATTCACATTTGACCATGGCCATGGACCTTGTGACCTTGACCCTGGAGTTTGACCTACTTTTAAAAGACTTTAACCTTGCCTATAGCTCATGTCCTTTTACACCTACAGCCTTCATATTTCACATATGGACACCTCCCACCAAGACCTTTCACATTTGACCATGACCTTGGACCTGGTGACCTTAACCTTGGAGTTTGACCTACTTTTAAAAAACTTTCACCTGGCCTATATCTCATGTCCTTTTGCACCTACAGCCTTGATATTTCACACATGGACACCTACCAACACGGTTCACATTTGACGGTGACCTTGTACCTTGACCTTTTAGTTTGACCTACTTTCAAAAAACTTTAACTTGGCATATAACTCATGTCCTTTTACACCTACAGCCTTGATATTTCACACACGGACACCTCATTCCAACACAGTTCACATTTGACCATGACCTGTGACCTTGACAATGGAGCTTGACCTACTTTTACAAAATTTCATTTTTGGGCATGACCTTTTTACCTTGACCTAGGAAATGACTTTTCTTTGTGACAAGCTCTCGTTTTGGCGAGCTTTATTGTCCGCGGACAATTCTTGTTTCACAATGGTTTACCTTGAAAATAATCGTAGGATAAGCTATACGACATATTCAATGGTACTGAAGTCACAAAGCATAATACCAAAGAGGTTATAGAAACTTTTTGTCAAAAGGATATTTATCAAATGATATAAGTCCCGTTTTTTTACGCCCGAAGGGTCGTATTATGTTATCGTCTGCATCGTCTGTCCGTCTGTCTGTCCCTTAGCAGTTAGCAAATTCGTGTCTGGTCCATTACTTTGAAACCAAAAGGCCTATAGTCTTAGAACTTCACAGGTGTATAGATCTCATAGTTAGGGTGTGCAGAGCACAAGAACAACAACTCTACCATTTGTAATTTTTGAGTTATTGCCCTTTGTTTGATTTTGTTTGACCAACATAGATGGCTGTAGCTCCGGTGTCTTAGCGTATAATGCCAGCCCAGTGTTGCTCTTGTTTGTTTACTTTTCAGCATCTTTAGGGTATCACGCGTCGACCTCGGAGTGAAAATCGTACCATTTTATTTTTTCCTACCCGTAAGCATTTTTGGGTGAATGAGGGTCCTGATCATGCGATAGATATGTGGTAGCATTGTTCCAATTGACAAATATTAGAACATACTTTAATATATTTTTCTGAGTTTATCTAGTGAATTTTCATAGATCTGGCTTTAAATTTCACAACATGTCTAATATTTCAAATCTAAGAATTTTAAAGGAAAAAAATCACCAAAAAAATAATCGAAAAAAAAGAAAGTTTTTCTCAAATTAAACAAGAAATTGAAATTGATGAATTATTACTTAAATCGGCAATAGGTGCAGTTGCAATTTTAGAAAGTTAAAATGAAAGTGATAAAAGAATTGTTGTTATTAATAAGGACAAAATGGTTATCAAAATAAATAATATATTAGGTAAGTTCATTTTTATATACCCCTCTACATTGGTGCTACCGTGTCCTTCTATCTGTTTATTCAATTACGCTAATGATATAACTTGCCCGTAATGATATAACTTGCCCATAATGATATAACTTTCCCATCATGATATATCTTGCCCGAAAAATGATAACGGGGGCAAAAATGATAAGGAAGGCAAAATTGATAAATGGGGCCATCCTTTTTATATTACTGGTATGTTAAGATGGTTCTACGGAACTTGGCATCCATCCTAACAGATCGCTGACCGGTGATCGATAAAGAGATGAGGTTCTCGTCAGATAATCTTAACCGTGGTACTATTGTTCCTGAATTCATTTTAGGGGCGATAACGACCAGCCACACATGGTTAGAATTGCAACTGAGTTTTTTACAGAGAGAAAAATGCAACTTATGCAATGAACAGTATATTCTTCTCGCGTGAATCCTGTTTAAAATGTATGGGACCACCATTACAGAAAGGATCTCTACTCATAACCTTCCATAAGTGATGGTGGAACCCACCAACCGGGCGATGGTAGTGGCATGGTGTAAATCCCTCATACAGGATACCTGAAGTTAGGTTATAACTTCTACTTTTCTTGGATTGAGTTAAAGATCATAATAGTCAAACTGGCCGTACGTGTGATTTTTCAAAAGAAAATCTTGAGGAAAGGAGTTTTTTCTGAAAGTTGCCATTCCAAACACTACATGCAAAAACAAGCATTTCAAAGGGTTGTGTTATGTCATTTTCTCTTACAGTTTTAACTTCGGTTAATTTTCCAATTAACTGATCAACTGGTTATGAAGAAAGGGTACTAGTTATTATATAACAAATCAAAAATAGATTCATGTAAGGAATCACAAATTTTCGCACTTTGAGTGTGTGGTCTTTAACTTTTTTTGAGGAGTACAGTTTTAGTGACAATGTCTAAAGATGTGTACTGCACGGTACAATGACTTTGATCAATGTCATCGTTTTACTAGACCCTGTTGGATGAGATAAATGTGTTATCATTCGCCAACCCTGCCTGATTTTCGGACTAGACCTATAGGAGATACAACTAGGTTCCTTATAGGACAATTTTTAAACGGCCCTGCTATTCTACCAAGCGCTATCTCTTTATTAAACTTTTCTCGTAATTCTTGTTCATTACTAATTGCTGATTTCAAGTTTTTTGACACTCGTCCCTGTCTTAATCCATACTGGATCCTATAGCCATTTTGAAACCCCCTCAATAAAGTATAGGCCTCTTCATGATTATAGCCCTTAAGATAGCATGCCAATTTTGCCATGTTTATAGGAGAGAAGCCTGGCTGAGCTAGATCTAAATGTTTAGCAGAATCTTGTGGAACCTCTCCTCTAGGTCTAAATGGTGCCCGCGGCCTTGGTGCTCTGTAACCAGGGTTTTCGAATCCTTGGCCAGCTGGCTTGCAAATGATGGGTGTGCCCCACTACAATTCAAACAAGAATGCTTATAAGAGCAATAGAATTTACTGCAGACTGGGTAATTTCAATCATAACATTCCGTTCTATCTTATCGGCGGTCAAAATTGAAGGACCCATACACTTGAACCAACGTTCCCAATCAGGTTCCATAAAAGACATAACGTTTTGGGCTGCAGCTAATCGTAGTCGAAATTGGGTGTCATAGTTTCTCCAACTTAAACCGAAATGGCTCTTCGCAGCCCTTCGAATGCTAGACATATATTTAAATAGAGCTTGAGTTTGGTCAGGGTGAGCCCTTGAATAAATGCTGGAGTAAATCAAGAAGGTGTCGGTCCATTCCTCGATAGAATTTATTTTCTTATTTTGTGTATTTTTCCCCATTTAGTGGGGCGCATAACTCATATAATCGTTCAATTTGTGATACAAGCATGAAATTTGGCATATATATAGTTTCAAGTGTATATTTTCAGAAAAAAGTGCTAGCCACTTGAAATTCAATATGGCGGCCATTTTCTGAGATGGCCGCCATCTGAGCATTATAGAGCTTCCCTGTGCAATGATATGACGCACTAAAACTAATAGAAACTTGCATTTTTCATTTCAAACACTCAGACATAAATGCCAAATGTAAAAAAGACAATATTTGTGCGTGAGATGGCAACCAAAATCTCATATGGCAGCCATACAATATAAAGTCCTTCATTTCTATATGAAAATTGCGAATTTACCGCTGGAAAAAATCTTTGATTTGCTTTTTCGACTTATAAGCTCTACTGGCTAATTTCATTAATAAACTTTAAAAAAATTCAACTAACTTGATAACAGATGGCAGCCAACCAAGCCCGTGTAATCATTATTTTGTTACTCTTTTAATCGATTGCCATAGATATATGCAAATGTAATATGTAGTGTATATCAGTTTGATGAGACAATTAATTTAGAGCCACAGAACCTACTATAATAAGTATATATATAGTTTCAAGTGTACATTTTCAGAAAAAAGTGCTAGCCACTTGAAATTCTATACGGCGGCCATTTTATGAGATGGCCGCCATCTGGGCATTATAGAGCTTCCCTGTGTAATGATATATTGCACTAAAACTAATATAAACTTGCATTTTCTTTTCAAACACTCAGACATAAATGCCAGATGTAGAAAAGACAATATTTGTGCTTGAGATGGCAACCAAAATCTCATACAGCTGCCATACAATATAAAGTTCTTCATTCTTTTTATGAAAATTGCGATTTTACCGCTGGAAAAAATCTTTGATTTGCTTTTTCGACTTATAAGCCCCACTGGCTTATTTCATTGACGAATTATATAAAATTCGACTGACTTGATAACAGATGGCAGCCACCCAAGTCCGTGTAATCATTATTTTCTTACTCTTTTAATCGATTGCCATAGATATCTGCAAATGTAATATGTAGTGTATATCAGTTTGGTGAGACAATTGATTTAGAGCCACAGAACCTAGGTACCGTAACAAGTAGACTACAAGATTTGGTCCCTCAACAAAGAGAAATGGTATGTAGAATACAAGTGAGATATAGTGTTTATGGACCCGAGATGGCAATCATCTGGAACAAGTCCCCAGTGATATAGTTTTAAAATTTGATAAGATCCCCATGAGAGATGGCAGCCAACCGGCTTTTTTCAAAGAAGGTGATTTTCAATTTCGACAATATGCATACAAGAGATGGCAGCCAAACCCACTGAAGCTAATTATTGTTTTAACGCCGTCTCAGTTGATTCCTATTTTCAACATCCATGTGTCCGATGTATTCGTTATTTGGCCAGAGTAGTTCTGTAAATCAACAGCCTTTACAAGGAAACTAGCCCTCACCCCATATTGGGTCCCTCGACAACAAGAGATGGTATGTCGAATACAAGCAAGGTTTAGTGCTTGTGAACATAGTCATATCAACACTGAAGAAGCTGTACAACATAGATGGCCGCCACTGCTTATTTATGATTTTAACTTTCATGTGATATTTCACAGACGCAGATATAGAGTGAAGTGCAGAAAACCCGGCTTTCTTGAACTTACACCGCCCACTTCAAGTTTTTGCACCAATTCGTAGCCATCTCTCTGCAGCATTACGAAACTGGGTCCAAACAACTCTCCAACATTCATTTTCTTTTGGCAATCCCCATTTCGACCGGCATTAATAATTCGGTTGCTGAAAATTACACAGTCTCTAAATATGGCCAGCTTTGTATGCAGCCTGTTTTGCGCATTGATATGGTGCTTATACAATAGGACCAAGTCATGAAGTTTGAAAACTGGATTTTCTCAGAAGCCACGAATTCCATGATATACCGGTATATAACAAGTTAAAAAAGCCACATGATACTTGTAAATCTTATACAAAACTATTGTTCATATTATCATATTTTGTTAAGACCTCGTCGAGTTATACAACTCTACTAAGCTGTTTGGGTGATACTTTAACTTTTGAACGACGACACGTACATGTACAACTGCGCTGAGTTTTACAAGCAACTTCCCATTGTCCATAGTTTAAACGCATTGATTAAGCTTGTCTCAAATTTTGCGAATCGTGCTACGAATGCATAAGAAACGTGGCACCTTTTGCAAATCAGATTCTATAAACCTTTTACAGCTGTCTCCATCTGTAATGGAACCTTGTTTCTGTGTCCGTTTCAGCTTTCTATTGTAGATAAAAGACGGTATCTGTTATGATACTTGGCTTATGCAGGCTCAAAGTTTTCTCTTTGCCCTCATTATCATCTAATAGAGCTGGATTGAACGAAGTTGGTATATCATTGAAGGCAAGGTATAAAGGAATATCTGTTGCAGTATTATTGTACATTTGTATCCACTAAGATCTTGCTCTTTCTGTAAATTACTCAGAAGAGAAATAAGCAAATCATTAGATTTGTCCTCTTGGCAGGGATAACATTTACTTTACATAGTTTTGTTGATTTGTTTTACAATAATCCATTATTAATGTAATAAAGACTTCCTTTAACATAATCTGGTTTAGAATGCATGAGTTTTCTGATATTTGGTGTGGAGGATTCCAAGGATGATTTAAACACTAGGTTTTGACTTACTTAACGCAAAGCGACTAATCACACGAAAGTGCTTTAAACCATGTTAATTAAGCTGTTTTTTTTTTAAAGTAATCGACGATAATCGGTATATAATTATGGAGGCCAATAAGACAGTTAAGATAATACAAAAATGGTCGCCGTTTCAATAGCAAAATATATATTCTCTTAGAACAATTTTGTTTGTATCTCATTCATTTTATTAGCTGATTCTTAAAGAGAGGGGGTTGATATCTTTTTTGTTAAAAGTAATAAGATTTCCTTGAAGAAACTATGAACATTTGAATATTTTGGTGGCCATCTTGGAAAAAGGCAGTCATATTATAAAGACATCAAGTTGGTTTATATTGGTTACAAAAAAGACTATGCAGGAAAGGTATATAAAAATCCCGACGAAATTCATTACTTGGGATTCATTTCTATTTGATATTTTCATATATACATGTAGGCCTAATTAATACATGAGAATGGCGGCTATTTTGAAAGATGGCCACCGGATGCGATTTTCATGTGGCTAAATCGGTTTGTGTTTCATTTCATTATGCTGGTTGAAACTTTATGACAAGGATTGATAAAATCTTATTAAAAAATGATATCTAATTGAAGAAACGGCCATTTTTGGAGTATTTTGGCGGCCATCTCGGATAAACGACCACAATGTTGTAAAAAAGCCATGCTAGTTTATTGATTAATTACAAAATTGACTATATTGAGACGATTTATTAGAAAAATTTCGGCGGATTTCAGCATTTGGAATGTTTTTCTATCTGATATATAGACTACATTTATCCGAATGGCGGCCATCTTGAAAAATGGCCACCGGATGCGAATTTCAAGTGGCTAGCACTTTTTTCTGATTCAGGGACCCTTAATGACTTACCATACCAAATTTCATGCTTGTATCACAAAGTGAACGATTAGGCCAAATTTTCGGAGTTGTGCGCCCCACTAATTATAACCTGGCCATTGTAATTGACTATCAACGCCGGGCAGCATTACCCATCATTATACCCCCGCAAAACGAATGTTTTATTATACCCCCGCAAAACGAATGTTTTAGGGGGTATACTGGAATCAACCTGTCTGTCTGTATGTCTGTATGTCTGTCTGTCTGTCCGTGGACAAAATACTTCTACAGAGCATATCTTCTAAACCATATGTGCTAGCAACTTAAAACTTGCTACACTTATAGATCTCATTGTTGGGAAGTGTCATGTACAATAACTGTTACTCTGCCACGCCCACTTTTAAAGTTATTGCCCTTTGTTGTTTGTACCCTTGCATTTTTGTGCGGACCATATCTTCTAAACCATAAGTGCTAGCAATTTCAAACTTGGTACACTTATAGATCTCATTATGGGGAAGTGTCATGTACAATAAATGTTACTCTGCCACGCCCATTTTTTGAGTTGCCGAGCCCGGATAGCTCAGTCGGTTACGTCGGAGTCTGTCAATCCAGGGGTCTCGAGTTCGAACCCCGGCTCGGCCAGTATCCATTCTGACATTTGACAAAAGTCATTTGTCTCTCACCAATGGGTGTGAATCATCTATGTGAGAGAGCAGCTGGAGGCTCGGTTTGGATATTGTGGTTGTACTGGTGCGAGAAATACCAGGAACCCACGGTTAGGTGCTCCAGCCGCCGCGATATGACCCTGGTAGTTGAAAACGGCGTAAAACCCCAATAAACTCAAACCCATTTTTTGAGTTATTGCCCTTTGTTGTTTGTACCCTTAAATTTTGTTTGGACCATATCTTATAAACCACAAGTGCTAGCAACTTCAAACTTGGTACACTTATACATCTCATTCTGGGGATGTGTTATGTATGATAATTATTACTCTGTCACGCCCATTTTTTGAGTTATTGCCCTTTGTTGTTTGTACCCTTACATTTTGTTTGGACCATATCTTCTAAACCACAAGTGCTAGCAACTTCAAACTTTATACATATATACATCTTAATTTAGGGAAGTGTCATGTACAATAACTGTTACTCAGCCACGCCCATTCTTTGAGTTATTGCCCTTTGTTGTTCGTACCCTTACATTTTGTTTGGACCATATCTTCTAAACCACAAGTGCTAGCAACTTCAAACTTTATACATTTATACATCTTAATTTAGGGAAGTGTCATGTACAATAATTGTTACTCAGTCACGCCCAATTTTTTCAGTTATTGCCTTTTGTTGTTCTTACCCTTGCATTTTTGTCCAGAACATATCTTCTAAAGCAAAAGTGCTAGCAACTTCAAACTTGCACATAATAATAGATCTCATTGTAGGGAAGTGTCATGTTTAAGAACCGGTACTCTGTCATGCCCACTTTTAGAGTTATTGCCCTTTGTTGTTTGTATCCTTGCATTTTTGTCCAGACCATATCTTTTAAATCATAACTGTTAGCAATTTCAAACTTGGTACACTTATACATCTTATTGGACAGAAGTGTCATGTACAAGAATCATTACTCTGGTATGCCTACAATTTGAGTGATTGTTCTTTGTAGTTTTTACGCTCGGATTTGTGTCCGGAACATATCTTCTAAATCATTAGTGCTAGCAACTTCAAACTTGGTACACTTATAGATCTCATTGTGGGGAAGTGTCATGTAGAACAACTGTTACTCTTTCGTGCCAACTTTAAGAATTATTGCCCTTTGTTGTTTGTACCCTTGCATTTTTGCCTAGACCATATCTTCTTAACCATAAGTGCTAGCAAATTTAAGCTTGGTACACTTATTGCCCTTTTTTGTGATGAAAGTTTGTGCGGGGGTATCAAGTCACATCCTGTGACAGTTCTAGTTTCATTTGGCAGCAGAGATGCCAGATCAATAAACTGCCCTTGCTGAATTTTGTCTTTAGTTGTCCACCTCCCTGTGGGCAGTCGGCAATATATTCGAAGGCGAATAAAATATATTACCCGGTTCAATTTCTGCGTTCCCTCTGCTTTGCCCCGGTTGAGGCTGATCATCCTGGGCTGTATTTGGCCCCGGTTGAGGCTGATCAGCCGGAGCTGTACTTGTAGGAGTTGTAGCCGGGTCCTTTCCATTTCCCAAATGGGGTACCAAAACGTCCACCGCCTCTGCAGGAGCATCATCCGTAGGCTTCGTCCGTTTGGCCGCAAGATTGGCATCCTCAGCCTCGATGAGCCTCTTTGGGGCCTGCCTCTTCCTTGCTTGTCTCTTGGGCATTGTGGACAACATGAAAAAGAAACATAACACACATAGTTAGGTACCCATAATATTAAAAAAAGAACTGTTTTTGTCCTTCTACGTGTACCAATGACTCTAATTCCGACAAAGTAAATTCCAGATCAAACAAAGGAAAAATTGCGCGTAAGCGGTGGTAACTGAAGAAAGTCTCCAGAAACAATTAGCTGGATGCCACCAAGAAATGTCTTGTCCACTCCGATGTTTTCTAATATATCAATGACCTGATTAAACAGTTTTTTACTCAACATTGATATTTCATCAATAATCAATACGTCGGTAGACCGTATTCGAGATAAAGCCTCCTGGTTCGCCCGGACAGTATTGATGACTTCGGAGGAGCTAAAACGTCCATCATGTATACCACTCCATCGGTGTAGTGTTATGGCATGATCCTTAAAATTCGCACATGCAATTCCAGTTGTACAGGTAATCTGGACGTTTTTTCCACACTGCTCCAAATGTTTTTTTTATTTCATGGATGGTGAATGTTTTACCTGTGCCCGCTGGCCCATTTATGAAAATGTTGTGTCCAACTGATGCCAAGCTAAGAGCTTTTTGTTGGGCCGAGTTCAACATTTTAAGACCACCTTTGTTCGGAACAAAGGGGTGCCCGTTCCGGGAATAAACAACACTACATCATTTCAATCCTCAAATACAATCACAATATATAAACTTAAAGTATGGCATAAACAAAATTATTCCCCGTTTTCAACTAACTATCACATGTTAAATGAGAAAACACAATGTAAATTTAATATGTACACAAATAGCCTTTTGTTTGGCAGCCTTCCAAGTTTCAGAACAAAGGAACAAAGAAAACCACACCACTTTCAATATCCTCGAAATGCTTACATAAATCCATTCACAATATAAAGTTAACAATAATATTCGTCGTTTTAAACTATCACATGATAAAATGGAACGCAAACGAGAAAACACAATGTAAATACACTTTGTAAAAATCTTATGAAAATTCGATATATTCGGGGGACACTATAATTCGGATATGATTGGGACGGTCCGTAGAAATACCGAAACGCGTAGTATTTACTGCAACAAAATTGGGATACTGGTAAAGTTAACCCTTTATATAAAAAAGGTTTGAATGTGTTTCATTTTTTATGGAACACATAACAAGTACATTTCGGACGTCATGGTAGGTCAATAAATACGCGTTCCGGTGGAAGTTACTTGTTCGTTTCAGTTATTCATGCATTCCGGTATTTCCATGGACTGAATCGGGACTGTCCTGTAGCTGACTCATCGATGTCATTGAAAAACGACCAATGAAATGCTTCCTTACAAAACGCTTCGGAATACTTCGATTGTCATCGATGAAGGTTCATGGCGGTGTAAAAACGATTGACAGCAATGTTGTGATAAAAATGCGTAGATACAGTCAGTAAAGCGTATTTGGTCAATGTAAGTGACTTGGTTCTGATGTGAAATGATTTAATTTACGTATCGCATTTGCGATTGAACGTTTTCTCTCCGTTTTTTAAGTTTATTTTATCGATTTGAATACATTTTGAGGAATGAAATTGTCACCCCATCTTTCTCCTGCGGTATTTCCAATCTAATCATCCTTGTCAAATAATCTATCTGATGTCCTTTTTCCATCGTGTTTTCAGTAGATACTTTTACCTGTGCTTTCTACTGCAATCTGGTACTGTGTCCCGATTGTCCTTGATTTCCACACACCCCTGCGAAAATGATCACTTCCCCCACACTTCCAACACGACAACCGTCACATGTAACGACCCGGTTCTGACCACACTTCTTGTGTGTTTCCAACTGCCGATTCCCCATCTGTTTCTTGATCTCTAAAATTTCAACTTTAAGCTCTTTCAATTCAGTGATCAGCAACCCCTTTTTGGGTTTTTGGACTTGACTGGGCTCTAAATGGCAGCTCATCACATGTTTCGATTTGCCCAACTTGATTTGTCTTTCCCTTTCAACCAGAAAGATTCGATTTTAACCCATTGATCAATTCTTCTCATGTATCCTTTTCTAGAATGGGTAAGATTTTATGTCTAATTGCGTCATCTGTGAACGCTATGTATAAAGCGTGTTTGAGCTTGCCTTGCACCAGGTCATGTGTATTTGACAGTCCTTTCCCAGCCTCGTCTTATGCGAAGAACACCTGCCTCAATTCCAGGCATCTCATTGGAAATTTTGTTGGATCTTCCTTCGGTCCCTGACTGACCACACACAGCTCTCGATAAAGTTCTGTAGCATTCTTTTCCCTATAGTGTGCCGGCTTATTATCTGCTTCAGCTCCGACAGCCCTATATCCCTCCGACACTCCAAATACTGCCAAAGATGGGTCCCCGGTGTGATAGCCCTTATCACTGCATCCGTGACATCTTTTTTACATCGGTTTACATCATTATCATAAAGAGAAGGGTTTCATATTATTTTAGGGGTTTTTTTTGTTTATGTTGAAAGTTACCTTCTATGTCGTTGTTTGTCCTGATTGTCTGCTGGAAGACAGACCAGTCACAGGGACGGAACATTGAGCCTTCAACCCACTGTCTGTCAATGTATCCTACCAACTCTATCGTCTCGGCTGTCGACACACGGGTTACTTATCCGTCGGAGGCCCATTGGATGTGGTCAGCAGGCAACAACGTGCGGACAAAGGTATGCATCCCTTTCCGTTTCCTGTATGTCTAAGAAATGCCAACCTTTTTGGCTCACCTGAGCACGAAAATGCTCCACCTGAGCACGAAAGTGCTCATACTGAGCTTTTGTGCTACCGCTGTGTCTGTGGTGTGTCCTGTGTCTTCCGTCTAACTTTGTCTTGCACTTGCTCTAGAGGCAACAGTTTGTGCCCAATCAACCTCAAATTTTACTCAGAATGATTGTTTTGATAAAATCCTGGACAAGTTTGAAATTGAGACATCTTTGGTTATAAACTAGGTCACATGGTCAAATCTTTTTAAAAACGTACTAGTATGTACTCTATACAGGCTGCAAATTTTAGTAAAACTGTGTGCATTCTAGAGGCTCGGCTTCATCATATATAGAAAGCTATTACATGTATCTCGGGTGAGCGCTTCAGGGCCAATGACCCTCTAGTTTACTCTATACCATTCTGGGATGTGGTTT
Organism: Fragum sueziense; assembly: GCA_963680895.1. NCBI lineage: Eukaryota > Metazoa > Mollusca > Bivalvia > Cardiida > Cardiidae > Fragum > Fragum sueziense. Next base: position 76,843,279 of record OY804593.1, on the reverse strand, counting down.
ATGTCACTGATCTTCTTTGGGTGAATGGTTTGACAGCGTTGTGTTGTGATGAGTAAAAACAACATTGTTAATTTACTGGAAAGTGCTGGTAATGATAATGCCATCACAAGTCGTTTTGTATAAGGACAATGACGCTTTCTCATTGTAAATCCCTTTTGTTCATCGACTGATCACTTCATCACTATGGATTTCAGCATTTACCCTTATTTTAAGGATGTTACTGACCGCAGATCGAGCTGTATTTAATAGTTGAATAAATCAATCAAATTGTATATAAATGAGTCAGGAATCACTGTATTTACAGATTCACTAAGGGGATTTGCTTTCCCTCACAGAAATATATAGATTTCTTAACATTTATTTTGAATTGAGATTTTGTCCCTTTCCTTCAGGAGTAAAGGATAATGTCCCGAATGTTTTCTGGAATTCCTCACTTTCCCAATGCTCTCGTGGTGTATTGAAAGCAACAATGCGCATGTTCGTCAACATATGTACAAATCTCGGTTTGTGTTCTAATTAGTCCCCTACCAGCGAAGCCGAAGGGGACTTTAGGTTTGCACTCTGTCGGTCAGTCAGTCCGTCCGTCCGTCAGTACAGTGTATTAGTTTTCCAGACTTTTCTAAACGCTGCTAGCTATTGAGCTGATTTCTTTGGTATGTAGACCCGCATTAATGAGTTCCAGAACAGGTTTGAAATTCGTTACGGTCCAGTGACTTTTGAGGAAGATACGGATGCTTGACTTAGAAAATTACTGGGAAATTACAGTTTTCCAGACTTTTTTTCTAAACGCTGGCAGTTATTGAGTAAATTTTTAGTTTGTGAACACATATTGATGAGTCAAGTTCGATCTGCTGATGAGCATTACTCCGATCAAGTTTTGAAAAAAACTTCCCCTTTAAATAAGCAAATAAGTCATCAGTTTTAGGTATCAAGACATGAGACTGGGTTAATGGTAACTTTGTAATCCCCACATATTCTAATGCTTCCATCATCATTAACAGTGGGAATTAAGGGAACTGTGGGTGCTGCCCAATCTGAATATTGAACTTTTGTAACAGTACCCTTCCGTTCTAGCCTGTCTAATTCAAACCTTATCTTATCTTATCCTATTTTCATCTCCATGTGAAATATCGACTATTGTTTCACCAAGAATTTTGATTGAGTTTGAGTTTATTGGGGTTTTACGCCGTTTTCAACTACCAGGGTCATATCGCGGCGGCTGGAGCACCTAACCGTGGGTTCCTGGTATTTCTCGCACCAGTACAACCACAATATCCAAACCGAGCCTCCAGCTGCTCTCTCACATAGATGATTCACACCCATTGGTGAGAGACAAATGACTTTTGTCAAATGTCAGAATGGATACTGGCCGAGCCGGGATTCGAACTCGAGACCCCTGGATTGACAGACACCAAGAATTTTGATCTCCTCGCCTGTATAGGTCCTTTACTTTGTATCAGTCTTTACTATCTGTTCCCCTATTTGGTCAAAAGTACTTTGTGATATTACCGATTTTGACACTTCTGTATCGACCTCCACATGAATCAAACAACCATTCATGCTCATCGTGACCATAATTGTTTTATCCTGCGAACTCCCCATTCTATAAAGGAATATTTATCACAGTCCTGACTCCCATTATCCGTAACATCGTCCTCAAGATACTTTTGTTACTGTCCCTGGTAGGCCTTTTTCTTTTACATCCGTCTTTTCTTTAGTTTGTCTACATTTCTTCTGTATGTAACCCTTTTCTTACATTTGTAACATTCTGAATCTTTATAGAAAGAGTCATTTGGTGTGTGTTTTTTTCCTCCGCAACGCCAACACTCAGTCAATTTTGGCAGTTCTTTGGCACTTTTCTTCTTAAACCCCGACTGCTTCACGGAATTGACGCTAACCTTATCATTCCATTGCAAGTCAGCAGCACTTTTCTCTGCCTGCTCCATACCTTGGGCAAGTCCAATGGCTTTCTTAAAATTCAACTCGGGTTCACAAAGTAAACGTCTCTGTACTATCCTATCATATAGACTCCACAGACCAGTCTTTCAACAATGGGGCTTATGTTGCACCAAAATTACAATCTGTAGATGAATTCCTCAAATATGTTACATAGTCCGAGACTGTTTGGTCAGCTCGCCGGAAACAACTGTGAAATTTGTACCTCTGAACTATTTCAGAAGGTTTCGGTTGTAAATGGTTCTTTACCTTTGACAGTTTCTAGAACGTTTTACCGCCAGGTTTAGCCGGTGACAGTAAATCGCACACCAATTTGTAGATTCTGCTTCCACAAACATACATAAATATGGCTTTCCGCTTGTCCGCGTGATTAATTTCGTTGGCCAAAAAGTAATGTCCCAGACGCTCGACATATTTACCCCATTCCTCTTCAGAGTCGTCAAATTCGTTAATTCGACCTACGCGCGCAAGTTCTTGAACTAATTATCATAAAGACAATTCTTACTCAAATTTAAATTGCTGATATCAAAAGTTACTTCCCTTAATCTACCACAGTATGGTTCTGCTGGTGATCTTTGACGTCCAAATGCATTTGTTTCAAGGGAATCAGTGCGAGCAGCTGGAGGCTCGGTAAGGGTGGTGTGGTAGTACTGGTTTGAGAAACAACAGGAATCCAGGGGTAGGTGCTCCAGCCGCTGCGATATGACCCTGGTAGTTGAAAACGGTGTAAAACCCCAATAAACTCAAATTCAAGGGAATCAGTGTGTAAAGATTCGTTCTATTCGCCATTTGTGACAGTGTTACGTTGTGATGAATCAGTTGACGTAGACTTATATGTAGTGCAGGAATGGTAAAAACCAAGTTGTATGCAACACTTGTAAGAGATTGTTATAGTAGAAATGAATCGACTGTAGTTGTTTCTTTTTCAAATTAACCTTTATGCAATTTAGCAGTTTCCTTAATTTATTTAAGCCCTTGTTCAGTTAATCTACTGTTGGTGTTTGCTGTATTGTATTATAAAAAATGACTCCCTTTTTGTTCACCTGAGCACAAAGTGCTTAAGGTGAGCTATTGGGGTCACTTTTTGTCAGTCGTCTGTCTGTCCGCCTGTACCAAATTACTTGTTTAAAATCTAGTTTCCACAAATATTTATGATGAATATGTTAAATAATATATCCGGAAAGTGCTAACTTATCTCCCCCTTGATTGAAGAAAAATGCAGTTTTTACTTTGCTTCAAATATTGATCAATCAATACAAACTTTGGACACAATGTTGGTGACCATAAGATCTTAGCCGATTATGATTTTAAGTCTGATTGGGCTATAAAGTCCCGATATATTCGCCCATGAATTCGTCAAAATTGCCATTTTCGACTATTGGCATATCATGCAAAATAGAACTTACCGCTACTCAGCACACAGGTTGGCCCTTATAGAGATGAAATCTGAGTACACTTATTACACAAAGTTATGTCTTGTCAGTCTGCTGTCTAGTCTCTGAGTGATGTACATGGAGCGTGAGGAACTGGGGTATGGCTAATTCATTGCATGGGTCAACGTGATTGTTTGTTATTTATAGTAGCATTAGGAGGGTTTCAAAGAATTCCACAACAGCCCCGCCCATTTTGTAGAATCTGCGTACACTGGTGAACAAAGTCACGGATTGTTTGACCTGTGTGTGCTACAAAACTTAGATTCGAATCACCTATTTACTTCTGTCAGCGGTGCTCTGTTTGGTGACTTAAACCCCACCATATTCCGTATTCAACAGAATCTGGGAGATTGGTTCTTGCCGTACATTCGCCATCAGCTGTTCTATTTCTCCTATGTAGATTGGAGTAATGAACCGTTGTCCTGTCAAAACCATGAATCTCTTATCCCCTGTGTGCTTATCCAGATGTTCCATTAGATCCCCTCGTCTGTGGAAACAAGATCCACATTTTATCACACTTATATCTTCCGCCACATTCTGCAGCATCTTCGTGACGTCTCTTGTCACCTTCGATGGTGAATTCCTTTGAACAGTTTTTGCATTTGAATTTCTTCTGCAGTCCATGTGCGTTCTGCAAGACATACAGGTATTGCAAACACTTGATTCTAAACTGACACTTTGGGAAGGCCCCACTCCAATTCTTCCTCTACTGGTGGTCAGACTCCTGTGAAACGGTGAGATGGGTCCACTGGTCTTTAGCTCTAGACACTCCCTTAAGGCTTGGTTCGAAAACATTTCATCTCTGTGCCCTCGTACATGAATCACTAGAGTGTGTTGAGGTGGACACAGAGGAATAAATTGCTCCAATGCCGTTAGACACGCACTTTTCATCCTCTTTCTACTTGTAATGTCAGGGATGACACTAAAACATCCCAGATATGGAGACCACAAGAACCACAAGTATTGAGAAATCTAGTGAAAACCTTGATTTGATATTACAAGAAATCCAGGCCTGTGGAGCGACTCAAGCCTTCAGGGCTTTCTAGTTCAGTGTAATCTTCGTTTGTCTTTTTAGTGCGTAATACATACATGTATCTCACTGCATTGCAATAATACTATTCAAATTTAAATTACTAAAATCAGTCTTTCTAAACTGACACGATTTAAAAACGCAAAAAAGTACTTTTACAAATGGTATCTCCTGCATCTTACAAAACCGATGTATAGCCATGTAAAATAGTAAATGTTACAATTGTAAACATAATAGGACAGAAAATGACCTTTAAAGCCACGAATAATGCCTGAATGGACGTCATATTATGCCAAAATGCACGTTGAGTCAAGAGTCTGGCATTGAACATCGACGACAGCGAACCCAGTGTTTTCACAGGCGATTTATCACCATGTCGCGATGTATAGACCGCCCGCGATTACCGACCATAGAATTTGCTGTAGACTGAGCCGTCACAAATCTGTTGCGTTAGTGACGTTGACGTATACAATTATGTTGACGTACAGTTGTTACACGCAGCTGACCGTGACGTGGGTGGTCTGTAAATCTTCCTGTGTCGTTTACACGTCTCATAAACCTTGGAACCGTCGATTCGGCTACATTAAAGCGTCTAGCTACCTTCATTTGCGAAACACGGCAAACCAAAAGCCAAAAAACTCGGTTCCTTTTTCGCAAAGTAAGCCTCAGCATTTTATACACAATTTTTTTCCGTTGTTCTTGTTTGTTTTCAATAAGTAAACCAAAGTGGCAATTTGTACACAAAAAATCTTAGTGATTTAACACGTGGTCTGAATGCACGAGACACACGAGCATTTAGTGATGGGCGGTTCAGATGCCCGGATAGTTTACAGAAAATACGACAAAATTGCTGGGGCGTGAAGCGTATACATTTTTTCATACATGTCCCCAAATATGGTGCCGATCGAGGCAATAGGAAAGGAATAGTTAATGAAAACGTGTTTTGCGTTTTTAAATCGTGTCAGTTTAAAAATGATAAAATTTAAAACAAAACGTTTCTAATAGATTATAATTTTATGTAGAATGAATAATGTTTCGAAGTCACACACACAATTTTTTCTTAAAATTGTAATCTTCCAATATTTAAGATTTAATGATGCCTGTGATTGGTATGATATTATTATTGATGATCTTTAAATAGGAAAGAATCACGCTCAGTCTCAGTTCACATGCAAGGTCCACCTGACCTCTTTTTAGCTCAACTGAGCACGAAAGTACTCATTGTGAGCTATTGCGATACCGCTGTGTCCTTTGTCTGTCGTCCGTCAGACTTTGTCTTGTGTACACTCTAGAGGCAACAGTTTATGTTCAATCAACCTCTACTTTGGTCAGAATGATTGTCTTGATGAAATCTTGGACAAATTCGAAATTGGGTCATCTTGGGTTTAAAACTAGGTCACTACGTCAATTAAAGAAAAACCTTGTGGCCACATTTTTTGTCTGATCAATCTGAAAATTGGTCAGAATGAATTATCTTATAAAAATTTCGGACAAAGTCGAAATTGGATCATCTTGGATCACAAACTAAATCACATGATCAAATCTTAGACCAACCTTGAGTGCACACTAGATACCATATTTTTCGCCCAATAAATATTGGCTAAGAATGATAGTCTTGATAAAATCTCGGACAAGTTCGAAATTGGGTCATCTGGGTATCTTAGACATGATTGAAATTGAGTCATCTGGGGCACAAACTAGGTCACCGGGTCAATCTTAGAAAAACCTTATGTCCAGTCTAGATGCCTCATTTTTCCCAAATCAACCTGAAAATTGGCCAGAATAATTATTTTGATAAAGTCGAAAACGGGTCATCTGAGGTCATAAACTAGGTCATGGGGTCCATTTTTTGTCCAATCAGCCTTATCATTTGTTTTATCTGGATCAAATCTCGGACAATTTGGTAATTTGGGGTCATAAACTAAGTCACAGTGTCAAAACCTAAAAAAACGTATGTGCACTATACGCCAAATATTAGGAAAACTATGTGCATTCTAGAGACTCCGCTACATCATATACAGAAATCTATTATCTCAGGTGAGGGCTTCAGAGCCAATGACCCTCTTGTTCTAAACTTCATCAATAGGATTCATAGGTATATGTTTATCAGATGCTTCTTGCTGCCCCTTCATTTTGGGATTTGATTCTGGTGTCTGTGGAGTATGAGTATTGAGGCCATCGTGTTTTGAGATTGTGTTGTGTAGGTGGTCGTTTCTTATTGTTTCAATTTCATTTTCGTACAGCATCAAGTTTCTCGAATAGGTTTTGTTGATTTTTTCATGATGATTTTTATCTGGTGTCACTAACATTTGATTTAGTGTGGAGAGACTCCACATTTTGGCTGTGCAATGTTTTATTTTTGCATCTAACTCACTAATGTGGCTTTTAATGTGCTTTGATTCGGCTGTATCTGTGATATGCAGTTATTTGACAACTTGTCAGCTACACTTTTGTCTTCAACCATTATAGCTTGGATAGACTGAATTGACTGGTCACTGTATCTATTGCAGTTCCTATAGGACCAACGTGTGTGTCAATCCTGGCCTCATTAGCTCGACTTTTCGAAGAAAATGAGAGCTTATACTGTCACCCGGGCGTCGGCGTTGGCGTCGGTGTTGCAACAAAGGTTAAAGTTTTTTCAAACATCAATAACTTTCATACTATCAAAGGGATTCAACCCAAACTTGGAATACTTATTCACCATCACGCCCTCTACCTTTCTACCAGGGCCCATGACCCTGGCTCCACTATATTTGGAGTTATGTCCCCTTTATACTAAGCACTTAGAAAGTCGAGCGCGCTGTCTTCGGACAGCTCTTGTTTCTAGGTGTTGTTGATGTTTTTGTGAAGGTCGGAGGAATACTTAAATGATTGAGCGATTTGGATAACATTTTCCAGTGTGAGATTGTCCTCCTCGTTGATTAAATGTTCCCATATTTTAGCGAGTTCGTGCGAAACACGATCCTGTCCCGAATCATTTTATCAAAATCATGAAAATCGCAGGCATTTGCGGTAAATTGAAATTTCGTTATGAAACTGTCCACAAATTTGGTGGGAAAAAACTTGAAACGCGCGAAAATTGAGTTACGTTTCGTTTCTATGTGCGTTTGGGACCACGACCACATAAAGTATGTTTCCAGTTTCCAGTCGCCATCGCTAATGCTTGTCCATGTTGATTGGATGTCCCGACCCTTGCCTTCATCACGAAGTGCTCAAGATGAGCTATTGTGAATGATCCATGTCCGTCGTCAGTTTGTCCTTCCGTCCACAATTACAAAAAAATCTCATTCTAAAGTCAATGGCTGAATTGGCTGAAATTCTGTAGATATGATCAAATTACTTCAAAGAATTTGAATTCTTTTGAGAATGAGCTAAAACAAGGGCCGTCAGAGACGGACAATGCTCCCCGAATAAGGCATTGTCACAATAAATGTATGCCATGGAGAGCACTTTATTGTCAAGGGCATCTGATTTGCTACTCAAATATGAAATTTCATCAAATTCTGACCATTAGACTAGGAGAAATTAGAGAAAAACTGTATTTGACCATAAGTCCCCTTTTCCCACGACAAGGCCTCAAATCCAAAAACGGGGAAAAGTACATCGGCATTTTGTCACAGGGAGTTCACATGGTAAGTTTCATTTGATTTGGCCCAAGGGTTATGGAGATATTGCTTCGGACGAACGGACGGACGGACGGAATGACGGACGGACAGGACGGACGGACGGACGGACGGACGGACGGACGAAGCGGCGACTATATGCTCTCCCTTCGGGGAGCATAAAAAGTAGGTCACTATTCCAATTCTTGTTTTTGCTCTAGGAGTCACAGTAATTCGCTCAATCATTGTGAAAATTGACCAGAATCTTTTTCTTGATCATGTCACAAAGGAGGCCATACAAGCTCAACTACTTGGTCGCTAGGTCGTATTACTTAAAATGCTTATTTTTGTTCTAGAAATGTTGATTTTAGCTCCATTGGACTTTCAGGCCAGCGGGCTATTGTCATGGCGGTGTGTCCGGCGTCCGTAAACTTTTCCTTTAAAAATCTTCTCAAAAACTTCTGGATGGATTTCAACCAAACTTCACAGGAATGATCCTTGGGTGACCCTCTCTCAGATTCCTTCAAAGAATATGGATTGAACCAGAATAAACTGAGTTATCTGCCCTTGAATGTCAAAAACAGCAGGTTTTGACTTCAGTTTTTAGCTCCACTGGCCGACAGGCCAGCGGGCTATTGTCATGGTGGTGTGTCCGTCGTGCGTGCGTGCGTCCGTCCGTAAACTTTTTCTTGAAAAATCTTCTTCTCAGAAACTACGAGATGGATTTCAATCAAACTTCACAAGAATGATCCTTGGGTGATCCTCTCCCAGATTCTTTCAAAGAATTTGGATTGAATCAGAATAACCTGAGTTATCTGCCCTTGAATGTCAAAAATAGCCGGTTTTGACTTTAATTTTACTCTTAAATCCACAAATATTAACCAATCAAAACAAAACTATAACAGAATGTTGGTGACTATAAGATCTTGCCTTGGTAAAATTTTCAGCATGATCTGAATTTTACATCATGAGTTATGTGCCCTTGAAATTGACAAAATTGCCATTTTTTATTCTATTTTGACTTTGTTTTCACTCTAGCAACTACAAATATTGACCAATCAAGACTAAACTTGTACAAACTTGTACAGAATGTTGGTGACCATAAGATCTTGCCTTGGTATAATTTTCAACTTGATCTGAGATTGACATCATGAGTTATGTGCCCTTGAAATTGACAAAATTGCCGTTTTCGACTCTATTTTGACTTTGTTTTCACTCTAGCAACTACAAATATTGACCAATCAAGACAAAACTTGTACAGAATGTCGATGACCATAAGATCTTGCCTTGGTATAATTTTCAGCTTGATCAGAAGTTTACATCATGAGTTATGTGCCCTTGAAATTGACAAAATTGCCATTTTCGACTCTATTTTGACTTAGTTTTCACTCTAGCAACTACAAATATTGACCAATCTAGACAAAACTTGTACAGAATGTTGGTGACCATAAGATCTTGCCTTGGTATAATTTTCAGCTTGATTTGAATTTTAAATCATGAGTTTTGTGCCCTTGTTATTGACAAAATTGCCATTTTTATGCTCCCCGAAGGGAGAGCATATAGTCACCGCTTCGTCTGTCCGTCCGTCCGTCCGTCCGAAGCGATTTCTCTATAACCCTTGGGCCAAATCAAATGAAACTTACCATGTGAACTCCCTATGACATAATGCCGATGTACTTTTCCCAGTTTTTGGATTTGAGGCCTCGTCATGGGAAAAGGGGACTTAAGGTCAAATACACTTTTTCTCTAATTTCTCATAGTCTAATTGTCAGAATTTGATGAAATTTCATATTTTAGTAGCAAATCAGATGCCCTTGACAATAAACTACTTTAAATTTGCGTATAAAAAGTATGTCATGGAAAAAGGGGGCTTAACGTTTGTTAGCTTAATCTTAGCTCTGCATGGCATACATTTATTGTGACAATGCCTTGTCCGTCTCTGACGGCTCTTGTCGGCTTTATTTTCACTTTTACAACCACTAGTATTAACTGATCAATACAGAACTTTCACAGAAATATTACTGACCATACAACCTTACTCGTAATTTTCAGCTTGGTAATGCATTGGCTTGTTTGTACAGCCCGAATCTTTGAAATTGCTTTCATCAAGACAAACAATCAGGCCTGTGGAGTGCTTCCAGGCCGCCAGGACTGTCTAGTCTTCTAAAATCTACAAATATCGAACAATCAAGACAAAACTTTGATAGAATGATGCTGACTACAAGATCTTGCCTTAGTAAAATTTAAGCTTGATCTGAATTTTACAGCATGAGTTATGTGCCCTTGAAATTGACAGAATTGCCATTTTCGGCTGTATTTTGACTTTGTTTTCACTCTAGCAACTACAAATATTGACTAAACAAGACAAAACTTGTACAGAATGATGCTGACTATAAGATCTTGCCTTGGTAAAATTTTCAGCTTCTTGATCTTGATTTATAGCATGAGTTACGATCCCTTGAAATTGCCAAAAACTGCAACGGCTCTATTTTGTTGGTTTTGACCCTATTTTTACTCTAAAATCTACAAATATTGACCAATCAAGACAAAACTTGGACAGAATATATATAAGCTTTATATGCTGCCTGGGTGTAATTTTCAGCTTAATCGGAATCTTCCATCATGAGTTATGTGCCCTGGAATTTGACAAAATTGCCATTTTCGACTTTGTTTTCACTGTAACAACCACAAATGTTAACCAATCAAGATGATACTTGGAAAGAATCTTGTTGACAACAAGATCTTGCTTATGTGTAATTTTCAACATGATCACACTGTCAATCTAAGTTATTTGCCCTTGAAATTGACAAAATTTTTCGACACCTTTTCCACTCTTGAAGCCAGGAATATTGACTAATATAGACAAGATTTTAACAGAGTGATAGTGACAATAAGATGTTGCATGTGTTTAATTTTCGATTTGATTTTAAACATACATACTGAATTATGTGTCCCTGAATTTGGCAAAATCACAGTTTTCAATTTTATTATGGCTCTTACATCCCTAAAATATTAGTCAATCATTTACTTTCTTTTTGCATTGACCACATGATTGCTGCTTTTGACTTTGTTTTTGCTGTAAGAACCACGAGTATTCAAAAATCTAGTCAAAACTTGGATTTAATATTAAAAGAAATTCAGGCCTGTGGAGCGACTCAAGACCTTCATGTCTTTCTAGTACTAAAATTGTGCAAAACTAGACAATGTCGAGGAACTTCATGGCGCAGTTAAGCCTATTTTGGTCAATTTTGGGGTTTCGGCAGTTTAACCTTAGTGTTCCAAAAATATTATCCTCACCTTCAGCACCCCTATCCCCAGGTGTACATGCATTGCATTCATAGCTAAGGACCATTGGATATATCTGGTGAATTTCCCCTGACATTTTTCCAATGGGAATAAAAAATTGCCAAATTTTATAGGATCTGACTGATAATCAAGTTGTGTAAGATTGGACGTCTTGACAATTGTCCTAATCCATGTCATGTGGTAGACTACCCTCAATTCTTTTGGCAAATTTTCTGTTTACAAGTTTTGTAGAGAACTTGGCTGTGTGGAAATCTATTCATATCCTATTCCCACATTATGATGCTTTTTGAAGCCTCAAAAGATAATGGCTTGGGAAAATAATGTGGTAAATGAAGAAATTGCTTGTGACAAGCAATTTCTTCATTTCCCACATTGTTTTCTTGCCAAAAAATGTTAAATTTCAAAATTGCATCACATTGAAAATGCCGTATGCAACTTCTTTCAATTTGGAACGGTCCAAAATTTTGCCATATAGTAATAGTTTAAGTATTTCAGAAAGCCTGTTTGACTTTTGAATTGTTGTTCATTAAGTATCTGTAATGATCTGTAAATGATTTTATGGTTGATAAATTGTTGACTTTAAATTAAAATGAAATGGAAACATTTTTGTTGTTATACTGTTGATACCTTCCAATTATGATACAATAGGTAAGACAGGCCCAATATGCCATGGTTGCAAACGAAACAGAAAATGTGTCCAGTTCAGTCACAATATAATGGCACATGTTAACAAATTTTCGAATGCAAACAATGGGAAAGCGTTCTCAATGTTCAATACATGTATAATTTTGCATACCTTGATTCGAATTCTGCAGGTGAGAAACACCTGCAAAATAACCTGCAAGATTCGCTCAAATGCATGCAAAATTACAGTAGTTTGAAGTTTGATTTTATTGAAAATGTTTAAATTGTGTAAACATGTGCCATAATATCGTGATTAGACTATAAGTAGCCAAAACAAGACACATGGAATAGGAGATATTATAGTATATTTACTTTTCCCTAAATGTTTTCCGAAGAAATCTGAATAAACGATGTCAAAACTGATGATTGATTGGTTCAGCGACTGGTCCAAACTAAAAGATGTTCAAGACAAAATTTCAAGTGAATGGAATTTAAGGGTAGAAAACATTGTAGGAGATGGAGGAAATTGAGCTTCACAAGCATTTTTATGCCCCCGCATAGAAATGTCGGAGTCTGTCAGTCCGTCTGGCCGCAAACTTAATGTTTTGCCTTTTCTCCAAAAGTATTCGACATACAAAGCTCAAATTTGATATGTAACTTTCTTTCAATGATAGCTATCTGCTCCATGCAAAATGACCTTCCTGGAGGTCATCCGTTAACCCTTATCAACCCTTTACACGAAAACTTAACATTTTACAAAAATGGCCATTTAGGGGTCATTGATGTTTCACAAATACACATTTTTTCATTTACAAAAGTGTTTTCCAAAGCGTTAATCTTGTAGGACATTAGAAGACGTCAGTGTGTGGTGATTGGTTATCCCTTTTACTAACAAGACCGGACGTCCCAAAGAGAAAAGGTTTGGGAAAACTTCGGGACTAAAGGAGAAAATGCTGCTAACCAGTAATTATCCGCGTGGTTCAGTGTCACTGGTGGTGAACTCGGCCAAAGCGAGGGACGTTTTTTCGCGAACAGTGTATTCCGTCGGTGTTGTTATAAAATATCGTAACTACGGCTTTATCGAAGCCGTAGTTACGAGATTTTATAACAACACCGGCAGTTTGACAATACAAAACGGTAAACCCGGTCTGTTTTAGAGCAAGTTCATTGTCATTAGAAAAAAAATCTATAAACTCACATTTGAAGGCAAAATATCTATACCTTGTTATAGCGAAAATTGTTTTAGTTCACCACCAGTGAGTGTGTAAGGTGTTCGCTTCTCGATCTTCTTTGAAGAGAAGTTTTGATGATCAGCATTTTCTCCTATTGTCTCTTTGTTTTCAGAGCTATTGTTCACAAATTCCATCTTAATCAACATTCTGTTTTGTCGATTGTAGCAGTTTTCACGTCAGAAATGTCCAAAACTGTTGTTTGAGAAAGGGTTATAATAAGCCTACAAAAATGTACACACAGGGGATTAGCTAATCCGAGTTTTCTTTGATGAAATTCGCTCTTTGATATGTTGATGTCGCTGCAAATGAGCGACATCAGTATATCAAAGAGCGCATTTCATCGGAGAAAACTCGTATTAGGGATAAGTCAAAATAACAAAATAATTATATTAACTTTCTTTCGCTTGAAATTGTCATCTGCAACACCCTTTAATTTAGACAAGTCTAAAATTCTGGTAATTGATTTCTTAAACAAAGGCTTTTACTGTTCTTATTTGAAAACTGTTGCAGGGTGCAGACATCAGTATAGATGTTAACAAAGATAGGATTTGAATTCATTAATGTACAATATAGTCCAGAAAATACTGGGGTAAAGGGAGTAAATGCTACTTATCAGCATTTACTTTTTTGCCTCAATGTTTGCCATGCCTTATTTATGTTAAGAGACATTACAAGCAATCCATTTTAGAGAAACTTTTTTTTTATTCCATTCAGTTAATCCATCCCATGAGTCCGATGTGAAACCAACTACGCTATATGCCTTGGTTGTAGCAAAAATCTATCTATCCTATCTGACATTTGTCTCCACCGAGTATATACAGTCGACACTCGTTTTGTCGAAGTCAGAGGGGCCGTTAAAATACCTGGACATATATTCGGAGTTCGACTCATCCGATTTTGTTAAATTTCGATTTAAATGCCATTTTACATTTTTTGTTGTCCATCAAGTGCATTCATAATTGAAATATAGTAGGGAAAGAAAAGAAATTGCTCGTTTCGAGCAATTTCTATCCTTTTCCTACTAAATTTCAATGGCTATATTCAGTTCGAAATCATTTTATTTGAAAAAAAATATGTCCATTGATGAGGACGGGACCAGATTGGAACTTCGACTTAAGCAAAAATTCGACTTATCCGATGTCGACATAACGAGTGTCGATTGTAGTTGGATAATCGCAAACCTAGGCGAGCAGCTCGAGGCTCGGTAAAGTGGTTGCAGTAGTACTGGTGAGAGAAAGGTCAGGGAGTAATAGTTAAGGTTTACGAACTGAGAATGAAAACACCACTTTCTAGCCAAACGAAATGCACTCAATTACACACACTTGTAAATACACTTTACATAAGTTGATTCACCATGCCGGATTTCAAGATTATGCTTCAAGAAGAAAATAATTTGCAAATATTATTTTACTCTATATTCATATGCAAGGGAGGTAATTTTGAACTGTTTTGTCAAATATTTCCATAAGTATGCATTAATTCAAAGTTCTAAACCATACAAAATTCTTATGTTTGTATTTGGAATGGAAATGTAACACAGTTTGGGAATTACTGGCACTTTTCAAATTTCGCCTCTGGCTCTGCATTTTATTCTCAGTCCGTAAACTTTAAGTGTTCCAGGCAGAGCAATATGACCATAGCAGTTGAACGATGCATTAAACCTCATTAATTAAGGAATTCATTTAAGCGCGACTATTCGTAGAATAGAGAGAGAGAAGGGGGGGGGGGGCTATCCTAGTCATCCGAGTGTCGTTGTTGCTGTAATTCTTTGGTTAAGTGTTTACGTGCAAGTTTGTCAAATCTCTGTTTCTATACTCAGTTCCAAAAGAAAGTGTGCACTTTTAAATATTGAGTATCTCGAAAAGTATACAATCTACCACAAGGAAATTTTGTAACAAAAACCTTCCGAAAATTTGATTTTGTGCGGTATTTATGTTCTAATAGCAATTGGTCATTTGTATGGCATCTTAAAGGCAAACAGATTCGCGTTACTAGAACGTTATTGCACCGTTCGACGGCAATTCACTAGACTACTAAGGTAGCGATTACTAACGTTGATGTACACGTAACGTCTACAAGAAATGTCAAGCTTTAACGTGGAAATGGCTTGGAAGGCATGGGGCCTGTTTCATCAAAACATTTAAGACGTATTTTTGACTTACCAACGACTTGCGACAAGTTTAGAGTAAGAATCGCGTATCGCCATTCTATCAAAACCTGGGTTATGCGATTGTTGGTTTAAGCGATTTTTAAGACATCGGTAAGTCAAAAATACGTCCTAAATATTTTGATGAAACTGGCCCCTGGCCAAACCCTACAACGGTATATAAGCTTGTAAGTCTATCCACAGGAAAAGCTGTAAGGAGTACAAATCTCAACACCATCAACATCATAATGATCTGACTCTGTGTATGCAATATGAGCAATTCTATCGACATCTGTTTTGATGCCAATTTTCTTTAAGGTCTAATCTGAAGTATGGTATCACTTTTACTCCCTAAATTGCCATTAACTTTGTGAAAATTGAGGTAAAGGTAAAACGCAAAAGTGCACACTTTCTTTTGGAACTGAGTATACTAATGCTATTGCTCTGAAACTTTGAACATGCCTCTTTGACCATAATATCGACCTTTAGGCAAAGATTCGTTACTCTGACATGTAATTTAGTGGATTTTTTTACGCGCTTTGCTGTCCTGAGACAGCTCTTGTTGCTCCTTAACCATTTCCCAAACAGGACCTTATTTTGACGTCCCTAATTGAATTGGCTTTGGAAAACATTGAGACAAAAGGAGAAACTACTGATAACCAGCAGTTTCTCCTTTTGTCTCAATATTTTCTGTGCCACATCTTACACAAATCCCATCTTTAATAACATCTATTTTGTCATTTGTAGCAGTTTTTGAAGTGGATCACTCTAAACTTTGCTGTTTGTGAAAGGGTTAAAATACAAAGAATTTATAAACAAGTTCAGTTAGATTGTAACCAGACTTTATTGATATATAGTTAACAATAAGGATTATGATAATTGATTTTTACCGATTACCACACAATGACTTTTTGACTCCCAATAAGATAATAGCTTTGGAAAACATTGAGGAAAATAGAAATCTCTTGTCACAAGCAATTTCTTCATTTCCCACAACGTCTTCTACAAAAAAGGACAAACTTTTAAAATTCCATTCAGTTGAAATTGTCGTTTAAAAAATCTTTGACTTTGGACCGGAGCCACGTTCTTTAGAGCGAGATTTCTTGAGATATCTTGAGATTTCTTAAGATGTTTTAGGATAGAGCGCTCTATTGAGCAAGATTTTTAAGACGATCAAGTGAACTGGGGGCCGCCATTGCTCTATACTTATTTCGGAACCCCTCGGTAAATTCTGTAGAATCTATATGGGATAGAATTGACCGAGTTGTTCCGAATGCTTCATGATTCATAAACCGCGGAGTTCCGAATGTTCCATACTTCATACAAATGACGTCATGATGACGTCATTTGTATGAAGTATGGAACATTCGGAACACGTCGCTTAAAATCTCGGTCTCAAAAACGCTGTATCAAAAACATCTTAAAAAATCTTTAAAAATCTCGCTCTAAAGAACGCACCTCAGTCTAACATTAATTTTGTTGTCTGGTAATGGGTAATATACGTGTAACAAGAACTGATAAAGAAGGCCAGATACGCGAAGAAGAAAGAAAAGAAGGAAATGATAAACCCAGCATATTGCTGCTTTTCAACGAAAACGTCGTAACTGCAGCTTAAAACAAGTTACGAGGTTTTCGTTGAAAAACGACGATTTCGTGCATTCCTCTCAATGAATTTCATTCTACAGCTTACAAATTATGAAATAACACACACTTGTATTCTGCAACTACTTAGGAGTTAGAGCTGTCGAGACTTTTTAAAATCGTTTGAGCCAAAAATCGCCGTTTTGTCGCACAATAGAAAGGTTTTGGTTTGTATATAATATCAAGATGAAAATCGCCATATCTCGGGTCCGATGAGCCACATTTACCCGGAACTGCGGAAAATGTCCATGTCTTGAAGAATGTTGCTAAATATAGAAACATTCGGGACTTCGCGAGGGATTCCCCAGGACAGCGTCGTCTACCTGTACCGAATGGTAGAACACTGAAATAAATTAATATGGTTGAATTAATCGATATGCAGCTTAGGTTTAAGGTAGTCCATTCCTAATGAGATTCGCGCGACATCGGTATTATTCGGGCGACATCGAAAACATTCGGCGGTGGAACTTTCCATCGCCGAATGTGTGCGACCGCGCCCGAATATGTACGGATATATAACGACACTGCTGGAAAAATCCGATGTTATATGTATCTCAAAATGGCCTCATTTCGGGTATTCTACCTGAACAAAATTATGAACACCTTAAACATAGAAAATATACTCCATGTAAACAAAACATGGTATAGAGAATGGAATTTACTAAAAGATAGGCCTTCCACAAAATGGAGCCGATTCAGACTAAAATTAGTTTGCAAGGTTTTGTTAAACCAGAGTCCACATGCCAGTAATGGACAGCAAGTTTTAAAAGAACGACTTGTAAATGACTTCTCTTGATATAGGCCTAATTATTTTTTTCTAACATATCCATTTCTTCCCACCTTTGATAAGGCTTGTCTTTTGACGATTTTTGAAATCAAGAGAACGATAAGCCTTACCAGATGTTCCTTACTTAAGGTATTCCACCCCTAATGAGACTGATAAAACCGACGTCGCATGAATCGGGCGCGATCGAAAACATTCGGCGGTGGAACTCTCCACCGCCGAATGTTTACGACCGCGCCCGAATAGGTTCGGATACGTAATGACGACGCCCGAAAAAGGCCGATGTTTTATGAATCTCAAAATGGCGACATTACGGGTATTCTACCTTAAACGCACCTTTTCATATAGACGTGTGAATTCATATAGACGTGTGAATTGGCCAGCAACTTTCCGTCGTCATACAAAAACCGTTCTGGTCGAAAATTCCATGGGTCACCCCAGATCTTGGCGTCATGGTGTACGTGCCACACATTTGCCAATATCTGTAAAAAAGAAAACACTAAAATTCCAAATCCGTCGAATATAATTATAGAAAATCCTTGATTACTTTAATTTCAAACCGCTCTTTCCCAATAAATGGCTAATTTTGACGACGTGGTGTAAATTTAGAGACAATTGAACTTCATGAAAAAGTACTGATAACTACCATTTCCTTACTTTTCCTATATTTGCCAAAAAAATAGAGGAAATCAGAATATATCCACACATTAAACAAAAAGATTTGTGCTGCTTGAAATAGCTATATTGTACATTTTAAGAGAGGAATCCATATCCAGAAATTTATGCGTCACTTAAACCAGTGCAACATTGGAATTAAACCTTTCCAAAACAAGACCTGTTTTGACATCCTTTAAAGTTGTAGCTTGAGAAAACTTTGTCTCAATATTTACAGTATAAGGCTATATTGATTATACACAACTCCTTTATCAACATACATTCTGTCGTCTGCAGCACCTTTCATATTGGACCTCCCTAATATTTTTAACATTTGAGAAAATGGAAGATACTCACGACAGAATTAGCTTGTATTGAGTATCCACCAAATTCCGTATCTCTGACACAAACATGCGGCAACAAGAACGGCACAGGAGTTATATATCTCATGGTTTCCATGACAACAGCTTCCAGAAAGTCGCAGTTACTCCTATCAGATATACAAGGGTCCCGATCCCAGCCTACGACTTGATCCAGTTCTTGTTGTAGTCGGATCTGATACTCTGGATGGGTTATTAAACATAGAATAGTGCTTGGGAGAACGGCTGATGTGGTTAGGACTCCTAGAAAAGGTACCATAATGTCGTCGCTTTTCAACGAAAACCTCGTAACTGCAGCTTGTTTGAAGCTGCAGTTACAAGGTTTCTGTTGAAAAACAGCGATTATACTTTATAATTATATAAAAATGAAATGTTTTTTACATCAACTTGGGCTTATCAAAATAAATCGGAGAAAATAGCGGGTACTCAGGCTTTGTTTTCAATATTAGGCAATAGGCCTACGGCATTTAAATATATGCATTTTTCCTTCTTGACAAATGTAAAAAAAAATATATATAACGAAGTACAAATATTACCACTTGTGTCATTGTCCCCACTCTCGTCTACGGATAGATACATCATTGCTTTTCAACAAAACTCTCGTAACTGCAGCTTGGTTTAAGCTGCAGTTACGAGTTATTTGTTGAAAAAGCAGCAATATCATTCACAGTGACCATGCTACAAACCAATAGTTTCTTCTGTGTTACTTGGACATCTACGAGTTCTAGCGGATGCGCCAGCTTTTAAACTGTTTGCCACTTCTGATACAACTTTGGAGACTGGGCATCATGGGATCGATTGATAACAACTACGTACAAAATAATCTCGATTCTGGTCAAATATCTTAAAGCCTACATTAACTTTTTTTTTATTTCTGTGTCAGTTTTCAAAAGGTTTGTTGCATGTATCTCTCCTTACAGAGCTCCTTTCTCAGATATATGAATTATTTGTGGAATCCTTTCACCTTTTTACGAAAATTGATCCCAACCGACCAGAAAACGAAATGATAACAACTACGGCCAAATTAGCCACGCTTCATAATTGTAACATTAACCCATTAGATCTACAACACAATGACTCTTTTTTTTACTCCCTACAGAATAATATCTGTGAAAAACAGTGTGGATATTGAAGAAATTGCTTGTGACAAGCAATTTCTTCATTTCCCACAATATTTTCTATCCAAGAATGTTGTAACATTTTAAAATTCATTCACATTAAAAATGTCTTCTGCAACTTCTTTCAACTTGGACCGTTCTAAACTTTTGTCCTCTGGTAATGGGTTAATGTAGAATAACCGTAATCCGGTTATTTTGAAATTCATAAAACATCGGCTGTTTTCGAGCGTCGTCGTTACGTATCCGAACATATTCGGGCGCGGTCGTAAATATTCGGCGGTGGAAAGTTCCACCGCCGAATGTTTTCGACGTCGCCCGAATAATTCCGACGTCGCACGAATCTCATTAGGGGTGGGCTACCTTAAAGGGTCCCTTACCAGCAGATATTATATCCAGTATTGTTGCCTTTATTTTGTCGTCTGTCATCACCGGTTGTTTCCCATCTGCCATATCGCGCAACTGATCTGCGATGAAATAATCCACTACTCCTCGAAATCTACCAGCTTTATACGTACTCTAAACGTAACGAATAGAAACTTTGATAACAATTTGAATCGCTAATACTTGGCACATTTCAAATAAATCCTATTTTCAATTAAAGATAACATGTTGCTGATCTATTGCATATCAATGACCATATGAAACTGATCTTTAATCAAAGCGCTGAATGCGCTGAAGGCCTGTGAGTTGTACTAAAACAAGGGCCGTCAGAGACGGACAATGCTCCCCGAATAAGGCATTGTCACAATAAATGTATGCCATGGAGAGCACTTTATTGTCAAGGGCATCTGATTTGCTACTCAAATATGAAATTTCATCAAATTCTGACCATTAGAGTAGGAACAATTAGAGAAAAACTGCATTTTACCTTAAAAACCCTTTTCCCATGACGAGGCCTCAAATCCAAAAACCAGGAAAAGTACATCGGCATTTTGTCATAGGGAGTTTACATGGTAAGTTTCAATTGATTTGGCCCAAGGGTTATGGAGAAAGCATTTCGGACGTACGGACGGACGGACGGACAAAGCGGCGACTATATGCTCTCCCTTCGGGGAGCATAATAATGTATCTTGTGTCGTAAATAGCTGACCTTTGTAATTAGAACCACGAAGTTAATAAAAAAACATGGTGAACATGTGCATACAAATGCTATAATTTGTTGTTGTTAGTATATGTTGAAAACAGGCGTTCTACTCGCTATTCTTTTAATTTTCTGTATAGTTTAATAACAGGTTTCAATAACAAAATATATCTGGTCCAGTGTTCATCTTCCCGACCAACCAATCGTAAAATTGTTCGATCATACTAACAATTTTAAAATGGGGATATGCCAATTTTAAAATTGTTCGAATTGCCAAACGGGTTATAACAAAGCCGATTTACGCGTATTAATATAATGTTGCAATCGATTGTAGATATTTTACAATTTCACTTCACTACTCTTAACGTATATTTCTACTTCTTTTGTAATGTACATGGGTCACAAAATCTGCTTGAAGTCGTATAGATCTAATCCAGTTCCGACCTACTTTTCATCGCGCAAGAATAACTGCGTTGGATGTTTTCCCATTATTAATTCTACCTACCCCCAGAAAAACCGTATGTTAATATTGGCCTTCACAGGCCAAAAATTAGATGTTGCATACCTACACATGCGGGGATCCTTTACAACTTTCCCAGAAAAAGCAACGTTTTCCGACTGCATTGGCGCATAAAAGATGCATAACACGAATTGTCCGCGGACGATGAAGCTCGCCCTAACGGCAGCTTATCACAAAGAAACGATTAAAGCCCTATGTCAAGGTAAAAGGTCATGGTCCCATATGAAAATCCTTGTCAGGAGGAATAAACGTGTTTAAGATGAGGGCCGAGTGAAATATATGAAAAGTAGGTCAAACTGAAAGGTCAATGTCACAAAGTGTAAGGTCATGGTCACAAGATCAACGGTCTTGGCAGTAGGTATCCATGTGTGAAATACAAAAGGCTGCATCTGAAACATTACATGAAATATAGGCCAGGATAAAGTTCTTTTTAAAAGTAAGTCAGACGTCAACGTCACAAAGTCAAAGGTCATGGCCCATAGATGAAAGGTATTGGCTGGAGGTGTCCATGTGTGAAATATCAAGACTATATCCGTTTTAGTATATATGATAAGGGCAAGGTTAAGGTTTTTTTTTCTAAAGTAGGTCAAAGTCCAAGGTCACGAGGTCAAAGGTCATGGTCACAAATTAAAGATATTGGTAGGAGGTGTCCATGTGTGACATATAAAGGCTCTATGTGAAATAAGACATAATATTATAGGCCAAATGAAAGTTTTTTTTAAAAGTAGGTCAAACTCCGAGGTCAATGTTACAAGGTCAAATGTCATGGTCACAAATGAAATGTCTTGGTATGATGTACTGTGAAGTATAAAGTCTGTATCTGTAATAGGGCATACGATTTTAGCCAGTTAAAAGTTTTATATGCCAGGTTAGTCTTTTCATAGTGGGTTAAACTCCAAGGTCAAGGACACAAAGTCAAAGGTCATTGTCTCAAATAAAAGGTCTTGCCGAGACGTATCTACATGTGAAATATGAAGGCTATATCAGTAATAGGGCATAAGATATAGGCCAGCTTTAAGTTATTTTCATAATTGTCAAAAAGTAGGTCAAAGTCCAAGTTTAAGGTCACCAGGTCAAAGACATTGTTCCAAATGAAAGGTCCTGGTTAGAGGTACCAACATGTGAAATATCAAGGCTGTATCTCTGACTGGGCATGAGATATGGGCCAGGTTAAAGTTTCTGCTGACGCCGTCGCCGACATCCGGGGTATGACAAGAGCTCTTCCTCTTTCCGGGCGAGCTAAAGATCTCTTTGATAATACATTGCTGACAGAATCGAGTGGGCAGACCCACGTCTGGATCCGCCTATGTAATTATGGTTGATTTCCTGAAATACGCATAATGAGAATGTACCTTCACCGATTCAAAGTACTTATGCAGGATAGCACGTTTCGCCCTCGTTGCTCGCTTAATTTCCTTCCTGACGCCCGGCATGTAGCGTAGGAATGGTAGGTTGTAGATAAGCGTGTTGGTCAGCGGATTCAAAAAGTAGTCCTCGGCATAATCAAACTCGAGAAAGTTTTCGACGTCGGTGTCTGTTGCTTCCTTGCCAATTAACTGGAATAATAATATTTAACTAGAGCATTCAGAGACAGATTATTCTTTTCGAATTTACATTCACAAGAAAAAAAAACATTTCTGAATCCCAAGATATGATTTTTTAGAAAAATAATCAATCCTTTCCATTTCGTTTTTTGAAAAAACGCGGTATGGCATTTTTTCGTTTGAACGTCAACATCGAGCGCGACGTCATTTTGAGCGTAAATCACAATACAAATGCACAAACCCATTATACATCAAATCCTCTTTTACTATGACAGATGTTTTGTACACAATTAGTTAAAAGTCCATGAACTGCATATATATACTGACTGGCTTTAAAAACGCATCACTTATTTTTCAAAATATTTTCGTAGTTAAAGTCAACAGGATCAAATTTCTACTTCTGATATATATTTCAACCAATAAGACACGATATCCAATAAAATTTATTGCAGTCAGTTACCACGTTATTTCACATGACGTCAACGTGCAAAATATGGATAACGTTTACGTAACTACACCTTAGGTGACCAATTAGATTTTTTGTTTTCATATTCCATATTCAAATGGTCAGGAGTTACTTTTATTTCTCAACCAATTTGATTAAACAAAAAATAAAGCCAAGAGACCAAAGTTTGCTAAGCACACACAATTTTTTGAATTATTCTAAGCGGGTGTTTGTCAACGAGAATGGATGAGACGTTTAAATGTAAACCAATCGACGATTTTTCACTTTAATTACATACAT
Organism: Fragum sueziense; assembly: GCA_963680895.1. NCBI lineage: Eukaryota > Metazoa > Mollusca > Bivalvia > Cardiida > Cardiidae > Fragum > Fragum sueziense. The sequence goes on along the minus strand of OY804593.1, from coordinate 76,819,483 downwards.
ACATACATAATCCTTTATTAAATATCTAAAGTACAAAAAAGTACAACATTAGACATAAACCAATATAGTAGCTACTTTTGTGGAGAGAGAAAGATCGACCTTGACTTGTTGAGTTCATGTTTTAGGATTTTTTCCCGTATTGTTTTGTGTGTATTTGAGTTAAGTCGGGAAAATCCCAGAGAAAAGACAAGTAGACTAATTAAGTATAATTTTTGTTAGTGTGAGCATGCCTAGTGATCTGTTCATACATTTCTCAAGCCATGCTGACACTGCTTTCCGTGTGTTATAATGTCGCGCCTGCCACCAACAGGTCACTGGTTACGGTAATCTGGTGGTGACAGCCGCCGCATTACTTTGACATCAATGGATTTATCAATTTTTAATATATGTTTATGACAACAGAGATATAGTGAGAACATAATTAAAATTATTAACTACAGAAAACGAGAGTATAACACATAGTTATGTGTTCTATCATCTTTCCAAACGGCAACCTTTTTGGGTGGTCTAAATCAAAACCTGCTGCTGTTGACAAACTGGGTGTTAATTAAGGTTTGATTTATGTATAATTTTTAGCACGGATAATATTGAGACAAAAGGAGAAAATGCTGGTTATTAGCATTTCCTTCTTTTCCATCAACGTTTTCCCAAGCCTAATATACGTGTGTATATACTACTGGACGTCAAAACCAGGTCTTGTTTGGGGATGAGTTGAAATATTTACATGAGTAATGTACATGGTTGGTTAGCAGTACCATTACAAACTCCTAATTATAGGGGTTTGTAATGGTATCACCCACCAATAAAATAGGGTAACCATTTTTCTAGGATGATCAGTTGACAAAATTTTCGACTTGTCGAATGTAGGCATCTGTCAATATTAATCGCTTTTCTACGAAAACCTCGCACCCGCAGCTTGTTTTAAGCTGCAGATACGAGGTTTTTGCAGAAAAGCGACGATTTGCTTTTTTTGACTTGTATGGTTTGGCCGGTAAATATCGTTAATTATACACAAATTTTGTTCACATATTGAATCTATCATAACGGGAATGGTTTATCATTTCCAAAGAAAATTGACGTTTGATAAGTTCCCACTATTTAAAACCTAGTTAGATCTATAACTAGAAGAAACAATGAGAAAGGAAAGAATTCGCTGGATATCAGAACAGAACAGAACAGAACAACTCTTTTATTAGTCCCCTACCGGTGTTCACACCGGAGGGGACTATAGGTTTGCCCTCCGTCTGTCCGTCCGTCCGTCAGTCTGTCCGTCATTCCGTCCGTCCGTCCGTCCGTCTGTCCGTCAGTCTGTCCGTCAGTCTGTCCGTCCGTCTGTCCGCTCAAATCTGGATCCCGCGATAACTTAATAACTAAGCAAGCGTTTTTGATGAAAGTTGGTATATGACTAGATGGCAATGTGTAGATTATGCACATCATTTTATTTTTGTTTTTCGACTTAAATTGAGGTTGCTATGGTTACAGAAATAGTGAAAATATGGCCAAAAATGGGATCCTGCGATAAGATAATAACTAAGCAAGCTAGTTTGATGAGACTTGGTATATGACTATATGGCAATGTGTAGATTATGCACATCATTTTATTTTTGTTTTTAGACTAAAATTGTTGTTGCTATGGTTACGGAAATAGTGAAAATATGGCAAAAAATATTGGATCCTGCGATAAGTTAATAAGTAAGCAAGCTAATTTGATGAGACTTGGTATATGACTAGATGGCAATGTGTAGATTATGCACATCATTTTATCTTTGTTCTTTGACGAAAAGTGTGGTTGCTATGGTAACGGAAATAGTGAAAATATGGCAAAAATGGATCCTGCAACTTAATCTATTATTGATTACCATATTGAGTCAATGTGAAGCCGGTAGGGGACTTTATGTGTTGCATACAACACCAGATACTTGTTCACCCAGGTACAAGTTTGTACAACATGGGGTTATAACATACAAAGTACTACATGCAACAAATTTTCCGGGGAGGTGGGAGACAAAGAGAGAAACAAGGAGAAAGAGACAGATAGAGAGAGTGAGAGAAAGATAGAGAAGAAAGATTGTTCAGAGAAAGTTATCGTTATAGGGGAGAGACTGGGCTAACATTCGATATGCACCGGTAGATAACCGTTACACGGCTTCCACGTGCAAACGCACGTGTAACCCGTGTCACGATCTTCTACGAAGGTCAATGTCTATTGTGCTTTTAATGCGAGATTGGATTATCTTTTTGAACACGTATTATGGATATTATATGCCAAAGAAGTAAGTTTTGGGCAATTATCATGATTAAAACAGAGATTAACGTGTTAACATGTGGGGTAGAAGGTAATTAATTTTTTCCCAAATAGCAGACGTTTGGGTTGTTTCAATTTGAATTTTAATGCAGACGACAAAATGGACGATATAACGGTTGAAATATGTGAATAATATAGGAAAAGAAAATATTGAGGCAAAAGGAGAAATGCTGATTATCAGTTTTTCTTCTTTTGTCTCGATGTTTTCGCAAGCATTTCTTTTTATAAGGCACGACAAAACCAGGTTTTGTTTGGGATATGGTTAAATAAGAAATAAATAAGTAAATAAATCGTCTGGTGGCATTGTGGGAAATTTAAAAATTTTGGACTGGTCTATGTAGTATTGTCCAGCAAGATTAACCCGGGACATCTGCATATGTAATGACCCCACTTCGGCTTTGTTTTGTTAAGACGCTCAACTAACGGACTTTACGCACGAAAATTAAGTTGTCCCGGGTTAACCTTGTTGGACAATACAAGCGCAGCGATCGAGGAAGTAAATTTCGTTAGCGTATTAATAGAGCATGGATAACACCGCGGGAAGAGGAGATATTGTTTGATATCAGCAATTTCTGCCCTTCTCTCGACATTCTCCTTCTCTTCTCAAAATAAGTTGACATATGAAGGCTAGCTAGTTGAATTTAGACATTATAATTCTCAGATACTTACACAGACGTTTTAAATTTTCAGCATCGTTAATTGTCAATAAATAGCGGAGTTCGCGTATATGATCGTTTTGTAAATTTAGATTTGACATGAAGATGGTTCGATGAGCCGATAAAGACTCGCACTCAAACAAATAATGCATTTCAGACCCTATTTTGTCTTTTCTACATAACTGACAAATTCTATCGTGATATGGGATTGATTCATAGCGGCCGACTTCAACTGGTAATCTATGGTTTGAGGTTCGAAATTTAAATAAAGACAGCGCATCAAAATTGCTCAGGACTTTAAAATACGATTCTAAATTATGCGAGTCTTTAAAACTGTTATAAGTTCTACCCTTTTCTGATTCCCTCATCTGAGATGCCCAGGCCTGTTTATATTGGTCAATGTATGACTGCTTAATTGTCTTACTTAAAATGCTTACTAGTGATATTGTTTTGATTTAGCCAAAGATCAGGTCGGCCTGCACCGTTTAAGATATTTTTTATTTGATTTGTCCATTTGAAATTATTGTTGTTTTGGTTCATCATGTACGTATAAATTCGATATGATAATTTGGACGTTTTACCGGTTATTAAGCGATTCCAGAATGAGATCATGCGTGACTTTATAACGATTGAGATCGGATATCTACCAAGTTCGCCGTATAACATGTATAGTGGTGTCGATTTTCGCGCTTTGGTAATTTTTCGCAGAAAGTCATTATGAATTTTTTCGAGCATTTCAATGTTTTCGTAGCCAAATATTTCTGAACCGTATGTTAATATGGGTAGTACAGTATGATCGAATAATTTAATCATAAGATCTATTGGTAAATCGGAGTTATTACATTTAGTGTATAGTAAGTGTAATGCTTTAGTAGCTTGCTGAGCGATATGTTTTTTAGCGTTGAGGAAAGAGCAGCTACTAGTAAAAGTTAAACCCAAATAATGATATCTATCTGTTACTTCAATATTTGTACTACCTAGAGTAAATGAAAGGTTATTTATTCGACGGGCTCCAAATACGACTACTTTTGTCTTGGAGATATTGACTCGAAGATGCCATTGGTTACAGTAATCATTAAACGAGTTAAGACTTTTTTGCAAATCGGACGCGGAATTTGATATCAAAACAGTGTCGTCTGCATAGAGGAGAACTAGCAGCTTAAGCCATAATGTATTATCTCGTGGGTTTTGTAGTTCTACTCCTACAGAGCCTTGATTTTCTAAATATGAATACAGATCATTGAGGAAGATGGCGAATAGGGCGGGTGATAAATTTTCCCCTTGACGAACCCCTATTTCCGAAATGAACGCGTCCGAAAAAGTTCCATTATGCGAAATCATAGATTTAATATTTTGGTACATGTTGAAAACCACTTTGTAAAATTTTCCATTAATATTATTTTGTAAAAGCTTGTACCATAACCCAACCCGCCAAACCTTATCAAAGGCTTGGGAAAAATCTATAAAAGCGCAGTAAATTTTCTCTTTCTTTTTTCTAAGAATGTCTAAAATAGCATGTAAAGTGAAGAGATGATCAGATGTAGAATAACCACGACGAAATCCAGCTTGATTTTCGTTAAGGATGTTGCTAAGTTCAAGGTAGCTGGTTAACCTTTGGTTCAAAATAGACGTATCAGCAATTTCTGCCATTCCTTCTATCTTTTATTAACCTGGTTTAAGTCACAAGCTGTTTTTTCTTCACAAGCTGTTGTTTCCATTAACGTAGTCAATCTACAGGGATTGCTGCTGAGCATCAGCGTCTTGATCAACCGTTTAAAACGAGCTTACGTCAAGATAATAACATACGTCAACGTCAATTACGTAATTGGTTTACAACAACGTTTTCAACTGCAATTGTAATACAAAAATGTTGCTACTGACAAACTCTCGCCATAACAGTGAATTAACGAATAAGATATTGTGGTTTTCACTACTTGCGATTATGCCCGTGACAGATACTTACAGAAAGTCATCATCAGATCAGGGTGCGTTGGGCCTAGATATGATAAAAAACGAACGCCAAAACTTTTGAATAATCTCCAGCAATATATGGTAGATAATTCAAGACCAAAAGAATAAAGATTTTGTTTCAACTTAAGGGTAAACGAGGTCACGATTGTGGAACGTTTTTCATACTCAGAGCGGAATTACGTGCTATTAAATAGAGAAAACTGTCAAATTCCTCACACCACCTCTCTTTAGATGGCTATATCTCAGTCATTTAATCGAATTTTTGTCTGAAATTTTCAGGAAATGTTGGGAAGATGTCAAGCTGTTGTTTAATATATAATACTACAAAGTTGATTATGTATTTTGCATATTATTGCCGGATGAACTTTAGTGATGCGTTTTTAAAGCCAGTCAGTATAGAATAAAATTTCATTAAATTAAAACCTTAAGATGAAAGGTTATGAGGTTTTTAAGGCCCATTTTTCGTGACGCATCATTAAATTGAGAAACGTAGAAAAGGGATTGTTGAAAATATTCCAAGAAGTTCATTACATGAAGTTTCATCAATTTTGTCCAAGGGTTGCCTGGGAGAACTGGCTTCAGACGGACGGACAGCATAGCGACTATGTATTCCCTCGAATTTTTAACGAAACGAAAACGTTAATTGATACAAAAAGTGTTTAAAGTGTTTATTATGGGAAATGGAGCCTTAGATTAATCAATCTTTTCCAAAACAAAACCATTAATAACATCCCGAAGTAGACCAGGCTTGATAGAATATTGTGGCAAAAGATGGATATGCATAAAGTAGCATTTTCTCCTAAAATGCTGATAACCAGCATTTTCTTCCTTTGACTCAATATTTTCGCGACTAAATTTTGCACAAATTTTCTTTTTTATCAACACCGATTTATTTGTCTGCAACAACTTTTACATTGAAATACAGCTGTTTGCCGTTTAGGACACGATTAATTGACAGGAAAGTTGTTTATGTTAGTAAATATTAAACGAACCTTTGTTTTAATCAACCCTTTCTGAAACAAAACACGTTTTGATATCACAAAAATATAGGTATGGTACACCATTGATACAAAAGTGCTGATAGCCAGCATTTAATTCTTTGCTTCAATATTTCCATGAATGCACTACATACATTAATTAACCCTTTCCCAAACAAGAACTGGTTTTGATGTCCCTAATAGAACAGGTTTGGGAAAACATTGAAACAAAAGAAGAAACTGCTGATAACCAGCAGTTTCTCCTTTTGTCGCAATATTTTCTGTGTCATATTTTACACAAATCATGTCTTTATTATCATCAATGTTCTCGTATGCAGCAGCTTTCAAGTTGGATCACCCGAAATTTTTGCCGTTTGGGAAAGGGTTAATTCTGTCTATTTTACCTTCATTTGTGTTGTCTGCAGCAGGTTTCAGATTGGAGGAGGGATCCAATCTTTACTGTTTGGGAAAGGGTGGAAAGAGACACGGATCGGATTAACCCTTTCCCAAACAAGACCTGGTTTTGACGTCCCTAGAGGAAGACGCTTAGGAAAACACTGAGACAAAAGAAGAAAGTGCTGATAATCAGCACTTTCTCCTTTTGCATCAATGTTTTCTGTGCTATACGCTGTACAAATCCAATCTTTTTCAACACCCATTTTGTTGTCTGCAGCATCTTTCAAATTGGATTGTCCAAAAAATTGTCGTCTGGGCAAGGGTTAAACAAGCCCAACTATTGGACTAGGACGCCTTTTTTGATAGGGAAGTAAAATATTGAGGAAATTTTGAACAGCCAATCCCTGTCTCCTTTTGCCTCAGTAAATCATTTCTTTTCACATCTGATCTAATCATAACCATCCATTTTCTCGTCTGAAACGCTTTTCACATTGGTTTTGTCCAATTTATTTCCGATTAGGAAAAAACAAGAGCCGTCATAGACGGGTAATGCTCCCCGAATCAGTGTTTGTCACCAAAAAAGTCCCCTTTTCCCATGACAGAATTTTGTACATGAGCTATGAATAGTGTGTGGTCTAGAACATCTCTTTTACCACTTAAATACAAAATTTCATTAAATTCTGCATAGGCCCATTAGATGACAAGAAATTAGAGAAAACTATATTCCAGATTAAGGTCCCCTTGAAGCAGAGAAACAGAACGGAGAGTCTCTAGGAAATGTCCCAATGAGTTTATGTGTGAAATTTCATTGAATTTGGTCCAAGCATAGCCGAGGTCTGGCTGTGGACGGCCGGAAGGACGGACGGACAGACAGACGGGCTGACAGACAGCATGGCGACTATATGCTCCCCCGAATTCGTGAAGCAAAAAATGCGTAGACTTACCAGCATTGACAGAATATTACAGACTGATCGTCGGATTAAACCAATAACCTCGAATCCCTGGTCACCGCAACTTTCGATTTCCACCACCAAACGCTTTAACTCACTTTTCACTATGCTTTCAAATTTAGGAATCCCATCTCCGTATACGTGCAGCCCCTTTGTGAACACCTTTCTCAGATCTCCATGTCCCTTGTCTATATTCCTGTACGATATACTTTGACTCCCGAAATAAAACTGATCACCGAAGTAAAAGTGTGGCCTATCGTTGAAAACGAGTTTAAACTCATCACCAGAAAACGCTTTGCTTATCAGTTCTAATGAATTTAAGACAACTGTCCTGGATCCGAATATTTTAACTTGGAAAATATTACCGTATTTGACCGCAATATCAGTGAACTGTTCATTTATTTTCTCTGGGTTAAGTTGGAAGGTATTTCCTACAATTGGGTAGCCTTTTGGACCCGGGGGTTCAGAGGTTTTAGTCCCGGACCGAATATATTTGTACAAAAACAGAAACCCAATAATTAAACAGATACATGTCACTATAAAATCCATGTTTCATATATGAAACGACCTCGGGGTTATACGAAAATAGTTATTTTTTACCCTTTCCCAAATAATATGATAGGCCTAATATTCTTAATTTAGATAAGTCCGAATTCAAACGTGTTGTTGACAACAAAATATTACTCCCCAGAAGAGTAATTTTGTATGCTATGTGGAATGGAGAACAATACAGGCAAGAAGGCCAAGATGTCCCTGTATCACTCCCCTGAGAGGACTTTATGACAAACAACATGCAAAATTCCAGTGCTATATGAATTCTCAGATGAATGAAGATAAACATTCAAACAATTTTGACAATGATCGAGCCAAATTTAGACATCCAGAGCAAATGGATGGAAATCATAATATGCTCAGTTTCGACAAAGTTTGGGTCAATATTGGCACTTCAAGAGAGTAAAAAGAATGATTTCACGATATTTGAACTAGTGCCCTAGATTTTGACCGGTCAATATAGATCTATAATTTTCATCATGGCCTATTTAGACAACGATTCTGACCAATTTTCACAACAAATGAGCAAAACAAATGGTCCCTATTGTTGACGCAAGATAGTATGGCACATGTTTACATTTTGTCCAAATGTTGTATAAAAAGTTAATAAATTCTTTATAAGAAGTGACGTAGACATGTTGAAAATTTGGGTACAGTCATAGAGCGTTCTGTTCACTGTTCACAGTTTTCTGCGTTTTATCGAACACTGTTTTGTTTACATTTGAACAAAACGTAAGTTTACATGCGCCATACGATCTTGCGCCAACAATAGAGTAAACAGAATATTTGACATAGTTACCTGCTTTTTTACCCCATTCTGACCCCTATTCAAATTCTTTGAAGCATTTTGAAAAAGGATGACCCAGAGATCTGATATATGAAATTTGGTTAAATTTTGTCCTGCACTTTAGAAGGAGAATATTTTTGTGAAACGTTGACGGACGGACAGACGGACGTCGGACAACGGGCCGATCACAATACCTTTACTCGAGCACTATGTGCTCGGGTGAGCTAGTCTAATAAAACCGTTCTACAGCTATTCTTATCAGCTTCCTGTCAGTAAATTGCTGTAGGCCTACGGCGCGTTATTTGCTACCCTTCAAGCATGAACCAGTTGTTGATGCAGCATTAAATTTTAACACTTTGAAGCTTTCACAAAAGACAAAATTTTAAGGTGGGTTCATTTGAAAGCTGCTGCATACGACAAATTTCTGATCTGGATGGAGTTTTCCGTCCCACTCAACAGCAAAGGTCATATGGAGACGGGACTAGTCTAATCCAGAAGACAGAAAAGGCGGTGGATCGAACCTGTGACCCTGTGTTAAAAGACCAGCGCGTTACAAGTGTACCAAAGCAATCCCACTGACAAAATGGCTGTTCAAAAAGAAAGGATTTGGATACAAAATAGCACACAAATACTTAAGGCAAAGGGAGAGTGCCGATTTTCAGATTGTTCTTCTTTAGCCTCAACGTAAGCTATAACCATTATGAACGTTGAAACCAAGACTTGATTTGGGAATGTGTTAAACAGTAGTAAAACTAGATGTGTTTGTGAAACATGAATGCCTTTTTTCCTAAAATGTTAAGTTTTGGTGTATATGGTTGAAAAGGGTTAAGGGATGACCTTGAGGAAGGTTATATTGCACGGAACAGATAAATATCACTAAAAGGAAGTATCATATCAAACTTCAGCTTTGAATGTCAAATACTTTTGGAGAAAAGGCCAATGTTAAGTTTTCGGACGGACAGAAAGACACGAGTAAAACCAAATGCCCCGACCTTTCGATACGGGGGCATAAAATCGGATAGCATAGCGTCGTTGTAAATGCAAAACCTCGTATCTCGTTTTTGGAAAATTTCAAAGGGGAGGGGGAAAAGTGCAATAACTTTTCCCAAACTGAAATGTTTTACTTGAAATTTTGACATATTGTTCACAAATGGTTTGTCATCAATATTAATCAGTAAAATATCACAAAACCTGCAAGAATTGTCTGTAACTGGGCACACAAGTTTGTACTTTGAAAATCGCACGAATCGACATACGAGGTTTTGCATTTACACCGACGATATTAGAAAACGAACCGAGACTAGAAGCAAAGCATGTTACCACTGACTGCGGAACAAAGCAAACATAATTTAAGACTGGTCCAAATAAGGATAGCTGATAGCGATGCTGACGATTACGAGTGAATGATAATTGTCACTTTTCGGCCTTTCTTGGTAGAAAACACTTTCCTAAGCCTTTATCTTGTGAGGCGTCAAAAATCATCGTAATGTGGGCATTGGCTATGGCTATGGCTGGTTCAAATTCAATGGAATTGTCATAGAATGGAAACATTAATGGAATAGGAAAACATGCTGGTAATCTACCAGTACGCGTTTTTCTCCCTCTTTGTTTTCACGAACCATTTCTAATTACAAAGCTAAAAATAGGCATTTTTGGGAAATCGGTAAAGTCAGGGAGACAAAGTCAGAAGCTGTGAAAAAACAATGAACAAATATTATATCATGTAAAAGATCATTTACTTCTTATTTATAAAATATTCACAGAACAATGATACAGTTTCATAAGAATTTCATTGATATTCATCATGGCGGGGAATCAAATGACACAACACTTTCAATAATTTTCTGTAATTTTGCTGAAAAGTGACCAATTTAAATACGATCCGTTTGTGAAACATGAATACCCCCGAAATGGTCCATGTTAATTTTTTGGACAGACAGATGGACAGACACAAGTGGAACAATGCCACTGATCTTTCGATATGGGGGCATTAAAGAGGTTTGAAACACAGAAGACAGAAAAACACCAGGGATATTGAATCTTTTAAATAGCACTCGAAGTTATTGATGACCATACAAAATTCATAAAATTCAAATTAGGAACCACAATAATTCCCTGACCTTTTTACACCTTTCCTGCTTGAAACCAAATGAACATATGACCAATTTTCTAAATTGTAGACGGTTGTTTTGTGATGAGATTCCCCGCCAAGTTCATGTTAAGTCTGGATGATCAGTAAACAATATTATCATCGTTGTTAATGCAAAACCTCGTATCTCGTTTTTGGGAGATTTTAAAGGTGAAGGAAAAAAAGTGTAATAACTTTTTGCAAACCGACAGGATTTACTTGAAATTTTGACATATTGTTCACAAACAATGTGTCATTGATACTGATTAGTAAAACTATCTCAAAATCCGCAAGAATTGTTTTAACTGGGCACACAGGATTCTACTTTGAAAATCGCAAAAATTGACATACGAGGTTTTGCATTTACACCGACGATATGCTCAAACCAATATATCATTGGTCAATTAGGGTCCATATGTTCAAATTGATATTATTGCAAGGTTCTTTGAAAGACCTTTAAGCCTTTCCCAAGTAAGGCCTGATTTTGACGTCCCTAATACAAAGGGCTTGGAAAAACACTTTGAAATCCAGCATAATACGACTCAAAAGGTGTCACACTTTGGGAAAGGGTTAAATTTGCTCTTTTCAAATCCCAAAACTTTATTTCACAATAAATATCTGATCTGTAACATTTATACTACTCGACTGAGCAATCAATAATACTAACAGTCATTCTATACATAAAACTTAACAAGCATTGACACACGACGGGGAATCATGGGACATAACAACAGAAAATCTTTAAAAATTTAATATGAGGCCAAAATGAATTTGGTTTGAAGCAGAGAACACAAAAACACCAGGGATTTTCTGGATGTAGCAAAAATTTTATCCTTTACTTTTTTGAGTCTGATCTGCTTTAAACCAAGTTCGAATCTGTCAACTGATTAACCCATTACCAAATGACAAAGTTTTATACTTGTCCAAATTCAAAGGTGTTGCAGAGGACAATTTCAAGTGGATGAAATTAAATATATTTTGGTCTTTTTTTTTTTTTTTGGTATAAAACATTATGGGAAATGAAGAAATTGCTTGTCACAAGCAATTTCTTCATTTTCCACGATGTTTTATACCAAAACTTTTTTTTCCTTTGGGGAGTCAAAAGGCACCAATGTGTGGTAATGGGTTAACAAATTTATTGAAAAATTTCTGAAATTGTTGTTCTTGGTTTGTCATATGATTCCTTGCCGTGATTGACATGTGATGTTTTATCCCTTTTTATCTTAATCATCCAGGGCCATGCTTTATAATGTTGTAATAACAGCTTGAATAACTGCTCTCTTAATGTAACCGCTATTACCCTTAACCAAAATATAAATTATAGACAGGTCAAAATTTAGAGTTATACAGACTAGAAATTAAACTTGAAATTTTGACAAAATACTGTAGAAAAGGAAAGGGTTCAAATAATAATGAAACAAAAACATCCATATATCGAGATAGTCATCTTTTCATGATTTCAACTTTCATGCCACATTTTTTTTCTACTTTTTTTAAGTTCCTCTTTTTTTTATCATTTCATATGATAATAAAGTTTGAGTGGGTTTGTCAATTAAAAGGATACTTAATTGATAAACCTTTTATCAAAACCCTTTAATATGATTGCTTCTCTTGACTGATTCTTTAATTGGAAAACTTAACCCAGATGTACAATGTCTTTGTCATTTTACTCACCAACATTGCAATTAACTATAGGCGTCACATAAACAAGGATCAGACTGTCTAACTGTGAATACTGATTTTCTCTTCCTATCAGTTTTCTTGTAATTGTGTTTAAAATCTGAGAATTTATTCAAACTTGTTGGTGCATACATTGCCCAAAATATTCATAAACTAGCAACAAAATGCTCAAGTAAGCCTTGTCAATCAATTTTTTTAAACCATTACCAGACAGCAATATTTTACATTGGTCCAAATTCAGAGTTGTTGCAGACAACAATTTCATGTGAATGAAATTCCACATTTTTCTGGGTAGAAAACAATGTGGGACATGAAGAAATTGCTTGTCACAAGCAATTATATCATTTCCCACGATATTTTCAAAAGCCTATTTCTTATAAGGCATCAAAAAGCGTCATTATGTGGTAAAAGGTTAAAGCGTACATATGTCTAACAAAGCATGCAGTATGATTTAGCCATCAATTACAAAGTTGGTGAGAAAAAGTATATTGATCATGTCATGCTCAGCACAATGAAATACAAAAATATAGCTGCCTTCATTTTTCCACACAACAAATCACAGATTTGTGACGAGCACATGGAACATTTTCATCCAGAGTTTGTTCACGTCCCTAACAAATCCTCCCCAGCATACACAGCGGATAATCACGTGATACAATATTTTCAGAAAATCCTCAATAATTTTGTAATTACTGGACCTATTTGAATTCGGTTTGAAGCAGAGAATGTGGACATATGTCACGCATTAGATGGACGTACAATGTAGTTGATTTTGAAAAATCAACTGATAAAAAAGTTATTAAAAATAAACCAAAATTTTGGTTTATCTTTAATAACATTTTAATCAGTTGATTTTTCAAAAATCTAACATGTCCAGCTTATTCCTGGCATTTCCCCATCTTCGCTGCTTCAAACCAAATTCAAATTGGTCAAGTATAAAAAAAGATATTGACGATTATTGGAAATTCTGAGTCACATGATTATCCGTTGTGGCACAGAAAACAAGGAATGTAACAAATGTATTGCAATTGTATCAGATGATGGGTTAGTGCAACACTATTATAGGTACAGAGTTACTATTACCACATGGCAAAATTCAAATATGTTGACAAAACTTTCAAGTGAATGAAATATATCATTGTTTGGACTTTCTGTGTAGAAAACATTGTGGTAAATAAATGAAGAAATTGCTTGTCACAAGCATTTTCTTCATTTTCCACAATATTTTACAAAGCCTTTATCTTGTGAGGCTTGAAAAAGCGTTATCATGTGGAAATGGGTTAAATATGGAAAAAGAGCCATTATGATAAGCAAGACCAAAGGAAAGTATGAGCTGCTCCTAAGTATAGTCTGATCCAAGGTTTTCTCATACATTTGCTAGAAGGAATTAAGACAGTGTAAGAGAACAACGTGTATCTTGATTGGGGTTTAAAGCCTCTTACAACTGCTATGGTCATATTGCAGCTGCTGCTATGGTCATATCAGAGCAGCTGGAGCACCTTTAGAATTGTGGCTTCCCGAAATTACTCTCACCAGCTCTATCACAAGGTCCAATCCCAGCCTCAGATGCTCTCTTCCTTAGACGATTCACATCCATTAGTAAGAGACAAATTACTTTTGACAAAGGTCAGAAGGGGTATTGGCCAAACCAGGTTTTGAACCTGCTACCCCTGGGTTGATACGCTTGCCATTACCGACTGGGCTATCCAGGCTTATCAATATGGATCTTGATCAGTCTGAGTGCATAGTGCACACACTGGCTGATTTGGGTACATGTTGGTCTCAAATACTCATAATGGCCCCTTTTACATATCCCAACTTTTTAACAAAAACCTTGTAACTGCAGCTTAAAACAAGCTGCAGTTACGAGGTTTTTGTTGAAAAGCTACAATATAAGCCGTAACAATAGTATTGCCCTAACCCATCACTTTGTTGCACATGTCTAACACATGCAGGCTGACTGGAGATCATGAACACTCAACTTCCACAGCTGATGAACTGGCACCTGCAATGAATAAGAGAAAATATGATTAACCCATTACCAGAAGGCAAAATTTAAGACTGGTCCAAATTCGAATATGTTGAAGACGATTATTTTCATGTGAATGAAATATGAATTTTTTTGGTTTTATGGGATAGAAAACATTGTGTGAAACGAAGAAATTGATTTCTTAATTTTCCATAATGTTTTCCAAAGCCATTATCTTTTAGGGAGTCAAAACACGTCAATGTGTGGTAATGGATTAATTTCACAATGGCACCCTCATAATTCCTATTTTGACAGGCAGAAAGGAAAAATGTAAGTCTGTATATACCTTTCCCAAACGACAAAATTTTAGGGTGATCCACTTCAAAAACTGCCACAAATGACAAAATAGATGTTATTAAAGGATTTGTGTAAAATATGGCACAGAAAATATTGAGACAAAAGGAGAAACTTCTGGTTATCAGCAGTTTCTTCTTTTGTTTCAATGTTTTCCCAAGCCTTTTCTATTAGGGACATCAAAACCAGGTCTAGTTTGGGAAAGGGATATACAGTCATGTCAGTCTTTCCTAGTTCTTTTGAAGCAATATGGTAACAGATGGTTTTCATCTTTTAAAAAATAGTAAACGAAGGCAGCCACATCAAAGAATATGTTTTGATAAGTTATTTACAAAGTTCTAAAGTATGCCAAACTTTAACTGCAAACAT
Organism: Fragum sueziense; assembly: GCA_963680895.1. Classification (NCBI taxonomy): domain Eukaryota; kingdom Metazoa; phylum Mollusca; class Bivalvia; order Cardiida; family Cardiidae; genus Fragum; species Fragum sueziense. The sequence continues at coordinate 76,804,389 of OY804593.1, read as the reverse complement.
AGTAAATAGTCCAATCATGTACACCCCAGCATTTTGTTCCTTTGTCTCCATGCTTTTTTCAAAGCATTTCTACTTAGGGTCATCAAAACCATGCCTTTATTGCGAATGGCTTACATTCAATATTTCGTCGGTGTAAATGCAAAACCTTGTATCTCGTTTTTGGAAAATTTTAGAGGGGAAGAAAAAGTGTTTAATAACTTTTCCGAAACTGAAGGGTATTACTTGAAATTCAGACATATTGTTCCCAAATAATGTGTCTCTAATACTGATAAGTGAAAATATCCAAAAACCTGCTTGAATTGTCTTTACTGGGCATAGAAGTTTGTACTTTGAAAATCACAAAGATCAACATATGAGGTTTTGCATTTATACCGACAATTTGTTTTGTCAATCTATATGATTGAGTATTTTAGTATAACTGTCTATGCTTAGAAAATAATGTCAATAACTTACTTTCTTTTTCCCTCCGTCTCAACTTTTTCCGTCTTCTATCAATACTTGCTACTTCTGACTTCAGGTTCATGTAGATTTTGCGTATCTCTTGTATTTTGTCAATCAGAAAAGATATTCTTGCATTCCCTTCCAGGTATTTACCCTCTTCTGTAAAATATGTAAAAATCATTGGTCATTAGTTCTTCAACCCTTTCCCAAACAGCAACATTTGGGACGGTTCCAATTTGAAATGTGTTGCAGACAACAATTTCAAGTAAATATCATTTTATATTTTTTGGTCTTTAGAGGTGGAAAAATTGTGGGCAATGAAGAAATTGCTTGTCAAAAGCAATTTCTTTATTTGCCACACTGTTTTCTACTGCCATTATCTTATAGAGCGTCGAAAACCGTCACCATGTAGTAAAGGGTTAACCGGTTAAGCCTTTCCTAAACAACAATATTATATAGTAGTCCAGTTTGAAAGCTGCTGAAGATGACAAAATGGATGTAACTAAAGGTAAATTTTTAAATGTGATATAGGTCAGAAAACATCAAGGTTAAAGGAGAAAATGCTGATTATCATCACAGATTATCAGCATTTTCTTCTTTGCCACAATGTTTCCCAAGTCAATTCTATTAGGGACATCAAAACCAGGTTTTGTTTGGGAAAGGGTAAAAAATCAATTTATAAGCAAAGGACATGAGGAAAAGACTTCAGCCTCTATCAAAACCTTGAAATATAACTGGCTAACATTTTAAGTCATTTTTTTCTGGAAAATTACAGGCAAATAAAGATGGTAAATTTGACTTCACAAATCATTGTTAAATAAACTGATATGTATATAATTTTACAAACTTATAATATATATGTTGCATTAACAAGCCACTAGTTTATTTTTGAAATTCAAAATGATACACCAGACAGCCCAATGAGTTGATTTTGTCAGTCTTCAGGTGGTAAACAAGAGCTGTCTCAGGACAGCCAAGCTCGACTATCAAGTGCTGGATAGTGATCCCAAAAGGGTAAAAATTCCATTTAATTAAATAACAGAGTAACAATTCTTTGCATAGAGGCTGATATCATGGTTACAGAAGTATGTGCAAAGTTTGAAAGCAATAGCATTAGTAGAAACAGAGATTTGACAAACTTGCATGTCCTGACACACCTATATTGATTAGCTTGACAGAATTTTATGAAAGCATTATGCAAAAGCCAAGGTGACTAGAAAAGCCCCTTATTCTACGAATTAATATGCAAAAAGCCGTTACTTCTAACCTAAGTTAAAGTTGTATTTAAGTGGTCTGGGCGATCTACTGGTATTCTGTGAGAGTCTAGATGGATAGCTGTCAGAGTTATAATGGGGACTGCGACATTTAGATGACATGTTGGAAGCTTCATCTGTATCACTTTCAGCTGTAAACAAGAAATAATGCTGTCTCTTATAACAAAGTCAAATTTATTTGAAATCTGCAGAGAAATTTATCATTGTGTAACAAGAGAAGAAAAAACTGCTGGTAAGCAGCCTCTTCTTTTACTATAAATAAGGCATTTTTGATAATTGAAATCCAAAGGTTTGAAATTAATGAAATCCTAGAACTAAATCAATTATCTGTTGTTGTTTTTATATGCAATGAACATATATTGTCGCTTTTCATCTAAAAACCTTGTACGGGCTTGTTTTAAGCTGCAGTTACAAAGTTTTCGATGAAAAGCAGCGATATAAAAGCTTTAAATATTAACTTTGATGGTAATTAATAAAATTTCAAATACTCACCAATTTGTCTGGCCCTATTTGCAGCAGCCTTGCCCCTACTGGCTCGTTTTCTACGTTTGGAAGGTGTGCCCTCCTCAGATTCTCGTCGTCGTTTGTTGCTGTGTACCGGCACATCAACACTGCCCTCCGAGCCCCCTATCACACCACTACTACCACCACTACCATTAGACGAGGGGCTGGCATTACCCCGCGGAGATTCATGACCTTCAGTATGACTAGTGTCCGGTTTGGAGCCCAGCTCTCTGTGACCGTGTAGTTTATGTGACACTTTAATTTGATCATGTTGGTTGTTATGCTGACTGGCCTCGTCTGAGTCATGCTCTGGAGTTGTTGGTGGAGTATTCTCATACAAGTTAGTCTTGATGGATTTTGATTTGTCCTCTCTGGGACCCAGGCCACTGGTACCTTGTTGTGTATGCTGGAGATGCGATGTGACAGTCTCTACGAAGAATTCAAACCCTTGTGAATCTGGATGTGAGAATGTGGGGTTGATTCGGGTAGGCTCGGGACTAGCAGAGCGAGACCGAATGGATTCTTCACACCGTAAGTCAATGTCTATGGCAGATTCTTTAATAGCACTTTCATCATCAGATTGTTTATTTGTGTCTCTGACTTTTCTAACAGATTCTTTACCCCTTGCACTTAAAGCTCTGGTTTTCACAGTTTTTCTGACAACACTCACTGACTCTTCACTCTCCTGTTTCTTTTTAGTTTTCTTCCTCACTTTTTTCTTCACAATTTGAGAATCACTCACATCCCCCTCCTTCTCCTCCTCTTCCTCCTCATTTCTTAAGTATTCATCATTGTCCTGCATGTCAGGCTCTGTCTTTCTACCTAACACAATGTCTGTTTTAATCGGAGATTCTTTATGCACAACAACCATTTCAGAAACTTTCCTTCCTTCTTCCTTAATTTCAGCTTTGTCTTTCTGGCCTTCGTCCACATTCACATTATCCTTAACAACACTAGAGTCAGCACTTTTTTCTGCTGTATTGGCCGAGATCTTCCTCACAATTGGGGAGAATCCCTGTTTTTTCTCAGCAAGAGTAACAAATGGTTTCCTCTCAGATTGCACATTGGTGATTTTCTTCTCAATGAGATTAGGCGCATCAAGAATTTTCTTCTCCACATTAAACAGCTTAGCTTTTTTAACATCTTTTGGAGTGTCATCTTTGTTGACAATTTTCTTTTTCCTCCCTCTTCTCTCCACTTCAGAATCAGACTTGGCCGTGTCTTTCTCTTCCACAGCTAGACTCAGTTTTGTCGACTTGGGCATCTCCTCTGCAGCACTTTTGTTGATCACAGACGAGTCATCTTTAGTGATGTCTGCATCCTCCTCTGGAGCTGTCTGTTTTACCTGGGGCAGCACAACTACAGGCCTTTTCTTCTCTGAAACAATCACAACTTCCTTTTCTTGTTGTAATTCTTTCTTTTCATCTGACTTTGTCTCTTTATTTTCAGAGTCCTTTACTGAAAGTTTCTCTTCCACTTTTTTCTCAGCTTTCTTTGGAGACCCTTCAACTTCCATTTTATCTTTCACAGATTTCTTAACTTTTCTGTCCGTCTCTTTCTTCTTACCATCCTTCTCATTATCTTCACTAACCACAGCAGAAGCTTTAACAGTGTTAACTTTAACAGTACTTGAGACATTTAACTGTGCTTCAATCTTCTGTAGAATTGGTTCACTATTTTTCTCACTCTCAACTTTCAATATGGGAGCCACCGGCTCTTCTTTAACTTTAATTTTCTCCGGTATTTCCTCCACCTTTTCTTCCACATCAAGTTTTTCTTTACTAAGATCCGTGACTTTACTGAGTTTGGGAGGACTTCTGTCTAGATTGGCATCATCTAAATTGTCGTCCTCAGATTTTTTTGAGACTATAGAAGGCATACTAGATGAGGGTGTAGGGTTGATATCTGTCTCCTCAATCTCTGGCTTCTTCTCTGTCTCTGACTCGTTGTCAGACTTGTCACTGCTCTCTGCATCAGATGCTGAAATATTCATGTTATTGATAGAAATGTTATGCAATACTGATATCAGAGCTACATACACATAAGAAGGGATAAACACAAGTTCCAAGCCCTTTATTGTGGGTATTCATTTAAATTGTCTTGAGATGATTCCAATAAGTGCAAAGAACAAAGGGTTTGATGAACAATAACTATTATGAAAGATTATTTTGAAAAGCCTTTGCCCCCTCTTATCTGGAGCTGATATATAGATTTTTCTCAAACTATGCATCTTTCCCTAGGCTATAACTTGGCTATATGGACAATTTTAGTCTATTCTAAATTCAGAATTATCTTTTCTTTGAACATGATAATTGCATCCTATGTTATTACTTTTCTAAAGATAAATTTTCCTATGTGATAATGTTCGTTTTCCCCCTAAAAGAAGAAGTTATGACACATTTGAACCAAGATCTGGAAAAAAGATCCTTGTGGCAAATGAGACAACCATATTTCCAGAACCTTTGCCTAACTGCAGTCTGATCAGGATCCATGTTATTGTTTCACAGTTGCTACAGGTCATGAAGGAGCTATTAGAGAACAACATGGACCATGACCAGACTGTGCAGAAGCACAGCCTAATCTGGATTCAAGTTTGTCTCAAACCCTATAAGGGCCCTTTCAAGATCCAGGCTAATTGATTAACCCTTTCACAAACAAGACCTGGTTTTGACATCCCTAATAGAAAAGGCTTGAGAAAACATTGAAACAAAAGAAGAAACTGCTGATAATCAGCAGTTTCTCCTTTTGTCTCAATATTTTCTAAGCTGTATTTTACACAAATCTTATCTTTAATAACTTGTCATTTGTTGGAGTTTTTGAAGTCGATCACCCTAAAATTTTGCCGTTTGGGAAAGGGTAAATAAATTGGATATTTACCATTTGCAGATTCAGAGATGCTGGGTGCTCTAGGGGCTCTTCTTTTCACTGAAAAACATAAGGTTTTAAAATTCTATTAACCCATTACCAGATGGCAAAATTTTAGGCAGGTCAAATTTGAAAGCTGCAGAAGACAAAATGGATGTTACTAAAGGTAAGATTTGTGAGTAATACAGCACAGAAAACATTGAGACAAAGGGAGAAACTGCTGGTTATCAGCAGTTTCTTCTTTTGTCTCAATGTTTTCCCAAGCATTTACGATAAAGGACATCAAAATCAGGTCTTGTTTGGGAAAGGGTTAATGCATTTTCTTTGTAAGTTCATTCATAATTTTCATTAGGACTTCAATTAGAGAAAAGTTTGTACTTGAAATTATATATTACTAAGTACTTTCAACCTGAGACAGACTAAAATAGTTTTGTGTGGGAAAAGGTTTAACATACAATACTTGACAGTTGAAATAAAGTCTTTTGTGAAATTTTCACCAAGTAGCTGTATTTGCCATAGATATGACAATTACTCAATAGTACAGAACATCTGTAATGAGTTGAACCATTTCCCAAATGACAGAATTTTAGAAGTAATTTTGTATGCATTGGTTTGATATTGCAGGTGCAAGGCACCTGCAAGATTAGAACAATTGCATGAATAATTATGGTAATTTCAGTTCAATATTATATTGCAAATTAATGTTTTTCTTGTTTCTAAATGAATGCCATAATACTATAACAAGACTATAGTAGCCCAGTTATCTTACCTGGTAGTCCATCTGAAATCTTTGACTCAATACTGTTAGATCTTGTAGGTCTGCCCTTCGATGCAGGACCAGTGGTTTCCTTACTAGCGGTCGGAGCAGCCAGGGTCGCAGCAGCTTGCGCCGCGGCAGCTTGTAGTTTGGAGGCTTTACTGGGGCGTCCAGGGCCCTGATTTGTACTGGAGTCAGATTTTACACTGGACGGTGAGGCTGGCTGCTTCTCACTCAATACCTTCTTCTTTGGTCCCTGAAACACAGTCAAATTGGTGTTGTGGACTTTTAAACCTAATACCAGACAACAAAATTTAGACTAGTCCAAAAATCAAATATGTTTATTAGGATATGTGCAAAGGCCACCGGCCCATATACCCACAATACATACATATAATTAATACATTACAAAAAGTGAGTAAAATTTACAAATCACAAAGTTTATACAATGTAGCAACTATTTACCTGGTGAACATCCAAATTATTAATTCGTATTCCTGCCATACTATAATATGAGACAAGTTGTTTGGTGGAAATGGTGGAAAAATTCAATGACAAAATGCTGTGATTGTTATAAATTCAAATAATATATCTGCTAAATACAGAATTAATACATGTATCTTAACTGTACATCTATGATTCGTTATTGATTTAAAGCATATCTTCTTTTAAAAGTATAGTAAATGAACATTGCAAGGGCTCGTATTTCACTTATTTTCTTGCTCGATAGCAAAATATTAAATTTAATCTGCGATGGCTGTCTAACAAATTTTTTAGACAAAAATTTTTCGCGGAGGTCTGCGTAAAAATGACAAATTAGCAGGAAATGATACTCATTTTCTTGTTCATTACAAAATATACATGTTCTCTCTTTTGAAGGTACTATATGCCTTCCCTTCTCTATGATTAAGGAATTCGGAATTGTACAAGGCTTTTTCTAAATTTTATCAAATCGATCTTATCTAAATATATCTCGAAACCAAACTCTGGGTTTAAAATTCATATATGTGTTAAGCTTTTTATTTTGTTCACATTCAAGATGCCATGTTTGTATGTATTGATCTTTTAATCTGTTGACATAACAAGTCAAGAATTGGTTAACATTATTTGTACCTTGATTTTCCCAGATATATCCAAACCCGTTTTCATACAGATTTTTCCTGACTTTTGATACCCAATTGTTATGCCCAATTTCGTCAAAGTGTTTTAGCATGTTATAACATTTTTTTAAATATCTAATCTCTTCACATTTAAGGATTCTCAGCCAAAATTTGATTGAACATTTTTGTGTCGTAATATAGAGCGGAAAACGTCCTGTATCGCCAATAATAGCAGCATTACATGCTTTTTGAGGGGCGTTCATAAATCTCCTACAAACGTAGCGATGAAATCTTTCAATACAATCATGTTTATCTATTCCCCATAGTTCACAACCATAAAAGAGCAGAGGGCTAATTTTACTATCAAATATCTTAAAGAACAATTTATGAGACATGGGTAGAAGTTCATTTAGACGTTTAAACACATAGTTTAATACACGTTTCGCTTTTATGGCTTGACTGTCTGCCATTTGAAAAAGTGACATTTTGGTAGTAAAAAGAAGGCCAACATATGTGAAAGAATTTAGACATTCGACTTTATTCCCATTATAATACCACTTTTCAGTTTTAGCTAAGCCGCCGCCCTTTTTGAAAACCAAGACTTTTGTCTTAGACACATTTACTTTAAGCGATGATTTCAAACAATAACTATGAAGTGCATTTAACTGCATCTGTAGGCCGTTAACTGTATCAGATATCAGAGCTACATCATCGGCAAACAAAAGAATACATTATTTCAATATGGTCAGGGAATAATTGAACGCCTTTCGCGCCACAATTTGAAATAGCCTCCTCTAAATCGTCAATAAAAAGGGAAAATAAGATCGGACTTAACTTACTTATGTTGCAGATGTGAATGAAATTGAACATTGTTTTGTATTTTGGGGTAGAAAAAATTGTGGGAAATGAAAATATATTTTGTGACAAGCAATTTTTTCATTTCCAACAATGTTTTCTAAGGGATTTATATTGTGGGGCATAAAAAAGTGTCAATGTCATAAAACCCTTGTCCATGAACCTCAAACATACAGTGTTAATGCCAATAATGATGGATGTTTGTAAACATTATGAGAAAAGTATGAATTGTCAAGAAACTGCATTTTCTCCCTTTGCCTAAAAATTGTCTGTGCTAAATTGTACAAAAGTTTTTATTCATATTCCATTTTGTCTTTTACAGCAGCTTCCAATTTGAAGAAATATAATTTCTTTATTTGAGAAAGGGATAGCCTACCTTTGGTCCTGGTTTGGGTGAGTTTTTGGGTGGTATTTTCTTGGTTGTACTGTCGGGTCTCTCTAGTACTTTAACGATTCTGTCTTGTTTGATCCATTCATCATGCCTGTTATTCCAACCTTGATAGTGGACCAAGTATTGTTTGGGGCCTGGATCTGTTCCTACCTCAATTATCTGTGAAATATGTGACAATACATAATAGTTTTTGTAGTGTGATCTGGAAGGTCCTTTAAAGCTTTTGAGACCAACATGGATCCAGATCAGCCTGTGTAAATGCACATTCTGATCAAGAATCATATTGTTCTCTTGAGCTTCTTCAAAACCTTCAGCACCTGAAAAATATTATTATCATATATTATTATTATCATTATTATACCTGTAAACTTTCCATGACGGGGCATAAAAATTCTAAAACTCAAATGTCTGTAATCTCCGCCTTATTACAAACAAGTGCATCTTGCAGGCATTCAACATTTACAGGAAATATTTTTGTACAAATCTTCGGTATCACATGTAGATCTATACCTTTACATGAATAGATTACTCATTCATGTTAACCCTTGTCATGCTAAAATGAAAGATGCAGGCAGTATAGAATAAGGCCAGACTGAACATACCAAAGTGACCAGAATACTCCAGGATTAGCATTAAGGTTTACGAACTGAGAATGAAAACACCACTTTCTAGCCATACGAAATGCATCAAATTATACACACTTCTACATACACTTCACATAAGTTGATTCACCGTGCCGGATTTCAAGATTATGTTTCAAGAAGAAAATAATTTACAAATATTATTTCACTCTATATTCATATGCAAGGGTGGTAATTTTGAACATTTTTGTCAAATATTTCCATACATATGCATTAATTCAAAATTCTAAACCATACAAAATGCATATGTTTGTATTTGGAATGGAAATGTAACACTGTTTAGGAATTACTGGCACTTTTCAAATTTCGCCTCTGGCTCTTCATTTCATTCTCAGTTCGTAAACCTTAAAAGGATTAAGTTATTTGAAAAACTTTCACTTGAACAATGAGCCATACCTTAGCTTCATATTCTCTAGCATTTCTGCCTCTGCCATATTTGACCTTCATCTTGGTACCGACTCTCAGATCACCCAGAGAAACTGCAGCTGCTGCTGTTGATGATGTTGGTGTTGGCGTTGCTGCTGCTGCTGATGATGCAGGTGTCTCTGAATCACTCTCGTCTCTGTTGTATAGGAATAAAACAAGAACACATTTGAAGAAAACTGCTCAGATCTTTGCCCAAATACCAAAAACTATTCTAAATTGGAAGCTGCTGCAAACAAGATTCATGTTTATAAAGATAGAATTAGTGTATAATTTAGCAAAAGATGAAGGAATCATGTTCAGGTCTTGTATGGAAAAGGGTTGAGAGGTGCAGTAAGAGGATGTCAAGGCTTGTGATAGAAATTAAATTTTATTTTTCAAAAATCGCCATTACATGGAAATTGGATAATTTCTCGTCAAAGTTGTCAAACTTACGAGTCATCCGGTAAGCCTTTCTTCTTTATTTCTCTCCTCTTTGTTTTCTTGTCAGTTCTGTCATCCACTTCTTTTTTCTTTTCTTCCTTCTCCTCCTTTTTCTCCTCAATTTCTTTCTTCACTTCTCTTCTCTCTCTTTTTGTCTCCTTTACTTCTTCTTTCTTTATTTCTTCCTTCTTCGGTTCATCTTCTTCATCATTCTTTTCATCCATTCTTGCTGAACGCCTACGACTGATCTGAAAAAGTAATGAAACAGAAAATTAAAAACAAGTCCAAGATATACAAGATGTGTTCATGAAATACAAATGCCCCAGAAATGTTAAGTCTTTGTTTTCAGTTTTGTATGAACACAGTCACACAGACGATGGTGAAACATTATGCCGCCTTAACAAAAATACAGAGGCACAAAAATACATTTCCGACATAACAAAAAGTTAAATAAAGGCCAATTTCAAAATGATAGAGTTTAGACTTTTGCCATTTTGAAAGGCATTAAAGGTATTGTATAATAACTATATGCAAATTTTCAAGCTTTTTTGCCCACCTTTTTCTGAAGATCTTTCAGTTCATCCTCTGTATCCTTCTTTCTGGGTGTCACCGGGGATGTCCCATCTTCCTTCTTCTTATTGCCTTTCTTCTCCACCTCCTCCTTGTTCTCTGCCTTTTTATCCTTCTTTTCATCCACAATCTTTTTACCCTTTCTTCCTGTTTCTTCACTCTTCTTTCCTTCCTTTTCTTCTTTCTTTATTTCCACTTTTTCTTCCTTCTTTTCCTCCTTCTTGTCATCTTTTTTCTCATCTTTGTCTTTCAGATCTAGCTTCACTCTGGCAGATTTTGTTCTCTTTGGCGTGCCACCTCCTGAACCTTTGAACATAGACAAGATAAACTTAACCCACTACTGCATAGTGACGCATTTCGACTCCCTTACAAGAAAAGGCTTTGGAAAACATTGTGGTAAACGAAGAAATTGCTTGTGACAAGCAATTTCTTCATTTTCCACAATGTTTTCTAACCCAAAATGGAAAGATTTTTTAAAATTTCATCAACATGTGCCACCTCCTGAACCTGTTTACAAAGACATGACAAACTTGAGTTTGTGACCTGCCACACTGAGTGATACTATTAGGGAAGGCCATAAAACCAATTAATGAGAAATAATGCAGACTCAGCAAAAGTCAATCAGATGCTCACAGTTACATGCAAGCTGATTGTGTTCTATGCTACAAGCAATAAAAGTCTAAATTATTCTTGATCGGCAAGACATTGGATGTATGAGACAGGGTTCTCTGCAGAATAGTTTGAAACTATAATGGTAATTATTGTAAACAGCTGCACAGTGGGGAACATTTGCTTTACTTTAACCCTTTCCCAAACAAGACCTGTTTTTGACGTCCCAGATAGAAATGACATGGGAAAACATTGAAACAAAAGAAGAAACTGCTGATAACCAGCAATTTCTCCTTTTGCCTCAATATTTTCTTGACTATATCACACACAATTCCAATCTTTATAAACATCCATTTTGTTGTCTGCAGAAGCTTTTGAATTGAACCACCCTAAATTTTGTCGTTTGGTAAAGGGTTAAGGCATACAGGGGCTAGCTACTACAGCTTATTTCGCCGTAAAGAACTTACCTTTAGAGATACTTTCAGCATCACTGTCAAACTCTGACTTGGTGTCATCTCCACCTTTCTCTCTGTCTGAGTCAGTCTGTAAAACAAGTTATTCATGGTAAACTTGATGAATAACAACAATGGAATCTTGAATTATGATAAATTTACACAATTTTATCAAAGCATTGTATAGGGTTTGCAAATATTAGGCCTTTCCATGAAACATCTTGATATTTGGAGAAAGTTTCAAGAATACAACTTTAATCGGAGATGCCTTAGTAAACCTTCGCTAACATTATACTCCGTTTAAATATTTATGTTTTCCCCACATTTTTCTGATCTTTTATTTGAAGAATACTAGCTATGCCCCTGTTTAGATACCTTATCAGCGGTTTTGTCCCTGTAGTTCATGACGCTGCAACCTGACCAAGTCTACTTCTGCTGGGTCAGTTGATAATGAACATAAAAGCTTTAGAAAACATTGTGGGAAATGAAGAAATTGCTCGTCACATTTACCACAGCGTTTTCTATTAAGAAAGACCAAAAAATGTTAAATTTCATTCATTTGTAATGTTACACTGTTTTCAACTGATATGGTCATATTGCAGTGGCTGGAGCACCTAACTAAAACCGCAACATCCTAACCAAGCTGCTCACCCACATTAGTTAACCATTGTCAAACCATTAATAGGCGACATTTTTGTCATAAAGGAAATTTGCCGACTGAGAGGCAGATGCGCTACCAACTGCCTTATAGCTGCGACGTTGTTGATTTATTTGATGAATACTAGATACCTTATCAGCAGTCTTATCCCTGTAGTTCATGATGCTGCGACCTGATCCGTGTCTACTCCTGCTGGGTCGGTTGATTGTGCCCATAGAACTGCCCAACTTTCTGTAGAAATCCTCAAACGCATGCAGATACCTGCAATACAAAAATATGGGTAGCATTAAATAATAAATCTGTGTACAGAACATTTAACCCTATCCCAGAGGGCAAAATTTTAGACTAATCCAAAGTCAAAGATGCTGCAAACAACTATTTCAAATGAATGAAAATATACTATTTTTTCTGGGTAGAAAACATAGTCAGAAATGAAGAAATTATCACAATGATTTCAACTGCCTTTATCAGATGAGACATCAAAAAGCTTCATAATGTGGGGATAGTTTTAAGGTAATCTACCCACAATGAGATTCGTGCGACGTCGGAATTATTACGGCGACATCGAAAACATTCAGTGGTGGAACTTTCCACCGCCGAATGTTTACCATTGTGCTCGAATAAATTTGGATACATGAGGACGAAGCTGATGTTTTATGAATCTAAAAATGGCCACATTATGGGTATTCTACCCTAAAGGCAAATTATGCCTGAGTCAAATCATATCCAAGTAAAGTAGTCAACTTAACATTCTTTATAGGTTCAGAATTATATTTGGATTATAAATATTTCGAAACTTTACCAACTAAGTCATTCGATATAAAACAGAGTTTAACGATGCTTAACAAGTAAATCCAGTTGAATCACATTCAAATGTTTTGATAAAATATGAATATGCATTTAATCAAAGTCATTTTGACTTTATTTTCAAAAAGACCTCTATAAGATAAAGGATGAAGATGAACTTACTTTTTGTAAGCATTTTTGATCTGTGTAGAAGCCGTATTCGAGGGTGGCAGTAACATTTTAGAGTATACCAATCTCCACTTCATCTGGTTGGTCACCTGTTTAAGGTAAAAACACCATAAGAAAAGGCATGGGAAAACATTGAGACAAAAGAAGACAATGCTGATTATCAGCATTTTCTTCTTTTGTCTCAATGTTTTCTGTGCTATGTCATACACAAAGCTTTATCAACAGAGTAGACCAAACTCCACTTCATCTGGTTGGTCACCTGTTTTAGGTATAAACAGCAAGTTATTCATAGCATAACCCTTCACAAAACAAGTCCTGGTTTTCACATTTCAGTAAGAAACAGTATTGGAAAACATTGAGACAAAAGAAGAAAATGCTGATTATCAGTATTTTCTCCTTTAGCCTCTATACTTTCCTTGCTATGTCATGCACATATCATATTTTTATCAACATCTGTTTTGTTGTCTGCAGCAGATTTCAAATTGGACAACCCTAAAATTTGCTGTTTGGGAAAGGGATAATTGATAGATAAACTCTTTCCCAAAGGATAAATTTTTAGGGTGGTCTCATTTATAAGCTGCTTCAGATGACATGCCGATGTTGATGAAGATAGACCTTGTGTATAATATAGCACAGAAAATATTGAGACAAAAGGAGAAAATGCTGATTATCAGCATTTTTTTTCTTCTGTTGCAATGTTTTCTCATCCCTTCCATTCAAGAGATGTCAAAACCAGGTTTTGTTTGGGAAAAGATTAAAAGGGTTTAACACTTTAAACAGTATCTCAGTAATATCATGACCATTGGAGTATCTAACCATGGATTGATTCCTTTCATTTTTCTCTTCTATATAGCCGGAAACTATCCTTATCAAGCCTCCAGCTGCTCATACTACTTTGTTTTATGATTATCCATTCATTGGCAGGAGATCAATGTCAGAATTGATCCAGCCTCTGCCTGGAATCTGAGTATGACTACCAATTGTGCCATGGCTTTTAACAATGTGACAAATCATTTATTATTCATTGATCCATGATTCAAATGAGTACCCAAGACATAATGTTAGGATTTCAATCCCAATTAGAATGCCTTTACCCTCTTTTATCTGTTGCTCTACAAATTGTTCCAAGGGAAGATCACAATTGAGCCAGGATCTGGAAAAAGGTCCTATGGCTTTTGAACCCAACCTGGTTCCAGATCAGCCTGCATATACATGCAGTCTGATCAGGAACCATGTCATTCTCCAAAAGCTTCATCATGGTCTATATCAACCGTATGAGAGTAGCATGGACCTAGGTCAGACTGCTCCTAGGCACAGCCTAATCTTGAAACATTGCTGTGTCAAATTGCCACTTTTCAACGAAAACCTCGTAACTGCAGCTTATTTTAAACTGCAGTTACCAGGTTTTCATTGAAAAACAGTAAAATGCTATACAGGACATTTTTCCAGATCCCGGCTCAATCACTTACCCTGTTATATCCTCCTAAATTCTGCACCACTTTAAACAGTTTAAATAAATCTAGATCTTTAGAGCCAATACAGGGACCTTTGTTGATAGGAGTACCTGAAATGGTTATTAACATACATCTTATCATTTGGATAAAGAACATTTAGGAAACAGTAGAAAATGATGGTAATCAACATTCTATTCTTTTCCTTGAAAAAATGGGAAATGGGTTACACCGTTCCAAAAAATTCTATGCTTTAACATTATGATAGTAGTTCTACATGAGTTAGAATAAATTTTTATTGTCTGTAACTCTTCAAATTGGACTACCCCATAATATTGCTGTTGAAGGAAGGCTTATTAGTTATATTTAAACTTCCGAGTAATCTTATGAATTACAACCCATCATTAGATACCAAACACTTTGTACATCTTGAAGCGTCATCTGTGACACCAGAAATTAATTAGAATTGCCCTCCTCAATTTACTGTCGTCATCGATGGCAACAGATATTGACAAGGGATACCCTTGTCAATTTCCATTGCTACAGATGATGTCTGAAGATGCACAAAGTATTTTGTATTAATGATGGGATGTAATCCCAAAAATAAATCACTCAATACATTTCTTGTCAAATTTTTACATCACCAATGTACAATTGTGTCCTACTCCTACCTCTATCATCACTGAACTTGTAGAGCTGAGCCACAAATCTGTCTTTTTCTTCACTCTGCTCTTCATCTTCTGAGGACTGAGAAAAAATAGTAATAGAGATTAGTCATAACAATAATTCTGTTAATCCTTTACAAAACAGCAAAATTTTAGATTTGAATTGAAAACGACAATTTCAAGTTTACGAAATTTAACTTTAACATGTTAAGAGTAATGAATCTTTGCATATAGGCTGATATTATAGAACCAGAAGCATGTGTAAAGTTTCAGAATAATAGCATTAGTAGAAACAGTGATTTGAGAAACTTGCACATGAAAACTAAACCAAAGCATTACGCCAACACACAGGTGACTGGAAGAGCCCCCTATTCAACAAATAGTCACGCTAAAAATGCCAAAGGGAGCAAAAATATTTTTTTTAAAAACTATGATTCGTTAAAAAGCCATAAACAATTAAGTGAGGTAAAATATATGAATTACTATACCTCGTCCCCATCCTGTTCATCGTCAGAACCTATCAACTCTTCTCTCTTCCACTGTACGGGTAATTCACTATTGTCTATGTACAACAACGCTTTCTCCATAGCTGCAATAGAAAACACGGATCAGCATTTTTCAGAATTGTGACCATGATCTTTTTTGGTCTCTTTTTAATTTCATTGAGAGATGAATTATTTCAATTTCAAGTGCAACTTAAAAACAAGAGGGCCAGAATGGCCCTATATCGCTCACCTGAAAGAACTTTAAGACAAAGAGTCACCGGAGGAACATTTCTGCCAAGTGTGGTTCAAATTGGGCCAATGGTTGATTTTTAAAGAATTTTCTTAGAATTTTTCTAAGTCTGATAAGTCACGCCCTGCCACACCGACTTTTTCAGATGAAACAAAAATTCACATTTTTTTAAAGAGTCACAAAAGGAACATTTCTGCAAAGTTTAGTTCAAATTGGGCCAATGGTTGATTTTTAAAGAATTTTCTTAAGATTTCTCTAAGTCTGATAAGCCCCGCCCTGCCACTCCCACATTTTTTGACAAATAAAAAATCCGCGAACAAGTTTTGAGAAGGGTCACCCAAGGAACATTCCTGCCCAATTTGGTTCTAATTGGCCCGATGGTTAAGGAGAAGAAGATTTTTGAAGAATTTTTTAACAATTTCTCTTGGTTAGATAAGCCCCGCCCTGCCACACCCACATTTTTTTTACGAAACTATAAATTTATGAACAAATGTTGAAAAGGGTCACTCAAGGAACAATTCTGCAAAGTTTGGTTCAAATTGGCCCATTGGTATATTTTTAAAGAATTTTCTTAGGGTTTCTCTAAGGCCGAAAAGCCCCTTCCTCCCTGCCACGCCCTCATTTTTTTTTTTACAAATGTAAAAATTTGTGAATCAATTTTGAATAGAGAGACTCAAAGAACATTCCTGCAAAGTCTGCTTCAAATTGGCCCAATGGTTAATTTTTAAAGAATTTTCTTATGATTTCTTTAAGTCTGATAAGCCCCTTTCTCCAAGCCACAGCCACAATTTTTTACAAATGAAAACATTAGTGAACAAATTTTAAAAAGAATGTCTTAAGGCACATCCCTACAAAGTCTGGTTCAAATCGGCCCAATGGTTGAATTTTAAAGAATTTTCTTATGATTTCTCTAAGTCTGATAAGCCCCTTTCTCCCTGCCACGGCCACGTTTTTTGACGAATCAAAAATCTGCGAACAAGTTTTGAGATGGGTCACTCAAGGAACAATTCTGCCAAGTTTGGTTCAAATTGGCCCAATGGTTGATTTTTAAAGATTTTTTTTTATAATTTCTCTAAGTCTGATAAGCCCCTTTCTCCCTGCCACAGCCACGCTTTTTGATGAATCAAAAATCTGAGAACAGGTTTTGAGAAGGGTCACTCAAGGAATAATTCTGCCAAGTTTGGTTCAAATTGGAACAATGGTTGATTTTTAAAGAATTTTCTTAGGATTTCTCTAAGTGCGATAAGCCCCGCCCTGCCCACCCACATTTTTTGACGAATCAAAAATCCGCGAACAAATTTTGAGAAGGGTCACTTAAGGAACATTCCTGCCAAGTTTGGTCAAAATTGGCCTGTTAGTTTTGGAGAAGAAGATGTTTGAAGAAATTGTTGACGGACGGACAGACGGACGACGGACGGTGAGTGACCACAATAGCTCCCCTCGAGCACTTCGTGCTCAGGTGAGCTAACAATTCATAGAATTTCCTTAACCCTTTCCCAAACGGCAAAATTTAAGACTGATCCAAATCGAAAGCTGCTGAAGGTGACAAAATGAACACCAAGAAAGATGAAATTTGTGGACAATAGCGAAGAAAATATTGAGGCAAAAGGAGAAAGTGCTGATTATCAGCACTTTCTTCTTTTGCCTCAATGTTTTCCCAAGCCTATTCTCTTCGGGACGTCAAAACCAGGTCTTGTTTGGGAAAGGGTTAACTTCTGAGAAAGTCCACATCAATGCTTATCATATTTATTAGCTCACCTGGTTTCAACATTTTGTCTTCATTCTTTATCACAGCCTCTCTTGTAAAAGTCACCAGCTCTTTTCTCGCTGCAGAAAAACTGAAATATAAATGTCATTATGTTTACAAGTCATCCTTGTAAGATGCTTATATGCTAATCATTACTGCCAATTTTCTTCTTCTCAAAATCTTTTTAGGAATCATTCAAGTAAGTGTATATAATGTATATCTTAAATTTCAAACATCCTTTTTACAATGTGTAAAATATGTCAAAATCAATCAAATCATGGTACATTTTCCATTTACAAGACAATGATAACCATACTACTTTTTTTTTATTTATTTTTAATGTATTTTATACATGTAAATATTTAATTTGGCAGTTACATACATATCTTATTTCAAGATATAGATAAACATTTATAAATAAACATTAACCCTTCCCACACATTGACGCTTTTGGACGCCCTACAAAATAAAGGCTTTGGAAAACATTATGGAAAATGAAGAAATTGCTTGTGACAAGCAATTTCTTCATTTCCCACAATGTTTTCTACCAAAGAAAGACCAAAAATGTTAAATTTTGTTCAATGGAAATTGTCATCTGCAACACCTGAAATTGGACTAGGCTAAAATTTTGTTGTTTGGTAATGGGTTAACTCACAATTTTCCATCCTTAAATGACTTGACCAGTAGATGATCCTTGGTTCTCAGGTCCATGTTATGAGCATCCGGTAAACACACAAGTACGGGCATCAGTGTACTTGTCTTCTTCCTATCCCCCGTGTCGTAAAACATGATCTTGCCCACCAGGTCCTGGTTACTTCCCTTGTATATTTTACGACGAGGACTGCCTTCTTCGTCCGTTGACTCATCGCTGTCATCTGCCTCTCTGTGGAGAGATTTATAAATGGATGGCTTAGTTTAATTGTTTTTGTTTTATTAGTTTAACCCATTACCATAAAGCATCTCTTTTTTTAGAATTGGGGGAAGACACAGGACACTGGTAGAAAGGGGAAAAATCATATGCGGTATCCTAGTTTAGGGGAAAATTGTAAAACATAGAAAAAGTACATTTGATAGGCTAAACCCCACTTATATCCACTACTATAGACTTGAGATAAGCAGGGCTAGTTTGTAAAGCTGCAGAAATTGTGGAACAGCTTTCCTTGTTATTTTATTTGGGGTTTTAGTGTGATTTTTGAAAAAATATCTTGGGGAAAATTTACTTTTTGGGGAAAAAAATGCATAATTTCTGGAGGGGAAGACGCTGGAAACCAGTGTCACTTTCTTAAGGGGAAAAACCCCTGCCATAAAGTGACACCTTTTGCACGCTCACAATAAAGGCTTTGGAAAACAAAAGAAGAAATTGTCTGAGCAAAGCAATTTCTTCAATTCCCACAAAGTTTTCTATCCAAATAAAAAAAAAGAATGTGAAGTTATATTCAATTAAAATTCTTGTCTGCAACATATCTAAATTTGGGTCAGTCTGAAGTGTTGCGGTCTTGAAATGGGCTAAATTAGAAGCGCCCAACTTGAGTTTGTACCAATTTATCATGCCCTCCATTATTGAGTAAAAAGTAAAGATGTAGTCAATTCTTTCAATGCAACTACATGATAGTGATTGCTTTCTGTATTTGCAATATGACATAAAAACACCCTTGCTAAAGTTAAATTATTCATTTTTCTTTTTTTGAAAAAGCATGTAAATTAAAGGCTATTAACCCTTTTCTAAAGAAGACCAGCTTTGCCGCTTTAGACATCCCTGGAGGAAAGAGGATCAGAAACATAGAAAGAAAAGATGAAACTACTGATTTCATTCATTTTCATCTTTTAATTTTATGTTTTCTGTGCTTACTTGTACTCAAATCCTGTGTTTATCAACATCAATTTTGTCATCTGCATCAGCTTTTAAATTAGATTACTGTACGTTTTTGGCATTTGGGAAAGGGTTAAAATAGATAAATAGCGTTTATATGTTTGATGTTTGTGTTCATACTTACATGATTCCTGTACTTGTCCTTATTCTTTTCCCCTTAGCGATCACCGGTGTACCAAAATGTTCAGGGTTAGATAACGGTAGATTATCCAGCGTCTGCAAGCAGAAAAGATAAAAGTTTCTCAAACATTCTAATATTTTTTTTTCATGTTTTCTTTTCTTTGTCTTTCAATTCTCATTTTGACTTTAAAATAGGGAAAGATTACTTATGAACATTGAATAATTCAATGCACCGCTAAGAAAGGATATTTAACAGTGTCGTCTCACAACAGAAAACATGTCATCATTGTTATTGCAAAACCTCATAACTCCAGCTTGATTAAAGCTGGAGTTACAAGGTTTTGCATTTACACTGAAAATGTGCTATATTTAAGGAACCATCTTCTGGCAGTGAATTAGCTGCAACAGCAAGATGTTTGTCAGCATGGAAAAGATCAAGGAACTCCTTCCAATTCTTACAAGCAGGAATCCCCCAATCAGAACCAGAGGCAGGCTGTACTCCAGCTACATATGTCCTGTGATACTAAACAGGTCAGAGACATGGGCTATGAAAAAGAAACTGATCCATAATAACCAGGCTGTGATCAGAAGGATATGCAGCATCAGTCCTGAGGACAAGGTGTCCATTGAACGCCTGATCTCTCAAATTGGTATCAAGGACCTTTCAAAAACCTTGAGAGCCAGAGACTGAGATTGCTTGGTCATGCAAAATGAAACACTGGATGGCTGACCTACGTGTGATCCCCAAACATTCAGGAAACTATAGCACCAGGCAGACCCAAGCTTACATAGGAGAAAGTTATCCAGAGAGAGCGTGAAATCGCCAGATTAACCTACACCAACACCCTAGATCATCAGAAATGAAGAGGATTAATTGAAGGCCCTAGATAATCTTATTAGGATGATGACGATGATCTTACCTCACTCTCTGTAAAGTGTTTATCACCTTTCAGACAGAGCTGTGTCCTTCTTAATGTCCGCTCATCGGCATCATCAAATACTGAAAACAGAAACAGAGCACTTGCTTAACCCTACCCCTTACCCCTTTCCCAACAGCAAATTTTAGGGTTATCTAAATTGAAAGCTATTGCAAAAGACAAAATGGATGTCAATAAATATATATTTTGTGTTCAATACTAAATGGAAAATATTGAAGCAAAAGAATAAAAGTCTGGTAACCAGCATTTTCTTCTTTTGCCTCAATGTTTTCATAAGACATCAAAACCAGGTCTTGTTTGGGAAAGGGTTCAATTATAGCCAGCATAGTCAGTTTCATGAAATTTGTATGTTTTGCTTACCATGTGCTTGTACAGTTTAGGGAATTTATTCATTCTGCTGAGATTTTTTACCAGTGACTATGCAAACTCTTGGATATTTCTTCAATTTACAGTAAGAAAGTTACATTAAAGTTCTTGAATTTTTGTTATGATTACATTTTAAAACATTATACTCAGCTTATGAAATTATCATCATGCATTTCTAATGACTATCGTTTAATCCTTTCTGAAATTGTAAATTTTTAGGATAGTCCAATTTGGAAGGACTGCAGATGTCAAAGTAATTGGTAAGAAAAATAAATAGAGGGAAAGGAGAAAATGATAATTGCCAGCATTTTCATCTCATGACTCCATGTTTTCCCAAGCTTTTCCTGTCCGAGTGTAAAACAAGGTCTTGTTTAGGAAAAGTTCACTTACCAACTGTATACATGCTAGAGTCCATCATATGTTTAATGACCCCTTCCATCAATTTTCCTGTGGCAGGATGCTTAACTTCAACAGTGGCACCCATCTAAAATGTACAAAAACACACTCAATATTTGGCAAGTCATACATGATTTTTTTCATAATACAATTTAAACAGTTTTTGTTCTCCCATTTTGAAAGCTATACTTTCTAGCACAAGTGTCACTAATGCAACACTGTTTTCACAAAGGATAGTCTAGTTTTACACAAGAGAGAATGATAACTTTCCATATATTTCATTTTCATCCAAACACTGTATAACCAGTGGCGGATCCAGAGGGGGTTCGGCGGGTTCAAACGAACCCCCTCTGTAGCCCAATTATTTCATTTTCATGCAAAAATTCAGTCAGAATTGTGTAATACTTAACAAGAGCTGTCCGAAGACAGCGCGCTCGACTTTCTAAGTTGCTTAGTATAAAGGGGGCATAACTCCAAATATAGTGGAGCCAGGGTCATGGGCCCTGGTAGTAAGGTAGAAGGTGTGATGGTGAATAAGTATTCCAAGTTTGGGTTGAATCCCTTTGATAGTATGGAAGTCATTAATGTTTGAAAAACTTTAACCTTTGTTGCAACGCCGACGCCCGGGTGACAGTATTTATAAGATCTCATTTTCTTCGAAAAGTCGAGCTAAAAAAACGAACCCCCCTTTTTGTAACAAGAGCTGTCCGAAGACAGCGCGCTCGACTTTCTAAGTTGCTTAGTATAAAGGGGGCATAACTCCAAATAGAGTGGTCCCAGGGTCATGGGCCCTGATAGTAAGGTAGAGGGTGTGATGGTGAATAAGTATACCAAGTTTGGGTTGAATCCCTTTGATAGTATGGAAGTTATTGATGTTTGAAAAAACTTTAACCTTGGTTGCAACGCCAACGCCAACGCCGACGCCGACGCCCGGGTGACAGTATAAGCTCTCATTTTCTTCGAAAAGTCGAGCTAAAAACGAACCACCTTACAGAAATCCTGGATCTACTGCTGATAACATTTAATCATCTTATCCCCATATTTTGCAATCAACATGAGATATAATAAATGATTCCTTTAGACTTGTTTCAATTAAATGGTCGTAAGTTAGTCCTTCATTTTTCCAAGCTATTTAGAGTTGTTAAAACCTTACAGTGTGCCTGTTATCATCAGCTCAATAAGCTGTATTGGCCCCACAGTGTCATAATTATTTCCATACCAGCATACATTTGAAATTTGTGTATAAAGGTTCAATAATATTTTTTCCTTTACAGCTTCAAATCATTCTGCAGAGAACCCTGTATATATCTATCATTTTGACCCATTAAAATACATTGCCACCTTTTGATGCCCCACAAGAGAAGGATTGGGAAAACATTGTGGAAAATGAAGAAATTGCTTGTGACAAGCAATTTCTTCTCCCACAATGTTTTCTACCCAAAAAGGTTTAACATTTCAAAATTTCATGTATCACATTACATCTCAATTTGGACCATTCTAAATTTTTACTGTTTGGTGATGGATTAATGTGTTACACATACCTTCAATGGGCCGATAATATCTTCATCTGTAACAAGCACATTGGACTGGGTATCCTTAACAAACACCTGCAATACATAATATCCATCATATAAAACATTAATGCATTCTGACTCCTTAGCCCTATAACCATTTACAGTGAATGAAAATAATAAGCAAAATATGACAAGGTCTGAGAAATGTGATCATTTTATAAAGTATGTCCAATCAATTCAGAACGATATTTCCTATAACAAAAAATAGTGTAAATATTCATGATTTACAGTTTGATCAATTTTTGTAGTAACTTTTTCTGGTTATATTTAATATAAGTACCCTCACTCAGAACAACATGTAAGAGGAGAAACAAGGTAGTGTAAGTCTGTTATTACAAACCCAAGTCTAATGTTGTGGCCAATCATTTAAATCAACTAAATGAGATTATTTCAATGAGTACCCACTACCCACAACACAGGGGTTGAAAAATTTCTTCAAACCTACTAGTCCTGTAGGACTAGTAGCTCTGAATTTCTACTCGCCCTTAGGGCAACCCAACTCGCCCTTAAAGACGAAGAAAAGTTTAGACTGTTGGCTCTTACGGATGCATTATTATGCAAATAACATAACTCTTTGACTCTACAAGTAAAGTTTCTTCGGTATAAATGACAGACTGGGCTCGCGCTGGCGATCGCCACTTCAAAAGTCATCTAGGCGAATAAGGCAACAATTTTATTAAAAAAGATGGTCAATAAATCGAATGTGGCTCAGACTTGACTCCATCTTTTACTATAAATCAATCGCCGATTAACATTACTGTAAACACTTACTTTTTTATTTAATTCGAAAGATAGATTAGCTGTCGAAATGGTCGAGTAAGCACACCATTTTAATATGTACAACTACCCGGTAAATGTGAAAGAATTTCTTTGTGTAATCGCGAGGCGGCATAACAGAAATGACAACGCGTTTGTGTTAAAACCATCTGACGTCAGTTTATAAATTTACTACGTAGATAGCGTTTTGTTTTCATATTGCGTCATCCAATTTTCCCGCACTTTTCTGGCACGCGCGACTTTTGTAAACAAATCATAGTAAACGTAACCTTATTTGGGTGCGGAAAAATCATGTGATTATATTGAAACTGGAATGACTACGTCATCAATTGACTGTGTTTGCGGCCTCTTTGATCTCGCTCAAATCATCGCATATGAGTAACACAGATTTACTCTAGTTTCCTTGTTTAATTTCACTTTCGGGATTGATCGACATAAACAGGGAATGGTCGTATTTACAGCGAATATTATTGTTTCCGATATGAAGTTTAAAATAAATACTTTCTTTTCGATCCTTTATTTTTTTCCCCTCAATCAGCGTGATTCAAGTCCTAAATTTGCACTCGCCCCGTCGGACTAGTTCGTCCCCAAATCTACTCGTCCTACGGCATTTTCTACTCGCCAATGCGAGCGGGCGAGTGGATTTTTCAACCCCTGACAACATAGAATTTGACTAACAATTGAACAACATAAGTACATGTACTGCATTTTGAAAAGTCAATACCACCTCTTATCTTTAGTTCAGCTCACTTACCTTAATTTTGACACTCTTGTCTATCTTCTTTACTTTAGCCTCACAAAAAGCACCTCTGTATTTAGCACTAACATCTGTACCAATTTGTAAATAAGGAGGCTCTGAGCTTGATGCCTGAAAAACACATACACACAAAATGTTAATGTAATGATCACTTCCTGATTTACTATAAAATTAAGTGTTTTTTCTTTCATCTGCAAGTTACAAACCTCACTTAGAAAAGCACCAAT
This sequence comes from Fragum sueziense, assembly GCA_963680895.1. NCBI lineage: Eukaryota > Metazoa > Mollusca > Bivalvia > Cardiida > Cardiidae > Fragum > Fragum sueziense. The sequence goes on along the minus strand of OY804593.1, from coordinate 76,779,828 downwards.
ATATAAGCTATGACAGTTTCATTGAAATATGAAATGTTGTCTATTTTTATTAACAAACCTGTTCCACCACAATATCCATTTATCTTAGCCGATTCCCACATAACAAGGGCGGATCAAGGATTTTTTCCAGGGGAGTCAAAGCCCAAATGACAGCTTTTAATATGAAGTTATATAGTCAAAATTCAATTTTCGGCAAATTCCTGGGGGGGGGGGGGGGTCATGACCCCCTGACCCCACCCCTAGATTCACCCCCGCATAATGTCGCTTTTTTACACCCAAAAGATATAGACTTTGCAAAACATTACTTGTGATAAGCAATTTCTTCATTTCCCACAATATTTTCTGCCCAGAGAGACCAAAAAGACCCCCCTGTAGCCTGACCCCTATCCCATTACCAAACCGCAAAAGCAAAATTGTAGACTGTTCCAAATTTAGAGATATTGCAGACAACAATTTTAACTTCAATGAAATTGTACCTTTTTGGTCTCTTTGCATAGAAAATATTGTGGGAAATGAAGAAATTGCTTGTGACAAGCAATTGACCAAACGTCCACTGTCAATCAAAACATGGATAAGCCAATGGACGATCAGAAAAATGCCACACGCCCATTGTTTGTCTTAAATTCTTCGTTGCATGTGATATTGTATCAATCTATCGACTGACAATCAAAACAATCAACATGCCAATTAACCCTTTCCCAAACAAGACCTGGTTTTGACGTCCCTAACAGAAAAGGTTTGGGAAAACATTGAAACAAAAGAAGAAACTGCTGATAACCAGCAGTTTCTCCTTTTGTCTCAATATTTTCTATGCCATATTTTACTCAAATTTAATCTTTAATATCATCCATTTTCTCATTTCTGACAGTTTTTGAAGTGGATCACCCTAAATTTTCGCCGTTCGGGAAAGGGTTAACCATTGTTTGTCTTAGATTCTATGTTTGGTGGAGCGATCTTTCGATTGGCGTTTGGTCAATTTCTTCATTTTCCACAATGTTTTCCAAAGCCAAAAAGAGTCAATGTGTGGTAATGGGCTATTTGTATGTTTGAAGCTCCTTCACAGGAATCCTGGATCTGAAGCAGTTATCATATTACTTGTAGCAGAGTTCCCACTCAACACTCAAAAATTTTTTTGGGAGTGCATGCACTCCCTGGAGTAAAAAGTTGGGAGTGCAAAATGAAAATTGGGGATGCACTAAAATACAATAAAAATGTTTTGTAGAAAGGCTATAATGTATTGTCCATTGTGTGGTAATGATTCAGTTAAGTAATGGCCAGTGACAGGTGTTAGAATTTCAGATTTTTGTTGACATGAACAGAAATACCATTGCTCAAACCATTTTACCTTTTTGAACTTGCATCTAAACTCAATCAGCGTACATCATTAACACAAGTTGTCATTCCCATCTATTTTTCAGTTGCTATCATGTTTACAGTTTGGAAAATACAATCATTCTGTTGACATTTTCGTTTCAATTATTTCTACTGCAAGCAGACAGCATGGTTTGTGACACAACAATCAAATACTTTTGAGATATGCTTGTTGATTGGTTTATTGAAGCCTATCAGCGAGTGTCTTTGAAAACAGGGTGCTCATAATAATACACCAACTGACAGTTTTGAAGTGCGCATGCGCAAGCCGTAAAATACCTCCCTGAAAAGTACGAGTAAGATTTCTTCATCCACTATAATGTCATATACGCGTAGCGTAAAATAGCGCTTCAAACAACGTATTCTGGCCGATTAAAAGGAAAATACAGCCGTGATTCATCAAAACAAAGAACAAAGTTGGAAAGGTTTAGGTTTTAATCTGTAATTATCGGAAATATCCCAATAATTATTTGTTTTCTAACACGGCACCCGCCCAGAACTTTAGCTTTACGGGCTACATGAAAGTTAGAAACCCGTATTTGATATCGGTTATTTGCTTATTGTGTTCTTGTTGTGTATACATGCATCCTTTAAATAAATCCTTTCCCCCAAAAAACGTCTAGTCTTGATGTCCTAAACAGGATTTGCTTTGGATAACTGAGGGAATGGTGCATGCTACATAGCTTGAATGGCCAAAGTTTTGGAGTGTGGAAAAGCGTGATTTGACATGCAATGATCACAAGTCATGATATTTATTAGATTGATTCTGAGAGTGTGAATAGAAAATAAAGATATTTGTTGTTTCTAACTTAAAAAACCTGCTTTGGGAAAAAATCTCTAGATAAACATGGAGATCTCATATCGGTCTATCGGGAAACTAGAAAATGCTTTGGAAAATGAATATATTGCTTATCACAAGCAACTTCTTCATTTCCACAATATTTTCAAACGTCTTTATCTTGTAGGTCGTGAAAAAATGTTTTTACATGCGAGTGCGTTCAAGAGCAAAAAATTTTAATGCGTTTGGTCATTAATTCAATCATTTTTTTCCTACCTGTTCGCATACAATATTTCCCAAATATAATTCAATCAAATACGAAAACATCTAAAATAAAAAAGCATCACATCTATCTCACTTTAAAGTACATGTGTAATTTGCCATAAAATTACCAAATAATTATATGATATCAGATTGTGATTTGTTGAGTTAATTAGATCACGTGTTGACACGTGATTGCAATTTCCCATAATCTCATTCTGATAGTGGTATACTGTCATTTGAAATCGTCTTGTCTCTTTGTCGGGAGAATTAAAATATTGTATCAAATTAATTGGAATAACATGTCAATCGTCAAACCGTTAATCCTTTGCCAAACAACTTAATTGAAGGTCACTAACTATGACGTGGTAGAAGATTGGGGACTGTTCCAATCGAATCAACAAAAGGACAAATATTTCCTTTTCTTCGCAAAGTTCCATAAAAAGTGTTTCTTTTTTTTTCAATGTAGTAAATAATCATACATCTAAATGAATTGCATGTCTGTAACAAATTTTGATATTCTTAATAAAAGAAATGATGATGTTAAGGTAAGAAAACGGCTGTCTTGATAATGTTTATGATAGAAAAGGGCTGTTTTCAACCTCAGTTCTGAATTCGGCCCGTAAAACATTTCATTAAAGAAAATAAATCAAAATCTGCATCTAATCATTGATTACTAGTGATGCGCTATTAGATGTCTAATATTTTAACTAATAATTTATATTAATGTAAGCCGTTTAGGTTTCAAACAAGTAAATACGGTTGCTGGATATTCCAGAAATTTTCTAATGTATGTTTTATGATTTGTCTGAAAATTATTGTAGCCAATCCATGTGACACAGATCAAAGATTTACAGGGGGTATATCCTTCGGGTAAAGATGAAAAGGGTGCGGTAACCGTGTTCATTATGTGCCCGGTGCTTTCAAGAGGTCACATGTGTCATAACTATCTGTGTTGAGATTGGATTAACGAAAGGTGTCTCTTTCATTACATGCTAATGGGTTAACAAAATGTGAAATTAAAGTCGTTTGGATTTAATTTTCCTTTTCAATGGCTTGAAAGAAAAGTAAGCATATTTTTTGTATTGAGATCGGAGATCTAGTTCTAAAGGCCCGTGAGCTGGAAACAATTTCTCCCTTTCTCGTAATTATTTTGCGTGTCATAATATTCCAAACGTCAAATCAGCATTTTCGATCATCGTACAACAACAAAAAATTGTTTTGATAGAATTATTATGCCAAATAAATAGAGAAAATGCTTTATTTATCACGATTGGTTCACTCGCACTTCATGGCAAATGTAAGATAGTTCTAAGGGCCCGTTAGCTGGAAACTATTTCTCTTTTTCTCGTAATTATTTTGCGTGTCATAATATTTCATGCACTAAATCAGTATTTCCGATCATCATACAACAACAAAAAATGTTTGGGTAAAATTATTATGCCATTTAAACAGAGAAATTGTTTAATTTTGTCACTGATGGTTCTCTCGCTATTGTAATTATATACGCGAGTAGATTTCTTACTCGCGATTTTTCTGCGCATGCGTCATTTCCGGTTTCCGGTTTAAAACTGTTAATCGGTGTATTACGCATCATGAAAATTACATTCTAAATGTAAACAATAAAGTTATACGCATCAAGGGGCAATTACATACTTACTAAACAGTTTTAACCAACAAAATGTATTTTCATTGACTTAGAAATATTTTTTCCTGTCAAAAAGAGAACCTTTTCATGAAAATACGTTTTACAGCTGTTTCCTTTCTATGAAACCAGTGCGTGCATGCACCCTTTACCCAGAATTTGCGTGCATGAATTTTCTTTTCTGTACGTGAATTACGCACATATGTGCGTGAATGGGACCTCTGTTGTAGCCTAGTTGTTGTCCCATCAAATTTGAATTTTATATACATAGTTATTCTCTTTTTTTCCATCAAGGTTGTCCAATTGATACGGTCGGCACAATCCCTTCAGCCAATCAAAAACGTCGTCAGTCATACCGCGCGCACCTGCACTCATTCGGTGGAGGTGAAAGCTTCGGTCTTTTTCCTTAAAGTATTGCCAACTTTCAGCATTAATATCTCGAGGACTACGCCCGATTATTAAAAATGCATTGGTAGTTAGAAAGTTTGAATCACATTCTTTGAAAAAAGAGTTTTGTTTATGGATGGATTTTTGAAATATTCTGCCTCAAAATTGGTGTCTTGTAACGATAAAGACCGAGGTAGTACCCTCGATGAAAAAATGAAAGTGAGGCTATGACTTCATGCCGACTGATTCTATGGATTGCTTTGCCACTAGACAATGTGCTGGAAGGGGACCTGAACCTTTCCATATCCTACATCAGCACCATCAGCATGGCCATCTCTACACAAAACCTTTTAAAATTTCTGTGACTGTTTTTGTCACCTGTCATCTCACTCCTCTTTTGACCGATTCATCCATTGTCTTTTAGCACTGAAGTTTTCATCCGTCATCTTTAAGCACTTCGGTTCATGTATACTTACTTTAATTAGGTATCCAGAGGCACAGATACTCTAAGTTATCAGTCAGGGGAAAGCAATGATATACGCCACAATATGTAGCAGTGTTTAATATCATATATAGTTCAGAGCTGCACCAGCAGTACAGTCGTGACGCGTTAATCCGGCCACTTTCGTTTCCCACAGGGTTGTCCGGATTAGCCGTTTTTCCGGATAAACAAATTTTGACAGACGCCGCGGATTTTCTGTAGTTGTTGTTGTTGTATCATTAGGCGTGTCGTTAGAGTCACAGTTGCGTGAATTCTCGTAATCTCAGGGGCGAAAATGGTAGAAACAGATATTTTGAAATATTTTGCGAAGGAATTGGAAATCAATTAATAATTTTGTGTTTAATGTACGTACAGATTATAAATGTTGGAAGTTTGTTTGGTCCGATAATTTTCGCATACCGACCAACCGAAATCAAGAATGTTCATTTACGTCATCCATATTTCAAGCACTTGCTCACACGCGCTGTTTTTGTAAACATTGCATAGTATGCGTTACCAAATTTGGAAAGCATGCTCTCGCGAGAAAAAATCACGTGACAAATCACGTGATTTTTTCTCGCGAGAGCGTGCTTTCCAAATTTGGTAATTTGGTTGGGAGAATAAATCGTAAATGTCGCAAGAAAATACCCACGGATGCGCCTATGGCGCATGCGATTTTTGCTTGAAAACTCTTAATAAATTGTTAATTTGTATCTCCCAAAATTACTCAATGACTTTAAAATATGATATGAATAAATAATGAATATGATAGCATTTAATAGTCTTTGAGCTAATCTGTACAAAATGCATTCATTCTACGGAACGCATAACATATAGTTTCGCGGAAAACTGTCAACAGTGTTGTTGTTGTTTTTATACTGGTGATTTATTTTCCGGCTCCCTGGGTCCAGCTGGGTTTCTAATTAATACCAATTTTTCTTTTATTACCCGGTACTCATTTTAATGGAAGAAATAATTCTGAAATACAATTCCCATAAAGTTGAATTGAACATTTAAACTGCATCATCAATATTTTTCTTCCTGTATATAATCCTTCTACTATCTAATTTTGCCGACCTGCGATCTTTTTTCAACTAGAAAAACTCTATTTCTTTGACTGAAAACAAAGTTAACATACCAAATGGTAAATATTAATGACAGAAAATCTGATTTTGCTATCTAAATGTTGTTAAAGAATAAGTTCTAATACTTTTAGTCCATGAGCCAGACACTTTTTTGGTACCACTCGGAGGGAGTAATTCTTATTGCACTTTCTGAATAGCTTGATATGTGTAGTTAACTAATTGATATGATAGCAGTCTGAAATTGGTAGCTTATGCTGAGAAAATCGCCGTTTTCTTAACCTACCCCATTTTCACATGTCCACAAATGGGACAGTAGGTGCGATTTCTTTTGGTAGTGTGTGATTTATAAAAAGGCTTCTCGTGCTTATTTTCTCTGCCAAAATATTCTTAAAACACTAGTTTTGAGTACTATTGAATCTGTTCCCAGGTATGAGGCCTCTGTAGGCTGTGAAATAGAAGACAATTTGTCGGCCCCTACACTGAACGAAATGCACAATTTTTTCAAGTGAATTTTTCAATTCTTTGAAGCAGAAATGCAAGTGGCAACATATTTTTACAATTAAATATATTTTCAAATGCGTATTCATCGATTCATGCCAGTTTCGTGACACAAAACACTCGGGAAAAGCTGTAAACGGCAAAAACATTTGGTCGATTCGGACCCTGAAATGTTCGTACCTAAAAACTAAAACGCATACCATGAGTGTTCTAATGCCTCTAACTGTTGCTAATCTATTGGCAGCAATGTGTTTTTATCCAAAACAATTGGATTACCTCTTAGGTGACTATTTCATGCATATATATGTTATATGAATATGAAATGGAGAATTTTACGTTAGGCCTACTGAAAGAATGCTGAACTCAAAGACATTTTCACTTTTAAAAATAATGAAGGGCCTTATATGTTCAGTTGAATGTCCAATCAATGCAAATTAGAAAATAATTACTGAAAATATATTCAATTGCACAATATTCAACGGTTCGTAACTAAATTGAAGGACCACATGAAAAAATGAAGCTATACTTTATAAAATATATCCCAATGCCAATATACGATTATACAATATATAATGTACATCATGTGGCAACCAAAGTAAAACCCGATCGTCCCATATTCAAGGATACAATGAATATACAAAAAAAATGCTGCTTTTGTCATATATAGTACAAAAACTCTCTTCGTCGGATATATTGGTCTGCATATATATCTAATCATAACTCAATATTTACAAGTACAACATAATAAGTCAGGATACGGAAAAAAGGTCCCTTAAGGCTCTTGAACCAAATATGGTTCCAAATCAGCCTGCATATACATGCAGTCTGATCAGGAACCATTGCTGTTCTCCACTAGATCCTTAATGACATGTTGCAATTGTAATATAGCAGCATGAATGTCTGCCTGTCTTCACTAAAAGCATGCACTGATCTCAAGAAATGTGACTGCCTCAAATGCTAAAAGGGACTCTTTTCCAAATTCACGCTCAATTATGTAAGTATGAGAGAATATATTTGTTTCTGCTATTAAGTAGGATTATAACATTTTCATTTCCAAAACCTAGTTAGTATAAACTATGATGATAAGACAAAGATTACTTATGCAAAGAATGATAATCAAAGTGTACAGAGGGAACTTATTTCTATGTTGAAATAGAAATTAGATACACGTAGTACTTTTGCAATTTCATTTAGTTTAGAAAATATATTGCATTGTCCATGAATGAATACAACCCCCTGGCCTCCTAAAAGACAAATTCTATATGTATTTCGACAGCGAAGTCCGTAGATGTACATTGCATACTTACAGAACAGATTTATCAAAAACAATGTAATTTTATAAGCCAGGTGATTGTATGACATGTGTGTCGTCCTTTTCCCATTTCCAAGTCTCCTTGTCTGTATGTACGTATTTTTACTACAATTGCAATAGCAATATTTATAAAATTTCTGCTATATTTAATCATATTGGATACATGTGCTGATTCTAGCTGGTATTCGTGATTTTGATTTTGTCAATGGTTCCTGACATACCTGTTGTTAGTGTAATGCTTTTTGCCACTGAAAATCACTTTGGGTAAAATGTGTCCAGCTCTCTAGGAGAAATGATAAACATATAGATAAAAATAATTACATGTATGCATATATACTTTAAATAATCATTTGGCAGAGATTTAAACTTCTTCTGTCGAACATATGCATTAAAATGTGAATCAGATGTATATGTGTTCTAGTTTAATTGGCATGAATCATAACAAAATGCAGTATGATACATACTCAAATGGTTGGGTAAATCTTTGTTTTCATTTTGTAAGAATCTGAAAGTGTTATAAGATCCATATCACCACACACATGTTAACAACAAAGTGATTGGAATATAATTGATAACTAATGGTCAATTTGATTGAAGTTGTGGTAACAAAAGCAAAAACGGCACCACTTGTCTTTATAATCACAGTGGCGTAATTTTTAGTCAAACATATCTCATTCACCCTCTCTTTTAGACAAATGCAAACGTTAAATAGAATCTGCGTTGTGAGCAACAGATTCATCAGATCAATATAAATTGAAAAACTCGATTTAATAATCCTCTAAATAGTTACCATACCTTGTCACTACTGGTGTGGCTTTCATCTGTGTAGGAGAAAATGCAAGTTTGTGGTTGTTTAGCGGTTTCGTTTATGATCCCATGTATCAAAACAAGTCGTTTATGAGGGCAAATCAAAGGTTTTTGATTCGCACACCTGCTGTATTTTTCATATAATAGTCCCGTAGCCTTTCCAACCCCACACATTCCTTCCACCTTGTTAACAGTTTACTGATGTCCGAATCAACGTCTTGTTACCCTAACCAATCTCCTCTGAAGCAGTCAACTAATCTTCTTAACTGTCTCAGTCTCACTGGAATTCCTTTTCCCAATACTAGATTGTTGCAAAAGAAGGGGTAGACTCCCCATAAACTTAGGCAATCTTGTTTAGCACTTCAAGCCTCCAGGACTAGAAACTATGTTACCATGTGCAACCATGTTCTTAGTATTATCCATTTTGGTCAATAAAACTGGGAGGGGTAAGTCGGTTTAAAAGTTTCGGACAAGCTCGTAGCAGCTAGCCATATTATCCTACATACAAAGTGTATTTGGACCATTCATTTACACGAAGGTGTAAAAACCTTTACTACTTCAAAGAAGTAAATACCAGAAGCTCAAAACTGTTTTGATATACCCTCATATATGGTATGTTAATGAAATGCCTTAACTTGACTAGTTACGTAAATGCACCAGCGTACTTTAAAGTGCCGAACAAATTCGTTGTCTACATAACTTTATTATTTCGAAATTGTCATTCTCGTGGGTAATTGGACTTATACCAACTGGTGAAATATGCCATTCTTCAACGACACAAATCACATTTGCTTATGATTCAGTAATGATTGTTTTTATCTGATTGAAATTAAAATACTACAATTTGTTTGTAAGTTGATAATGTCCGTAATGCACATAAATTAAATTTCATTCTGCTCCAACAGCTCGCATTTCCATCACCACTTTGTATATCTTTTCTTACATTAACACCTAAATCAGTGAAAAATATTTATGCTAATTAAAATAGGTACTTAATTTATCAATGAACAGAACAAAATAACTTTGGATCGTTCTTTTTAAATGACTTTTTTTTTAAATTAAGTCTGTCTAAAGCACTAACTGACAAATTTGCTGACGACTTCGATACACGGAAAATCTCTACCTCTCATTGACCATATTCTTTCATATATTCCTAATCGAGACCACTTTTATCGTGATCCAATTCTCTCTCGTATTTGCATATTTACAATAAATTAATCACAGGCTTGAATAATTTAATAAACGAACTTCAACTGTCTAATCTCCATAACTCTGAAGTGCTCAAAAAGCACAAAACACATTTCCCTGTTATGCATACAAGACAGCATTCTTACATTTTTCTTTATATCAACATGTCTGCATTTCTTCATTTGAAATACCATTTGCTGTAAGGCTAGATGCTAGGGTGATTTCGATTGTTCGGTTATAATTATGGCTTTGCTCATGGCAGTTCCAAGCTATGGGTTGAAGTTAATTAATATCAAGTCGTAATTCTTGCATTATGTTGTAATTGCAGTTCAACACATCTGTTTTGGTGCCTAAATACTTACATTTATATGTTACTCTCTTTGTGTTATCATTGTTTACTTCGCATAAATAAATTGTGACTGTCTATGTACATTGTATAACCAGTCCATGTAGCGATTCTTTCTTCCGTTCTAGCCCATTTTACTTACATTATGCATCATTCACGAAAGATTCCAACTAAATTTTGCTATGTTGATTTGACAATGGAATTATAGTTATTCTTTTTTCAGAAACGTAGTGTGAGTTTTTTCAACAGCTTTTGTTTCGACGTAATCAATTTTATCTCTAGTTTCATCGTTTATTTAACACTTGCTTTATTTTTTACTCGTAAATACTTCATTTGTACTGCATTATATCTTGTATTCTAAAAGACTATACTGCTGTAGTGATATGTCCACGATACAGAGTATAGTGCACTAAAGTGAACCCGGGACAGCTGTATCTTCGTCCGTTATCTGTTTTAAAAAACATAGCCAAAGTATGGTCATTACATATTCAGATGTCCTGTGTTAATGTTAATTCTGTTGCATAACAATGTTTTTAATACACTTAAGATGTATTTAATTCTTGCTAGGTCTCTAATTATAGATTAGTTCAAATGACACTTTTGCTGAAAATACCTCCGTTTTATAACATTTTTATCCGTACACACGAAAAGCGATAGCCTTGTAGTTAACTACACATGTTTCTTAATATGTTGTATACATATATGATGTTTTGTGTACTTTTTCCTGGAATGCATGTTTCATTTGCAATCCAAGTGGTTGTACTAAGCAATATATACGTAGAAAGAATTTGTACTCATATATTAGAAAACACTACCAATTTGCATGTCAGTTTTAACACCAGAAGTCCTCATAATTGTTTTTAAAAGCATGCCAATAGCCTACAATTTTTGCATTCATTGTGCAAATGTATCCGAACAAAAGGCAGAAGACGAAGATGTGCACTCTAGAGGGACTCTTTATTTGTAAAGGATGTCTAATTCACTTGAATATCCGCATTTGATTTCAGCAAAGAAATATTATACATCATATAGCAGTATTGATAACCTGTCTTTCTTCACGAATCAACTGCACATGGAAAAACGTTATTCTTCAATGCTTTATGGATGTACATTTGTCTAGGCATGTATTCTAATGACTTTCTGACAGTAGAACAACATTAAAACAGTGACTTTGTGCCATCCTCTCAAACCAGAAACATAAATGAATGTATCCAGCTTATAACCCTCACCCCTTTCTTATCTTGTGAGAAATTAGCTTCTCTGTGTACACTTTCAAACCAGGCCTAGTTTTCTTCATGTGTATCCTTAAAGAAGTGTTTGTAAGCATTATTCATTTGATTTTTTCGTAGTTCGAATTAGTTTTACATTTAAAAATGAATGAAATGTAAATGATAAGCATTTATGCTTTTTTGACTTTCTGGTAGTGTAATGAGCGGCAATAAAGTCGGCATTGCTATCCATGCTAGTTTGTTATATCATCAATATGTATATTTATTTAGTATTACCTGATATCAAAATACTAATTACAGTTCATTTACATCAGAAAGCAGACTTTATATGTCCACAAACACTATAATTTGCATTTTTTCCTTGTAATTCGTATCATCTATATATAGTTCTCTGTGTACACTAAAATCTTCCTACAGATGACATTTCAGACTAACACAAAACCTTAAAATAAGCTATTCTGTACTGTATCTCGGTTATGAACAAAGACTTTTGTATTTGAATGAGCTTAAGGGTTGAAAAAATGTATATGTTGTTTCACTAGAAAACCAATGAAATTTTTGTGTGTAAAGGGTACCCTTGAAAAGAAGCGTTTTTCGGGGCATAAGCTACCGATCTGAGATTGCTATCATACTGAAACATGAAGTATAGATGTCAGACTAATCAAAAAGTCCAAAAAGAATTACTCCCTCCGAGTGGTACCAATCGGCCAAAATTCGGGTCCTGGCTCATGGACTATTTGTTTTGACACACCCAAAGGGAATTGTTTCTTTTCATTCGTACCCAAAATAGTTCAACCCCAAAAATTAATTTAATATCTTTAACTCCCCATTTCTTAAACAATTTGCACACAAGGGCCGTCAGAGACGGACAATGCTCCCCGAATAAGGCATTGTCACAATAAATGTATGCCATGGAGAGCACTTTATTGTCAAGGGCATCTGATTTGCTACTCAAATATGAAATTTCATCAAATTCTGACCATTAGACTAGGAGAAATTAGAGAAAAACTGTATTTGACCATAAGTCCCCTTTTCCCACGACAAGGCCTCAAATCCAAAAACGGGGAAAAGTACATCGGCATTTTGTCACAGGGAGTTCACATGGTAAGTTTCATTTGATTTGGCCCAAGGGTTATGGAGATATTGCTTCGGACGGACGGACGGACGGACGGACGGAATGACGGACGGACAGGACGGACGGACGGACGGACAGACGAAGCGGCGACTATATGCTCTCCCTTCGGGGAGCATAAAAATGATACATGACACAATAAGGAAAGTAATAAATATGAATGTCTAATAGAAATATTAATGAAGGCTTACAGGATATCAAACATGGTGAGGAAGAAATGATTTTTTTTATCTATAGTCAACAACTTATAATGACCCCCCAAAAAATTGATCCTTGGAAACATTGTTCATAATGATAGTGTGTTTTGTTTCAACTGCATTACACCAAAGTATGAACACTGAATACCGAAATACAGTCTAAAGATATTCTAGATACTTTTTGTTTTAAACGTCATTAATTTTTGTGTGTCCCATCCATTTCATAAAATGTCCCCACTTTTTTTACTCCATGGGGACATTGTCCCCTTGGTCCCAAAACCTTGGCAGATCACTGCCGATTTTTTCTGTCCGGTTCCGGAACGCGAATTTCCGGATTAAAGTGTACAATTTATGAATAAAAAATCCGTTCCCAAGAAATTCTTTCCGGATATTGAATATTCCGGATTAATGACGTCCGGATAAACGCGGCCCGACTGTATTCCGATTTTTAGACACGGCTACGTTGCACCTTACAATTTCTACTGTAAATTTACCCCACCCACGAAAATTCATTATTGGCAAAAAATCTTGTTCCCGAAAGAATCGTAGAACCGTCACTCAATGGATTCTAAATTATCAAGACAATAATTCGTCGTGTCAGTTCATAAGTGTCATAGATGTAGGTTAGAAACAGTGATTTCGAGATTTTGAGAAACAAAATCAAACAGAAACAACGAATTTGACAATGTTTACAAGCATGAAACTTCAGTCTTAAAAATACTTTTTTTAACAGAGCTTACCATCTTTAGAATTCAGGCACCGGTAGTCCAAAGACTCCTTCAGATTTTGGTGATTTTCTCTAATGATCTTCGACCAAACAGTCCAGTTTAAAGCGAAATGTCAAATTATGAGTCCAGCTTGCGGGTGAATCCATGAAATCGTCTACAGCTGAACAACAACTTGTCACTGGGATCCGCGTGTTTCATTGGTTGAAAGTCACGTGACACGGAAAGAGCACTTTGGTGCGCCTGCGCACTTGCTGTGTTATGGCGGAAAACACATGAATACCATGTACGGTAACACATCATATTTTAATTCTTATAGGTGTGTTAAATCTACTTGGCAATTTGTCTTTTATTGAGGTATCGTTAGAAAGACATTCATTTTTTGAGACAAGAACATTTTTATTGCATATATTCTTGATTTGCAACTCCTTGACGAAAGTAATCGCCGATGACAGAGCCGAGTTGGGCTTATTTATGGTAACATCCGGGCAACGAAGTACACAATCCAGGTGGCGCCCTAGAACGTGATTATGAAGCGCGCTTTATTTGAAAGTGCAAATGCGACACGTGCATCACATTTTCATGGATATGCAAGCACCAATAACTTTATTTTGTGGCCATATTGTTACATTTCTTATCAATTTTGAGTGGATTTCCGCATAAAAGTAAAATAATCAGTCTACAGAGGGTGTTCGAAGCAAACCCATCTGTAGATCTAGATCTAGCCTGATTAGATCTAGAGATCTTGTTCATTTTCATGCAGCCTTCGAACCCCCTCTGTAGACTGATTATTTTTATTTTTTCATGCAGACATTCACTCAAACTTGTGTAAAACTAAGAAAACGAACACCCTATTTATAAGATCGAACCCCCTTCTCAGAAATCATGGATCCTCTAGAGAAGTCACGAAATTTCTCTTTTGTCTTGTTATTTTCAAAGAGTGTTTTCAAATTCCATGAGCAAAGACATGGATGTGGCAAATGCTGCAGGCCTGTAGGAACGGGAGGGGGGGGGGGCAAAGTTGGCATGCCACTTGATCTACAATAAAACCAAAATGTGTTAGGTGCTGGGGGGGGCGGAGGTGGTGCAGTGGTAACGCGCTGGACTTGTAACACAGGGATCGCTGGTTCGATCCCCCGCTTCTCCAGTCCTTCAGATGAGACTTTAAACCGAGGTCCCGTCTCCATATGACCTTAGCTGTGACCAATCATTAGGTGCTGGGAGTCAACCTACAGACCCCTTAGGAATAGAGCTGGGACGAGTAGAGCAACGACGGGTATTATCGACCACTTAAGGTTCAAATCATGTTACGGGTGAAACAGGCCGACTCTCCTCCTAACATCGTTCACTGTCACAGAGATTCAAATATTGGCTTTCGATTTCGTGTGTTACCGACCATATATCTTTGAAATGTGATGAGAACCAACATTCTTTATAAGATGACCTTGAGCAGTCTGTTATCGACCAGTGTGGCAGTTATCGACCACTTACCCAAAATGTTATTTATAGTTTAAAAGTTGATGTACATGTGTAAGATCCGTCATCTCTATGTACCGGTCATCGCTTTTACAAAAGATTGATTACTTCTAGGGGGTCGTTTAGTAATAAACTGAACAACAATGACCGATCGGAAGAGTGTTGGGTATTATCGACCATTGGATGTTTAAACCACGTGGAAGATGAAATGTGTTGACTTTTGGTCTAACATCGTAGACTGTCAGCCATATTCAAAAAATGCCTTTCAATTGTGTGTGTTACCGACCTCTAAACATAGTTACAGGAAGAATGGCACTTCTTTGGTCGGTAACACCCGCACTCTGTAAATGTTAGTGGCAGTTACCGACCACCCATGTATCTAAGGTTAGACAGCTTATAAAGTCATCAGACAAAGTTAGAGAGGTGAGAAATTCAATTTGGTACTTGTTTTGATAAATGAAATGGGAAAATACAAAGAGCTATACCGTAAAAATCCATTTTTTCAATGAACATAGCTCTTAACTCACCCGATAAGGCGGCCATTTTGTAAATAACGTAATATGCCTCTTGCAATGAATGGTTAAAATTTCTTGAAGAACGCCCGATTTTGGGTAGAAATATAGACATAATATTCGGTAAAGATACACTGTGTCGAATTTTTAAGTTATAATGAAATCTAATGAGATCATACGAAGCAAAGGGTAATCAAAACAGTAAATGGTCGATAATTCCCGATGGTCGAAATAACCCCACGTTGCTCTACCCGAGTCGGGTAACACCAGTACCCGGGTACTAAATCATTACTCGGTACCCGGTTTTGTAAATGACCTAATAAAAGGGAACGTTTTTTAACAAGTTCTGTTCATTCATGCATTTTTGACCGTGGGTCAACATTTTACTGGATATTTTATGAGCCAGAAGAAGACCATCCAAACAGTTTGAAATGGCTACCCCCGACTTTGGACACTTTAGAGAGGGAGGGTCAGGCGCGTAACTAGGAGGATGCCTGTAAGCTCGGCTTAAACATAGTTATTTTTTCAAATGTGCCTAGTGGTCTTTCCAAGGAAAATTCTGAAAAAAAAAAAACCCACACACAAAAAGAAAAACAAACAGACCCTTAGATGCCCCGGCACCCCAAAAAACCATTACAATTTGATAAAAAAAAGACTCTTCCAATTGTAAAGATGTTGCAGACGACAGTTTCCAGTGAATTAAATTTTACATCTTTGGTATTTTGTGTCGAAAAGTTAAACATTGTGGAAAATGAAGATATTGCTTTTCACAAGCCATGTATTCGTTTTCCACAGTGTTTTCAAGAGCTTTTCTGATTTTCATGCGTCAAAATGCGTGAAAGGGACTCGACAAATCGTATACCCTGGCTTCAACATAACAAAATTCCTGGCTAGGTCCCTGGAAATGATAGAATATTCAGACTGGAGTAGTTTTCGTTCTGTAAGCAACTGCCACGTAGATCTAGTAAGTGTCATGAACTCGAACAATAAATTCATTTTAGGAGACCAACATCTATTAATTCCAGGTTATTTAAACTGTAGCTACGAGTTATTAACATTTCATCGGTGTTTTTCAGTGAGATATACATGTGTCTGCGAAATTTTGACTAGCCTTTTTAGCTTACCTGAGCACGAAGTGCTCAAGGTGAGCTATTGTGGTCGCTTTTTGTCCGTCGGCGTCCGTCTGTCCGTCCGTCCGTCCGTCTGTTCACATTTTGTTGTTACCACTCTAGCACCCACAAATATTGACCAATCTTAACCAAACTTGGTCAAAACATGTATGACCATAAGTTCTTGGATGAGTTCGATTTTGAGTCAGATCGGATCAGGAAGTCCAGAGTTATGTGCCCTTGAACGTCAAAAATGGCTAGTTTTGACTTTGTTACCACTCTAGCATCTACAAATATTGACCAATCTTGACCAAACTTGGTCAAAACTTGTATGACAATAAGTTCTTGGATGAGTTTGATTTTGGGTCAGATCGGATTAGGAAGTCTGGAGTTATGCGCCCTTGAATATCAAAAATTGCTAGTTTTGACTTTGTTACCACTCTAGCATCTACAAATATTGACCAATCTTAATCAAACTTGGTCAAAACATGTATGACCATAAGTTCTTGGACGAGTTCGATTTTGGGTCAGATTGGATTAGGAAGTCCGGAGTTATGCACCCTTGAATATCAAAAATAGCTAGTTTCGACTTTGTTACCACTCTGGCATCTACAAATATTGACCAACCAAGACAAAACTTGACTATAATGTTGGTAACCATACAATAATGAATGGTTTTGATTTTCACTGTCATCGAAGTTGGAAGTCTTGAGTTATGTGCCCTTGAATTTGATAAATTTGCCGTTTTCGACTTTGTTTACACTTTAGCATCTACATTTATTGACCAATCAAGACAAAACTTGCCAACAATGTTGGTAACCATAAGATGCTGTTTGTGATAAATTTTCAGCTTGATCGGACCAGAAAAAAACAGAGTTATTGGCCCTTGAATTTCACAAAATTGCCGTTTTCGACTTTATTTTCACTCTAAAAAACACAAATATTGACCAATCAAGACACAACTTGGTCACAACGTTGGTGACCATGAGATCTTATATGATTTCATTTTTCATGTTGATCAGACTAGAAAAACCAGAGTTGTGTGCCCTTGATGGTGACAAAATTGCTGATTTCGTTTTTAATTTCACTCAAACAGCAATAAATATTGACCAATCAAAAAAACAACTTGGACATAAGGTTGATGAGAATATCATTATCAGAACAGAGTTATGTGCCCTGGATTATGACAAAATTGATGTTTTTTTATCGACTTGGTTTTCACTATTACAGCCACACATATTGATCATTAAAGATTAAGAATTCTGTTTGCAGCTGGATCATAATCTTGCATCTTAAGTTTCGTGTTCTTGTCTTAGAGATACCTAGGTCATGTAAAAGGTGGGTCTTATTCTGCATGGAGAAAGTTTCAAACTTCTATCAGGTGAGCGATCCAGGGCCATCTTGGCCCTCTTGTTTGCATAATAGTACAAAACATCTGCGTATTTTAAAGGGACATTTCATTCCAATTTCATTTTTTAAAGTATGTCTTGATGCCAAGATTGGTTATTCTAATGAGTATAAATAATATTGGTTTTTTGAAGTTGTTGCCAATAAGCGAGAAACACGCATTTAAAGTTGAGACATAATCGATAAATTGCATATAAATCCGAACTGTTGTCCACAACAATTTGTTCAATTTTAACACAAAAATATAAATTTCTCGTAAACGGCGCAATATTTTGGCTTGAAATTTTCAGAATTTTCATAAGGAAATAAGCTCTTTTAGATGAAAATAAAAGTAAAATTTATGACAAAAAATTCTGAAATGTCTTTTTAAATAATGCATCTATAAAAGGTGTTTTTGAATCATCATCGGGTACTCGAGTACCCGCGGGTAATACGACCACGAGTACCCGGGTACAAAATTTCTACCCATCCCAGCTCTACTTAGGAATGGGCCTCATAGAGATCTAGCACCAACTTTTAGGAAAGAGCCCCCCCCCCCCCCCCTCTCAGGTCATACTGAAGGACAAAAATTAATACGGTAGATCTAGATCTATCTTTTTTTCCCTCAGCTGTGAAATTTTTATTTTAGATCTAGATCTAGTTCATTTCACTTGTTGCAGGCCCTTTAAGTTTACAAAACCATGACAACCAAAGATGTGATGCTGGACTACCTGGCAGGTGCAATATCAGGTAATACCAGGCAGAAAAGTCAAGAAAACTGGACTAAAACATTACCAAACAGCAAAATTGTAGACTGGTACAAATTTAAAGATGATGCAGACAACAATTTCGAGTGAATGAAATTTAGAATTTGTTAGTCTTTCTGGGTAGAAAACATTGTAGGAAATGAAGAAATTGCTTGTCACAAGCAATTTTTCATTTTCCACAATGTTTTCCAAAGCATTTATCCTGTGATGCAAAATTGAAATGCGTCATTATGTGGGAATGGGTGAACCATTTTCCAAAAAATGATAGCTACTCAGTCTACTGACTCACTAAAGTGTTGTCAGAAGCTTGGAAAAATATAGAGGCAAAAAGGAGAAAAAGCTAATTACCAGTTAACCTATTCCCACCCAGTGACACCTTTTTACACCCTACAAGATATGAAGATAATGGCTTTGGAAAACACTGTGGAAAATGAAGAAATTGCCTGTGACAAGCAATTTCTTCATTTACCACAATGTTTTCTACCCAGGAAGACCAAATATTATATTCTATCAACTCGAAATTTTCGTCTGCAACATCTGAATTTTGCCCAGTCTGAAATTGTGCCATCTGGTAATGGGTTAGGGTAGTCTACGGTCTACCCCTAATGAGATTCGCGTGATGTTGGAATCATTCGGGCGACGTTGAAAACAATGTTTACGACCGCGCCCGAATAAGTTTGAATATATGTAACTACAACGCCGGAAACCCCCTGATGTTTTATGAATCTGAAAATGGCCACATTATGGTTATTCTACCTTAAAGAATTTCCTTGTTTGTGAAAGGGTTAAACATGTGAAAAGACAAAATAATTGTTATAAAGACTGCAAAATGTGATTGTGAGATGAATTCTTTTCATAGAAACAGACTGGAAATCTTTCTTGCTTTTGAAAATGATATTTGTTTATATCTACCATTTGATCACAGGTTCTGCAGGAGTATTGTTTGGTCACCCGCTGGACACCATCAAATGTCAGCTACAAGTTCAACAAGCGGAGAACCAGTACAAGAATATTGTAGAGTGCTGTATAAATGTTCACAGGCAGGGACTGGTAAGTAGACAGTTATAGTATTGTTTGGTCACCCGCTGGACACCATCAAATGTCAGCTACAAGTTCAACAAGCGGAGAACCAGTACAAGAATATTGTAGAGTGCTGTATAAATGTTCACAGGCAGGGACTGGTAGGTAGACAGTTATAGTATTGTTTGGTCACCCACTGGACACCATCAAATGTCAGCTACAAGTGCAGCAAGCAGAGAACCAGTACAAGAATATTGTAGAGTGCTGTATAAATGTTCACAGGCAGGGACTGGTAGGTAGACAGTTATAGTATTGTTTGGTCACCCGCTGGACACCATCAAATGTCAGTTACAAGTACAGCAAGCAGAGAACCAGTACAAGAATATTGTAGAGTGCTGTATAAATGTTCACAGGCAGGGACTGGTAGGTAGACAGTTATAGTATTGTTTGGTCACCCGCTGGACACCATCAAATGTCAGCTACAAGTGCAGCAAGCAGAGAACCAGTACAAGAATATTGTAGAGTGCTGTATAAATGTTCACAGGCAGGGACTGGTAGGTAGACAGTTATAGTATTGTTTGGTCACCCACTGGACACCATCAAATGTCAGCTACAAGTGCAGCAAGCAGAGAACCAGTACAAGAACATTGTAGAGTGCTGTATAAATGTTCACAGGCAGGGACTGGTAGGTAGACAGTTATAGTATTGTTTGGTCACCCGCTGGACACCATCAAATGTCAGCTACAAGTACAACAAGCAGAGAACCAGTACAAGAATATTGTAGAGTGCTGTATAAATGTTCACAGGCAGGGACTGGTAGGTAGACAGTTATAGTATTGTTTGGTCACCCACTGGACACCATCAAATGTCAGTTACAAGTGCAGCAAGCAGAGAACCAGTACAAGAACATTGTAGAGTGCTGTATAAATGTTCACAGGCAGGGACTGGTAAGTATCATATATCACAGGTTCAGCAGGAGTATTGTTTGGTCACCCGCTGGACACCATCAAATGTCAGTTACAAGTGCAGCAAGCAGAGAACCAGTACAAGAACATTGTAGAGTGCTGTATAAGTGTTCACAGGCAGGGACTGGTAAGTATCATATATCACAGGTTCAGCAGGAGTATTGTTTGGTCACCCACTGGACACCATAAAATGTCAGTTACAAGTGCAGCAAGCAGAGAACCAGTACAAGAATATTGTAGAGTGCTGTATAAATGTTCACAGGCAGGGACTGGTAAGTATCATATATCACAGGTTCAGCAGGAGTATTGTTTGGTCACCCACTGGACACCATAAAATGTCAGTTACAAGTGCAGCAAGCAGAGAACCAGTACAAGAATATTGTAGAGTGCTGTATAAATGTTCACAGGCAGGGACTGGTAGGTAGACAGTTATAGTATTGTTTGGTCACCCGCTGGACACCATCAAATGTCAGCTACAAGTGCAGCAAGCAGAGAACCAGTACAAGAATATTGTAGAGTGCTGTATAAATGTTCACAAGCAGGGGCTGGTAGGTAGACAGTTATAGTATTGTTCGGTCACCCGCTGGACACCATCAAATGTCAGTTACAAGTGCAACAAGCAGAGAACCAGTACAAGAATATTGTAGAGTGCTGTATAAATGTTCACAAGCAGGGGCTGGTAGGTAGACAGTTATAGTATTGTTTGGTCACCCGCTGGACACCATCAAATGTCAGCTACAAGTACAGCAAGCAGAGAACCAGTACAAGAATATTGTAGAGTGCTGTATAAATGTTCACAGGCAAGGACTGGTAGGTAGACAGTTATAGTAGGAAAGTTGTAGGAATTAATTTTAACCCTTTCCCAAACAAAACCTGGTTTTGGCGTCCCTGATAGAATAGGCTTTGGAAAACATTGAGGCAAAAGAAGAAAATGCTGATAATCAGCATTTTCTTCTTTTTCCTCAATGTTTTCTTTGCTATATTATTCACAAAACTTGCCATTTATAACATCCATTTTGTCGTCTGCAACTCCTTTCATATTGGACCACCCTCAAAGTTTGTGGTTTGGGAAATGTTTTAAAAAAGAAATTACATTCACCAACCAGTTAAAATTTTAGTCCTATAACAAGAATTACAATACGAAAACTTGGGTAAGACAAATTAGCTTGTTTGACAAGCTAACTTTCACAGGGTTTCTATTAGACAATTACTACAGATGATATAGCTGATGTTGATAACTAAAAGATACATATTTAATATATTGCTGAAAATATAGAGGCATTTCTTGGCTTTGTGCAAACATGTCCCATTACAAGAAAGAACATTTTTAGACTGGTCCCAATTCAAATGTTACTGACGACAATTTCAATGGAAATCCGAATGAAATTTTATATTTTTTCTGTCTTGTAAGAAATTTCTTCATTTTCACCCCTTTGTGGGGTGTCATTATGTGGGAAAAGGGTTATATCCTTTATTTCAGGCTCAGGGGTTCTTCAGGGGTCTATCATGGCCACTCTTCTCCTATGGTCTGGTCAATTCCATGTTCTTCGGCACCTACGCAAGCACGCTGAAACTTCTAGGCAGCAGTAACATCCCTGGATCTCAACCAAACTTTGTACATATTTGTATAGCTGGGGGTGTGGGTGGGGTAATACAATTGTCTGTTAGTGTACCAGTTGAAGTTATAAAGGTCGTTCTTCAGTCACAGATTCCACATAAAACTTGTGGTAGGAGAGGTAAACTTTTTTTAGAACTCGGAGTAAGAGGGAACTTCTCATTAACCTATTACCAAACTACAAAAAATTAGGGTGTTTCAAATTCAAAGACATTGCAGACAACAATTTCAAGTGTCAGAATGAAATTTAAAAAAGATTGGTCATTTTGGGTAAAAAACATTGTGGGAAATGAAGAAATTGCTGGTCACAAGCAATTTCTTCATTTTCCACAATGTTTTCCAAAGCCATTAACATGTATGGAGTCAAAAAGACACTGTGTGGTAATGGGTTAATCCTTTGCCAAATAAACCCTGGTTTTGAATTTGATATCTTATTAGATTGAAAAGGGTGTTGGAAATCATCAAAGGAATTGAAGAAAATGCATTATAAAGGATTTGAAAGACATTGTGGGAAATGAAGAAATTGCTCTTCACAAGCAATTTCTTTATTTCCCGCAAAGTTTTCTACACAGAAATACCTGAATTTAAATGTAAAATTCCATTTTCTTGAAATTGTTGTCTGCAACATCTTTGAATATGGCACAATCTAAAATTTTGTCGCCTAGTAATTGGTTAATATGCAGCATTTTTGAGCTTTGCAGATTCAATTATAAACATTTTTCATTATGTTTCTGAGACAATATTAATTTTTCCACTAGCCAGCTTTAACATTTCCCAATCAAGACCTGGTTTTGATGTTCCTAATAGGAAAGGCTAGGTAAACATTGAGACAAAAGAAGAAAATACTGATTATCAGGGTTCTTTTTATCTCAATAATTTCTGTGCTAGATCTAGTATTACTATCTAAGGTGCTACTGTATCTTTATAAACCCATTACTGCATGATGATGCCTTTTGAAGCCCCATTAGGTAAAGGCTTTGAAAAGCATTGACTTTTGTGGAAAATAAAGAACTTGCTTGTGACAGGCAATTTCTTCATTTCCCACAGTAATGAGTATTTTCTACCCCCAAAAGAACCATAAAATTTCAGTCACTTGAAAATTTCATCTGCAACAACTTTGAATTTGAATCAGTCTTGAATTAAGTGGTTTGGTCGATTTTATTGTTTGTAGAAGCTTTTAACCCATTCCCAAACACTGACGCTTTTTGACGCCCTTTGAGATTAAAGCTTTAAAAAACATAGTGGAAAATGAAGAAATTGCTTGTGACAGGCAATTTCTTCATTTCCCACAATGTTTTCTACCCCAAAGTACCAATAAATATGAAATTATATTCACTTGAAATTGTCGTCTGCATCATCTTTGAATTTGGAACAGTCCAAAATTTTGTCGTCTGGTAATGGGTTAAAGTGGACCCTTGTAAATATTTGCTGTTTGAAAAAGGTTTAACCCATATTCCCAAACAGCATAATCTTAGACATGTCAAAATTCAAAGGGGTTGCAGATGACATTTTCAATTAAATAGAATTCTAAATGTTTTGGTCTTTTAGGAGAGAAAACACTGTGGAAATGAAGAAATTGCTTGTCACAAGCAATTTCTTCAATTTCACAATGTTTTCCCAAACCATTATCTTGAAGGGAGTCAAAAAGTGTTATTGTGTGAGAATGGGTTAAATTTACTTTATGTCGACATTTCAGCCATTAATGCGGACTACTACATGGGACCAAGTCAAGGCGTGCTGGATATTGTGCGATCTAAAGGCATTAAGGGGATGTATCGAGGATTGGGTACACAGTTCTACAGGGACATTCCCGCTTCAGCCTCCTACTTCGCAATATTTGAATACGCATCATTTTATGGTCACAAACATCTACCTTCAATGAACAGCCAGTTGCTCAACTTTGTATCTGGAGGCTTGGCTGGTGTCCTTAGCTGGACTCTCATTATGCCATTTGATGTTGTGAAAAGCCGGGTACAAGCTGATGTTAAAGGAAATATGTACAGAGGATTCTGGGATTGTGCAATGAAGAGTATTCAAGAGGAGGGAGTAAATGTGTTGTTCAGGGGGTACACTGCCATAGCAACAAGGGCTTTCCTGGTTAATTCTGTGACACTTCTAGTCTATGTTGAATTGTTAAAATTTTTCAAAAGCAAAGAAAGCTAATTTTTTGACAGATCATTGAAATCTATTTTAACCCTTTCCAAAACAAGACCTGCTTTTGACGTCCCTATGCTTAAAAAACATTGATACAAAAGAAGAAAATGCTGATTATGACAATTTGTTTAACCCACTACTAGAATAGTTGACCAGTCACGCAAAAAGGGAACATCTGGGAAATGTGTAAAAGTATTGACACAAATTAGTCTGTACTTAACCCTTTCCCAAACAAGACCTGGTTTTGAAGTCCCTAAGAGAAAAGGCTTGGGAAAACATTGAGACAAAAGAAGAAACTGCTGATAATAAGCAGTTTCTCCTTTTGTCTTAATATTTTCCATGTCACATTATACACAAATTTTATCTTTACAAACTTCCATTTTATCGTCTGCAGCAGCTTTCAAATTGGGTGGCCCTAAAATTTTGCTGTTTGGGAAAGGGTTAAGTACAGTCTGTACCTACTACGCTGGCTGACAAGGATAAAACTTTCTAGATATACTCCAAAATGATTTTCTGAATATTATAGAATGTTTTTCTATCCTTCTTTATCACTTTATGTTCATTTTTTTTTTCGTAATGGGAGATCAAGTTTACCTCTGATAGGTTTGATTATAATTATGTTTTTCATAATTATATAAGTTTTACACAGTTGAGACTTCCCAGGTGTTCCCTTTTGGCATGATATGTTACACATATGTAAATGGCCATTGCACTTTTGTTAAAGAGCATTTCATAATTAACCCCTTTCCTATCAGCAGAATTTTTAACATATTGAGGCAAAAGGAGAAAATGCTGATTATCAGCATTTTGGCATGTCAATCAGTTTAAAGATACATATTTACAGTTACTTACCTTTTTTCGAGTAATTTGCTGTAAAAATAACTGTACATAATTAAAATATGGCCTTTAGTTTTTCTCTGTGCCACATTTTAGCTCTGGTCTGTATTGGCTTAGATTACAACGGATTTAAAACCCAATATCATGTCATTTTGTAAACACTATCAACCCACTTTAAAAAGTTACATACTTTTACACCGCTGCATGATTATCCATTTATGTCATTACAGTATGAATCTTGTATTCTGTCTTATAAAGTCTATAAACGGTGCAACAACATGCTAAAAGCCAACTTCTGTGGATCATAAGGGATTTAGGCCTGGGGATACTAATGTCCCTTTAACTTATTGATACAATAACTCAGTAGATAGCAGACTGCGCAGGTTGATATAGTCTATTCCGCCTGCCAAAGTTTTGGTCACAACAAGAATGTCATGAACAGCATGAGAAGGGTCAATGATTCATTTATCTACATTAGAAATCCTTACTTTTAATGTGCCTACATTGTCTCTTAGATTTAGTATTATTGTATCCCATTACCAAACAACAAAATTTTGGACTTGTCCAAATTCAAAGATGCTGCAGACGATAATATGAATTGAATGAGATTTCGCATTATTTGATCTTTCTGGGTAGAAAAAAGTGTGGGAAATGAAGAAATTGCTTGTTACAAGCAATTTCGTCATTTTCCACAATGTTTTTCAAAGCCGTTATCTTTTAGGGAGTCAAAAAGAGTCATTGTGTGGTAATGGGTAATTGATTCATTCATGTACATTAGAAATCCTTACTTTTAATGTGCCAACATTGTTTGTTAGATTCAGTATTATTGTATAGAACCAAAGAATCATTTTTGATATGTAAACCTTAACCCTTTCCCAAACGACAAAGACTTGGGTTTGTCCCATTAGAAAGCTGCTGCAGACTACAAAATGGATGTTGATAAAGACAGGGTCAGCTGTTCTGTGAATGATATGGCATAGAAAATATTGAGGCAAAGGGAGAAGATGCTGGTTGTCATTGTTTTCTTCTTTTGCATGTTTCTCAAGCCTTTTCTATCACTTATGTCAAAACTATGTTGGAAAGGGTTTAGGTAGTCTACCCCTCATGAGATTCAAGGGACGCTCAAACTTTTTATGCGACACCATAAACATCTATGATGTATCCCATCTGTACTTTCACACAAGCTACTGAAGCTAGGATGAAAATCGGCACTTTACGGTGCGCAATGTTTATGACATTGACCGAAAAATTCCTATGTTCCATGAATCTCATTAGGGGTGGACTACCTTAAATAAAAATATGTTATACATTTGAATATGTATACTTATTTTTAAATGCCTGAAAAAATCAATTTAAATGATACTATTGGACGAAATTGTTGTGCTTTGAATGAATTTTAACAGCAGTGAATTTAGATAATTAATTTGTTATTGTAGTTTATTTTGTTATGAAAATATATTTTTATAGCCAAGATTAATTAAAAATTACAAACCACTGCCAAAGGCTTTTGTATTGTATCAACAATTTACCAAACAATTGATCTAGCCACGCCACTTTTAACAAATCATCAGCATTTCCTTCTTTTCTAAAGCCTTCCATTAGGAGCTTTGAAAGGAAATGATTTCATGAAATAACAAAGATCTGAGTAACAAAATCACATTTACTATCTGTAAATTCAACAATACATTTCACAATATTTCGTGTCACAACTGTAACCATTCCTTCATATAGACACATGTTGTAGGTGATACAGCACCTCCTTCATAACATTTGTGGACCACCTGAAAATAGAAGAATATGCCTTACTACTAGTAGGTTATTACTTAAAGTATTGATTAACCCTTTCCCAAACAAGACCTGGTTTTGACATGCTTAATGGAGTTTGACTTTATTGGGGTTTTACACCGTTTTCAACTGCCAGGGTCATATCGCGGCGGCCGGAGCACCTAACCATGGATTCCTGTTGTTTCTCAAACCAGTACTACCACAACACCCTTACTGAGCCTCCAGCTGCTCGCCCACTTAGGTTAACTATTTCAAACCCATTGATCGGTGACAATTTTGCCGCGGCACGCCCCAGGCCCCTAATGGAAAATGCTTGGGAAAACAATGATGCAAATGAAGAAACTGCTGATAACCAGCAGTTTCACCTTTTGCCTCAATATTTTCTGTGCGAAATTTGACACAAATTCTATTTAAATCAATATCTATTTGTTGTCTTTAGCACAGTTTGAATTGGACCACCCTAACATTTTGCCGTTTGGGAAAGGGTTAAGAGAACAAGAGGGCCGTTGGCCCTAGGTCGCTCACCTGAGATAGGGTTTTAAAACAAATCAGATTTCTTACAGGTAATGCAATAAAGGGTCAAAGATCATATGAATGCCGCTATGTGCTTTCAAACCATAGAAAACCCAGAAAACAACCTTAGTGCAATATCATATGTAACTAAAATATGAAGTTTCATCCAATTCCGCTATGTGGTTATGGAGAAATTGCTTTGGACAGATGGAATTACAATAAAACATACAGACAAACAAACAGAAATTAACAAATTGACCTAGATCTATGACCTTGAACCTACCTAAATATATATTTAAAACAGAACATCTACTCATGATAAAGAACACATTTACCCATACATTTGTTTAAATCCATGCATAAATGTAAATACTATGCCCCTGATAAGCAGATTTTTACAAGAAGTCCCCTTTTTCTGTGACAAGGTTTTGAAAAGCAAAGAAAAGTACTTCTTAGCAATATGTATCATAAGTAATGCAAATAAAAAGTTTTCTCAAATTTGGCTCTGCTGTTATTGAGAAATTGCTTCTGACAGATTTCGTGTAATTTCTCTTTTTCTGTTGCCATGGCAACCAGAGTTGGTTTTTTTTTATAAATTGCAATTCTGTTAGCAAATTTTTGTGACCTCCTAAGGAATATTTCTACCTAGTTTGGTGGAAATTAGCCTGTTAGTTTAGGAGGAGATATCATTCAACGATGTCATTGAGATTTTGTGGAAAATCTCCTTTTCTGTTGCCATGGCTACCAAAGCTTTTAAAGGATTTCAATTCTTTTAGCAATTTTTAAAAGGAACCTCCTAAGAAATATTTCTGCCAAGTTTGGTTGAAATTGGCAAAGTAGTTTAGGAGGAGATTTTGTTCAAAGAAATTATTGAGAATTAGTCAAATTTCTCCTTTTCTGGTGCCATGGCAACCAGAGTTTTTCGTCAATTTCAATTCTTTAAGCAATTCTGAAAGACGACCTCCTAAGGAATATTTTTGCCAAGTTTGGTTGAAATTGGCCTGGTAGTTTAGGAGAAGATGTCGTTCAAAGATAGTATTGAGATTTAGTCAAATTTCTCCTTTTCTGTTGCCATGGCAACCAAAGTTTTTTATGGATTTCAATTCTTTTAGCAATTCTGAAAGGGGGTCATCTAAGGAACATTCCTGCCAAGTTTGGTTGAAATTGGCCAAGTAGTTTAGGAGGAGATGTCATTCAAAGATAGAATTGAGATTCAGTCAAATTTCTCCTTTTCTGTTGCCATGGCAACCAGAGTTTTTTATGGATTTCAATTATTTTCGCAATTCTGAAAGGGGGTCACCTAAGGAACATTCCTGCCAAGTTTGGTTGAAATTGGCCAAGTAGTTTAGGAGAAGATGTCGTTCAAAGATAGTATTGAGATTCAGTCAAATTTCTCCTTTTCTGGTGCCATGGCAACCAAAGTTTTTAACAGATTTCAATTCTTTTAGCAATTCTGAAAGGGTGTCACCTAAGAAACATTCCTGCCAAGTTTGGTTGAAATTGGCCTAGTAATTTCGGAGGAGATGTCGTTCAAAGATAGTATTGAGATTCAGTCAAATTTCTCCTTTTCTGGTGCCGTGACAACCAAAGTTTTTTATGGATTTCAATTATTTTCGCAATTCTGAAAGGGGGTCACCTAAGGAACATTCCTGCCAAGTTTGGTTGAAATTGGCCAAGTAGTTTAGGAGAAGATGTCGTTCAAAGATAGTATTGAGATTCAGTCAAATTTCTCCTTTTCTGGTGCCATGGCAACCAAAGTTTTTAACGGATTTCAATTCTTTTAGCAATTCTGAAAGGGTGTCACCTAAGAAACATTCCTGCCAAGTTTGGTTGAAATTGGCCTAGTAATTTCGGAGGAGATGTCGTTCAAAGATAGTATTGAGATTCAGTCAAATTTCTCCTTTTCTGGTGCCGTGACAACCAAAGTTTTTTATGGATTTCAATTCTTTTAGCAATTCTGAAAGGGGGCCACCTAAGGAACATTCCTGCCAAGTTTGGTTGAAGTTGGCCCAGTAGTTTAGGAGAAGATGTCATTTAAAGAAATTGTTGACGGACGACGCACGGACGCCGGACAAAAGGTGATCACAATAGCTCACTTGAGCACCTTGTGCTCAGGTGAGCTAAAAAGATGAAATTGGGATTTTATAATCCTTCATTTTTTTCTGTACCGTATCATGTACAATAATTTAATTGACTAAATGGGGTTTAACGCCTCTTTCAACTGCTATGATCATAATGCAGAGGGTGAGCACCTAAGTGTTCCTGTGGTTTCTCTCACCAGTACCATCGCACATCCTTTTCGAGCCCCCAGCTGCGCACTCACAAGATTATTTTCGAGCCCCCAGCTGCTCACCCACAAGATTATTTTCGAGCCCCCAGCTGCTCACCCACAAGATTATTTTCGAGCCCCCAGCTGTTCACTCACAAGATTATTTTTGAGCCCCCAGCTGCTCAACCGCAAGATTATTTTCGAGCCCCCAGCTGCTCAACCACAAGATTATTTTTGAGCCCCCAGCTGTTCACTCACAAGATTATTTTCGAGCCCCCAGCTGTTCACCCACAAGATTATTTTCGAGCCCCCAGCTGCTCAACCGCAAGATTATTTTCGAGCCCCCAGCTGCTCAACCGCAAGATTATTTTCGAGCCCCCAGCTGCTCAACCACAAGATTATTTTCGAGCCCCCAGCTGCTCAACCGCAAGATTATTTCAAAGCCCCCAGCTGCTCAACCGCAAGATTATTTTCGAGCCCCCAGCTGTTCACTCACAAGATTATTTTCGAGCCCCCAGCTGTTCACTCACAAGATTATTTTCGAGCCCCCAGCTGCTCAACCGCAAGATTATTTTCGAGCCCCCAGGTGTTCACTCACAAAATTATTTTCGAGCCCCCAGCTGTTCACTCACAAGATTATTTTTGAGCCCCCAGCTGTTCACTCACAAGATTATTTTCGAGCCCCCAGCTGTTCACCCACAAGATTATTTTCGAGCCCCCAGCTGCTCACCCACAAGATTATTTTCGAGCCTCCAGCTGTTCACCCACAAGATTATTTTCGAGCCCCCACCTGTTCACTCACAAGATTATTTTCGAGCCCCCAGCTGTTCACTCACAAGATTATTTTCGAGCCCCCAGCTGTTCACTCACAAGATTATTTTCGAGCCCCCAGCTGCTCACTCACAAGATTATTTTCGAGCCCCCAGCTGCTCACCCACAAGATTATTTTCGAGCCCCCAGCTGTTCACTCACAAGATTATTTTCGAGCCCCCAGCTGTTCACTCACAAAATTATTTTCCAGCCCCCAGCTGTTCACTCACAAGATTATTTTCGAGCCCCCAGCTGTTCACTCACAAGATTATTTTCGAGCCCCCAGCTGCTCAACCGCAAGATTATTTTCGAGCCCCCAGCCGTTCATTCACAAGATTATTTTCGAGCCCCCAGCTGTTCACTCACAAGATTATTTTCGAGCCCCCAGCTGCTCAACCGCAAGATTATTTTCGAGCCCCCAGCTGCTCAACCGCAAGATTATTTTCGAGCCCCCAGCTATTCACTCACAATATTATTTTCGAGCCCCCAGCTATTCAACCGCAAGATTATTTTCGAGCCCCCAGCTGTTCACTCACAAGATTATTTTCGAGCCCCCAGCTGTTCAACCGCAAGATTATTTTCAAGCCCCCAGCTGCTCAACCGCAAGATTATTTTCGAGCCCCCAGCTGTTCACTCATAAGATTATTTTCGAGCCCCCAGCTGTTCACTCACAAGATTATTTTCGAGCCCCCAGCTGCTCAACCGCAAGATTATTTTCGAGCCCCCAGCTGCTCAACCGCAAGATTATTTTCGAGCCCCCAGCTGTTCACTCACAAGATTATTTTCGAGCCCCCAGCTGTTCACCCACAAGATTAAGATTATCGTAACCATTGGTGGGAGACAGATGGTGAAAAGCAACCTGGCCCCGGTTTCTCGAAAAAACTTAAGTATATTCTCATGAGTTCATGCTCAACTTCTATTCAATACCAATCAACGTTGATTGGTATTCAATTGAAGTTCACGTGGATTTCGTGCGATTTGAGCACGATGCTCAGATTTGAGCATGAGAAGATACTTAAGTTTTTTCGAGAAACCGGGGCCAGGAATTGACTCCAGGAGCTGAAGAGAGTCATAAGTGCTACCAACTGCCCTTTTGCCACTTCTGCACTAATAAGAATCTTGTTATGTAGGGAAAAATGAATGAGAAATTTGACTATAGATAAAATAGTATGCAAACTGTATTTAGAATTATCGGTAAAAGGACTTTCTGACTACAAGGTATAAAATCATGAGACATCTTACTGGACAAGATCCACATGGCATCCTCATCAGACCAGTGGGTTCTATCAGAGAGTTAACGGCTCTGTATAACTTGGCTTGTCCACCATCACCAGCGCTGGCTACCACTGACTGTTCTACCTTACCATCATATATTAGAGTGTCAAGTATTGTTTCTATATCTTCTACAGATAGTTGGATCTGAAAGGAGTTGTTTACAATATTTAAGGTTCTATCAGAGAGTTAACAGCTCTGTATAACTTGGCTTGTCCACCATCACCTGCGCTGGCTACCACTGACTGTTCTACCTTACCATCATATATTAGAGTGTCAAGTATTGTTTCTATATCTTCAACAGATAGTTGGATCTGAAAGAAATGATAATTTGGTGAACAAAAACAAAACAAGAGACAAATAGCAAATATTTAAGACCAGTAGGTTCTATCATTGAGTTAACAGCTCTGTATAACTTGGCTTGACCTCCATCACCTGCGCTGGCTACCACTGACTGTTCTACCTTACCATCATATATTAGAGTGTCAAGTATTGTTTCTATATCTTCTACAGATAGTTGGATCTGAAAGGAAATTATAATTTGGTGAACGAAAACAAAAACAAAATAAAGAAATAAAGAAGGAGTGAGTTTTTGGTCTTCTTACATCTAACAAGTAACAATAAGTTGGTGGGTGATAAAAACCTCGTAGCTACAGCTTATTCAAGCTGTAGTTACAAGGTTTTGATCATCCACCAACAAAATTTATATCAAAACACTGGTATATAAGACCAGTGGGTTCTATTAGTGAGTTAACAGCTCTGTATAACTTGGCTTGGCCACCATCACCAGCGCTGGGGACCACCGACTCTTCTACCTTACCATCATATATTAGAGTGTCAAGTATTGTTTCTATATCTTCAACAGATAGTTGGATCTGAAAGACATGATAATTTGGTGAACATCAACAAAATAAATAATGAAGGAGTGAAAAGTTTGATCTTCTACCATCTAACAAGTAACAACAAGTTGGTGGTTGATAAAAACCTTGTAACTACAGCTTATTCAAGCTGTAGTTACAAGGTTTTGATCATTCACCAACAAAATTTATATCAAAACACTGGTATATAAGACTTGTGGGTTCTATCAGAGAGTTAATCGCTCTGTATAACTTGGCTTGGCCACCATCACCAGCGCTGGGGACCACCGACTGTTCTACCTTACCATCATATATTAGAGTGTCAAGTATTGTTTCTATATCTTCTACACATAGTTGGATCTGCTGCGTTGAAGGAATTGTTTACAATATTTATGGTTCTATAAATGAGTTAACAGCTCTGTATAACTTGGCTTGACCCCCATCTCCAGCGCTGGCGACCACTGACTGTTCTACCTTACCATCATATATTAGAGTGTCAAGTATTGTTTCTATATCTTCAACAGATAGTTGGATCTGAAAGGAGTTGTTTACAATATTTAAGGTTCTATCAGAGAGTTAACGGCTCTGTATAACTTGGCTTGACCCCCATCTCCGGCGCTGGCTACCACCGACTGTTCGACCTTACCATCATATATTAGAGTGTCAAGTATTGTTTCTTTATCTTCTACAGATAGTTGTATCTGAAAGGAAATGATAATTTGGTGAACAGCAACAAAATAAAGGAGACAAAAATTTGGTCTTCTAACATTTCATAAGTAACAATAAATTGGTGGGTGATGAAAACCTTGTAACTACAGCTTATTCAAGCTGTAGTTACAAGGTTTTGATCAACCACCAACAAATATCATAATTTATGACACCAGTGGGTTCTATCAGAGAGTTAACGGCTCTGTAGAACTTGGCTTGTCCACCATCACCAGCGCTGGCTACCACTGACTGTTCTACCTTACCATCATATATTAGAGTGTCAAGTATTGTTTCTATATCTTCTACAGATAGTTGGATCTGAAAGACATGATAATTTGGTGAACGAAAACAAAAACAAAATAAAGAAATAAAGAAGGAGTGAGTTTTTGGTCTTCTTACATCTAACAAGTAACAATAAGTTGGTGGGTGATAAAAACCTCGTAGCTACAGCTTATTCAAGCTGTAGTTACAAGGTTTTGATCATCCACCAACAAAATTTATATCAAAACACTGGTATATAAGACCAGTGGGTTCTGTTAGTGAGTTAACAGCTCTGTATAACTTGGCTTGGCCACCATCACCAGCGCTGGGGACCACCGACTCTTCTACCTTACCATCATATATTAGAGTGTCAAGTATTGTTTCTATATCTTCAACAGATAGTTGGATCTGAAAGACATGATAATTTGGTGAACATCAACAAAATAAATAATGAAGGAGTGAAAAGTTTGATCTTCTACCATCTAACAAGTAACAACAAGTTGGTGGTTGATAAAAACCTTGTAACTACAGCTTATTCAAGCTGTAGTTACAAGGTTTTGATCATTCACCAACAAAATTTATATCAAAACACTGGTATATAAGACTTGTGGGTTCTATCAGAGAGTTAATCGCTCTGTATAACTTGGCTTGGCCACCATCACCAGCGCTGGGGACCACCGACTGTTCTACCTTACCATCATATATTAGAGTGTCAAGTATTGTTTCTATATCTTCTACACATAGTTGGATCTGCTGCGTTGAAGGAATTGTTTACAATATTTATGGTTCTATAAATGAGTTAACAGCTCTGTATAACTTGGCTTGACCCCCATCTCCAGCGCTGGCGACCACTGACTGTTCTACCTTACCATCATATATTAGAGTGTCAAGTATTGTTTCTATATCTTCAACAGATAGTTGGATCTGAAAGGAGTTGTTTACAATATTTAAGGTTCTATCAGAGAGTTAACGGCTCTGTATAACTTGGCTTGACCCCCATCTCCGGCGCTGGCTACCACCGACTGTTCGACCTTACCATCATATATTAGAGTGTCAAGTATTGTTTCTTTATCTTCTACAGATAGTTGTATCTGAAAGGAAATGATAATTTGGTGAACAGCAACAAAATAAAGGAGACAAAAATTTGGTCTTCTAACATTTCATAAGTAACAATAAATTGGTGGGTGATGAAAACCTTGTAACTACAGCTTATTCAAGCTGTAGTTACAAGGTTTTGATCAACCACCAACAAATATCATAATTTATGACACCAGTGGGTTCTATCAGAGAGTTAACGGCTCTGTAGAACTTGGCTTGTCCACCATCACCAGCGCTGGCTACCACTGACTGTTCTACCTTACCATCATATATTAGAGTGTCAAGTATTGTTTCTATATCTTCTACAGATAGTTGGATCTGAAAGACATGATAATTTGGTGAAAACTAACAAAATAAATAATGAAGGAGTGTAA
Organism: Fragum sueziense; assembly: GCA_963680895.1. Taxonomy (NCBI): domain Eukaryota; kingdom Metazoa; phylum Mollusca; class Bivalvia; order Cardiida; family Cardiidae; genus Fragum; species Fragum sueziense. Next base: position 76,744,598 of record OY804593.1, on the reverse strand, counting down.
AATTATATCTACTAACATCTTACGAGTAACAATAAGTTGGTGATTGATAAAAACCTTGTAACTACAGCTTATTCAAGCTGTAGTTACAAGTTTTCAAGCATCCACCAACAAATATCATATGACACCAGTGGGTTCTATCAGAGAGTTGATGGCTCTGTATAACTTGGCTTGACCTCCATCTCCGGCACTGGCTACCACCGACTGTTCTACTTTACCATCATATATTAGAGTGTCAAGTATTGTTTCTATATCTTCTACAGATAGTTGGATCTGAAAGGAAGTGATAATTTGGTGAACAACAACAAAATAAAGCATAATGAAGGAGAGTAAAAATATATCTTCTAACATCTCACAAGTAACAATAAGTTGGTGGTTGATAAAAACCTTGTAACTACAATTTATTAAAGCTGTAGTTACAAGGTATTAATCAACCACCATCAAATATCATATGACACCAGTGGGTTCTATCAATGAGTTAACGGCTCTGTATAACTTGGCTTGACCTCCATCACCGGCGCTGGCCACCATTGACTGCTCTACCTTACCATCATATATTAGAGTGTCAAGTATTGTTTCTATATCTTCTACAGATAGTTGGATCTGAAAGGAATGATTAATTTGGTGAACAAAAACAAAATAAAGCATAATGAAGGAGAGTAAAATTATATCTACTAATATCTAACAAGTAACAATAATTTGGTGGTTGATAAAAACCTTGTAACTACAGCTCATTCAAGCTGTAGTTACAAGTTTTGCTCATCCACCAACAAATACAGTATCATTGAGTTAACCGCTCTGTATAACTTGGCTTGACCTCCAGCACCGGCGCTGGTCACCACCGACTGTTCTACCTTACCATCATATATTAGAGTGTCAAGGATTGTTTCTATATCTTCAACAGATAGTTGGATCTGAAAGACATGATAATTTGGTGAACGACAACAAAATAAAGAAGGAACGAAAAGTTCTTGATCTTCTAACATCTAACAAGTAACAATAAATTGGTGGTTGATAAAAACCTTGTAACTACAGCTTATTCAAGCTGTAGTTACAAGGTTTTAATCAACCACCATCAAATATCATATGACACCAGTGGGTTCTATCAGCAAGTTAAGCGCTCTGTATAACTTGGCTTGACCCCCATCACCAGAGCTGGCTACCACCGACTGTTCTACCTTACCATCATATATTAGAGTGTCAAGTATTGTTTCTATATCTTCTACAGATAGTTGGATCTGAAAGAAATAATTAGGTGAACAACAACAAAATAAATCATAATGAAGGAGTGAAAAATTTGATCTACTAAAATCTAACAAGTAACAATTAGTTGGGGGTTGATAAAACCTTGTAACTACAGCTTGAATAGGCTGTAGTTACAAGGTTTTAATCAACCACCAACAAATATAAAATATTTAAGGCTTGTGAATTCTATATTTATATGAGTTAACGGCTCTATGAGTTAACCGCTCTGTATAACTTGGCTTGACCCCCATCCCCAGCGCTGGCGACCACCGACTGTTCTACCTTACCATCATATATTAGAGTGTCAAGTATTGTTTCTATATCTTCTACAGATAGTTGGATCTGAAAGAAATGATAATTTGGTGAACGACATCAAAATAAAGCATAATGAAGGAGTGAAAAGTTTGATCTTCTAACATCTAACAAGTAACAATAACTTGGTGGTTGATAAAAACCTTGTAACTACAGCTTATTCAAGCTGTAGTTACAATGTTTTAATCAACCACCATCAAATATCATATGACACCAGTGGGTTCTATCAGAGAGTTAACAGCTCTGTATAACTTGGCTTGACCTCCATCACCGACGCTGGCCACCATCGACTGTTCTACCTTACCATCATATATTAGAGTGTCAAGTATTGTTTCTATATCTTCTACAGATAGTTGGATCTGCAAGGAAATGATAATTTGGTGAACAACAACAAAATAAAGAAGGAATGAAAAGTTTTTGATTTTCTAACATCTAACAAGTAACAATAAATTGGTGGTTGATAAAAACCTTGTAACTACAGCTTATTAAAGCTGTAGTTACATGGTTTTAATCAACCACCATCAAATATCATATGACACCAGTGGGTTCTATCAATGAGTTAACAGCTCTGTATAACTTGGCTTGACCTCCATCACCCGCGCCGGTCACCACTGATTGTTCTACCTTACCATCATATATTAGAGTGTCAAGTATTGTTTCTATATCTTCTACAGATAGTTGGATCTGAAAGGAATGATTAATTTGGTGAACAAAAACAAAATAAAGCATAATGAAGAAGTGTAAAATTATATCTACTAACATCTTACGAGTAACAATAAATTGATGGTTGATAAAAACCTTGTAACTACAACTTGTTCAAGCTGTAGTTACAAATTTTTGATCATCCACAAACAAATACAGTATATAAGACTTGTGGGTTCTATCATTGAGTTAACAGCTCTGTATAACTTGGCTTGACCCCCATCACCCGCGCCGGTCACCACTGATTGTTCTACCTTACCATCATATATTAGAGTGTCAAGTATTGTTTCTATATCTTCAACAGATAGTTGTATCTGAAAGGAATGATAATTTGGTGAACGACAACAAAATAAAGAAGGAACGAAAATTTTTTTGATCTTCTAACATCTAACAAGTAACAATAAATTGGTGGTTGATAAAAACCTTGTAACTACAGCTTATTCAAGCTGTAGTTACAAGTTTTTAATCAACCACCAACAAATATCATAATTTATGACACCAGTGGGTTCTATCAGAGAGTTAACGGCTCTGTATAATCAACGGCGCTGGCAGCTACTGACTGTTCTACCTTACCATCATATATTAGAGTGTCAAGTATTGTTTCTATATCTTCTACAGATAGTTGGATCTGAAAGAAATTGTTTACAATATTTAAGGTTCTATCAATGAGTTAACTGCTCTGTATAACTTGGCTTGACCTCCATCACCAGCGCTGGCTACCACCGACTGTTCTACCTTACCATCATATATTAGAGTGTCAAGTATTGTTTCTATATCTTCTACAGACAGCTGTATCTGAAAGTAATGATAATTTGGTAAACAACAACAATACAAAATAAAGAAGAAGTGAAAAGTTTTTGATCTTCTAACATCTAACAAGTAACAATAAGTTGGTGGGTGATAAAAACCTTGTAACTACAGCTTATTCAAGCTGTACTTACAAGTTTTTAATCATCCACCAACAAATACAGTATATAAGACTTGTGGGTTCTATCATTGAGTTAACGGCTCTCTATAACTTGGCTTGACCCCCATCACCGGCGCAGGCCACCACTGACTGTTCTACCTTACCATCATATATTAGAGTGTCTAGTATTGTTTCTATATCTTCTACAGATAGTTGTATCTGAAAGGAATGATAATTTGGTGAACGACAACAAAATAAAGGAGTGAAAAATTTGATTCTCTAACAAGTAACAATAAATTGGTGGGTGATAAAAACCTTGTAACTACAGCTTGAATAAGCTGTAGTTACAAGGTTTTAATCAACCACCATCAAATATCAACAGATAATTGGATCTTCAAGGAATTGTTTACAATATTTAAGTATAAAGATTAAATAATCTGAAGGACAAACAACATATTTCTAATTCCTCTGATTCTGCTATTTGAAAACTATCTTGTTACTTTCAAGGTAATGCGTTTATTGTAACAACAGAAAGGCATATTCTTCTGTATGGTAACCCAAAATAGTTTTATTTCTGGTTTACTTGGACTTTACAAAATTAAAGATATTTTTTTCGAGATGTAAGTAAAGAACAAATTTTCACTTCATATGTTTAATACTTGTGAAGAAAATATAAATAAGATGAATTCATCTTAAAGAGAATTGTCTAAAAAAAAGATTAGCAAAAATTGCGTTGAAAAAATCAACCTCTAACCCGAGTTATAACCTGATAAAGATACGTGATTTACAGGCGCGCGTAAAACGAAACTGAAATTTACCTGTGGACCAGATATGGATGATGACGTCAATTGTGCAATCCCATTATAGCCGTGTTAACCTTACATGTATAAACGGTCGACTTTAACTTCAAATTGCGGTGACGTTGCAAAAGCAAATATATTAACCCTTTCCCAAACAAGACCTGGTTTTGACGTCCCCTAGAGAAATGGCTTGGGAAAACATTGAGACAAAAGAAGAAACTGCTGATAACCAGCAGTTTCTCCTTTTGTCTCAATATTTTCTGTGCCATATTTTACACAAATCCTATCTTTAATAACATCCATTTTGTCATTTGTGGCAGTTTTTGAAGTGGATCACCCTAAAATTTTGCCGTTTGGGAAAGGGTTAAATAAAAGCATTTTATGGTGTTTATCATTTGGCCATTAAAGTGGAGAAAAAAATGTGACATTTTTTCGTGAATTTGAACAGTAAAATTCAGTTATATTAACATGCCGTGGTCCAAAAATTCTCTAGTATTATATGCTTGGTGATAGTGGGAATTTACTGAATAGTGCAATTAATATGCTTTTTTAATCTGTAGATTTAGGATAAATGTTTCTTGTGAATCTATTAAAAGATATATAATTATGTTGAGAAGTATTGTAGAAATGTTGTTTTCTCCAAAAACAAAGGAAATCCCATTCTTACATTTATTATTCCGTGATTTGTACCAATATTTTGAATGTCTCACGCCTTGTATTATATTGTTTTGTCAAACTAAAATTTGTAAGACTGTTCCATTTGCGAAGTTGCAATATATAACATTAAAACCTTGGGTATGGACAATTTATATCCCTTGACGTAACTCGCACAATTTTCAACCGTTTCCCAAGGACAAAATATAAGTCTAAAAAATATGCAGCCCATTTTAAAGAAAACAGCGTTGAAATGTGAAGTTCTTGGTTAGAAATTATTTCGGTATTTAATTTTCCTGACTGAAAAAATGCAAAAACTTGTTAAAGAATTTAAAGGCCTAATAATGGCCTAATACATGCATAAATAGTATATAATTAGTACGCAAATATTGAAGTAAATGACATTTAACTATGTTACATTATGTAGGGAAGAATTCAGGTAAGTATTTTAATTTTTGAGTAAATGCTTTTAGACGACAAGTAACTGATGTTAAAAAAAGAAAATGTGTTTGGTTTAGTACTGACAATATTTAGGGAAAGTGAGAAATTCTTTACCGTCATCAATTTCTTCTTTTCTTTCAATGATTTTTTCTCAAATGATTTCTAATGTGGATGTCGAAACCTGATCTCTGATGGGAAAGAGTAAATTAATACAGTATTTTCATATTGTAAGGGGAATTAGTGAGGTAGTGGTTTTTCCTAATGTTTCCATATTTCAAACAGAGAGTTTTTTTTAAACATCGAGAAATGATATGGTAAAGGATCAAGAAGCAAACGGTAAGTCATGTTAAAAATAGCGACAACAAGCAAATTCGTTGAATTGATATCCCCCGCCGAATATATTTTCATTGTCAATAAAGTAGCGCGGAAACGAATATAACTCTGTATGTATATGGCTTCAACAGAACGAATATCACTCTATGTATATGGCTTCAACAGAACGAATATCACTCTGTATGTATATGGCTAAAACAGTCAGGGGCAGTAACTCTAAATTCGACGGTCGAACCGGGTAACCCCGACGATATGCGCATGTCCTCATTGTAGTAAAGCTGTGTGCCAAGTTTCATTGAAATCCGGTGTATAATTTTCAAGAAATAGCGCGGAATCGAATATCACTGTATGTATATGGCTTAAACAGTCAGGGGCAGTAACTCTAAATTCGGTGGTCGAACCGGGTAACCCCGACGATATGCGCATGCCCTCATTGTAGTAAAGCTGTGTGCCAAGTTTCATTGAAATCCGGTCTACAGTTTTCAAGAAATAGCGCGGAAACGAATATCACTCTGTATGTATATGGCTAAAACAGTCAGGGGCAGTAACTCTAAATTTGATGGTCGAACCGGGTAACCCCGACGATATGCGCATGTCCACTTTGTAGTGAAGCTGTGTGCCAAGTTTCATCGAAATCCGGTCTACAGTTTTCAAGAAATAGCGCGGAAACGAATATCACTCTGTATGTATATGGCTTAAACAGTCAGGGGCAGTAACTCTGAATTCGACGGTCAAATCCGGTAACCCCGACGATATGCGCATGTCCTCATTGTAGTGAAGCTGTGAGCCAAGTTTCATTGAAATCCAGTCTATAGTTTTCAAGAAATAGCGCGGAAACGAATATCACTCTGTATGTATATGGCTAAAACAGTCAGGGGCAGTAACTCTAAATTTGGCGGTCGAACCGGGTAATCCCGACGATATGCACATGTCCACTTTGTAGTGAAGCTGTGTGCCAAGTTTCATTGAAATCCGGTCTACAGTTTTCAAGAAATAGCGCGGAAACGAATATCACTCTGTATGTATATGGCTTAAACAGTCAGGGGCAGTAACTCTGAATTCGACGGTCGAACCGGGAAACCCCTACGATATGCGCATGTCCGCATTGTAGTGAAGCTGTGTGCCAAGTTTCATTGAAATCCGGCTTATAGTTTTCAAGAAATAGCGCGGAAATGAATATCACTCTATATGTATATGGCTAAAACAGTCAGGGGCAGTAACTCTAAATTCGGCGGTTGAACCGAGTAACCCCGACGATATGCGCATGTCCACTTTGTAGTGAAGCTGTGTGCCAAGTTTCATCGAAATCCGGTCCATAGTTTCCAAGAAATAGCGCGGAAACGAATATCACTGTATGTATATGGCTAAAACAGTCAGGGGCAGTAACTCTAAATTCGGCGCTCGAACCGGGTAACCCCGATGATATGCGCATGTCCACTTTGTAGTGAAGCTGTGTGCCAAGTTTCATCGAAATCCGGTCTACAGTTTTCAAGAAATAGCGCGGAAACGAATATCACTCTGTATGTATATGGCTTAAACAATCAGGGGCAGTAACTCTGAATTCAATGGTCGAACCAGGTAACCCCGACGATATGCGAATGTCCTCTTTGTAGTGAAGCTGTGTGCCAAGTTTCATCGAAATCCGGTCTATAGTTTCCAAGAAATAGCGCGGAAACGAATGTCGGACGGACGGACGGACGGACGGAAGGACGGACGGACATGGCAAAAACAATATCCCCCCCGAAAAATTTTTTCGGCGGGGGATAAAAATGCCGTAACTAAAGTTTTTTGGTATTCTGGATACTATGTTCTGGTAGCGCACCTGCAAACTGGTGTGTTATACCAACCAAGTCCATTTATTACGTAATCCTTTGATATGAATAATCCCATCAAACAAATACCGGTAGTTCATATTATACCAGTTTGTTAGACAAGACATTAAACAGTAACTTGACACTTGCATGCAAATATGTCAATTAAGTGCTAGCTCACCACACCCTTTCTCAAACAAGTTTTTGCATTGATTCAGTCAGGAAAATAATAATAATAAAAAGATAACCAAGAACTTCACATTTCCCCGCTGGTTTTTTTTTTACAATGGGCCGCATATTAATAGACTTAAATTTTGTCTTTGGGAAACGGTTGAAAATTGTACAAGTTACATCACGGCATATAAAATGTCCCTACCCAAGATTTTAACGCTCCATATTGCGTCTTCCCAAATTGAACAACCCAATAAAATTCAGTATGAAAAAAACAATAATAAAAAAAAACAATATAATACAAGGTGTAAGACATACGATAGATTGGTAAAATTCACGGAATATTTCATGTAAGAGTTGGATTTCCTTTGTTATTGGAGAAAATGACATTTCTAAAATACTTCTCAACATAATTATATATCTTTTAAGAGGTTTACAAGAAACATTTATCCTAAATCTACATGTAAACCCCTTACAAGACGACAAAGATTTGAGCTCGTCCAAATTGAAAGAAGTTGCAGACGATATTTTCAATTTGATAAAATTTTGAAATTGTTTGACTTTTGGGATAGAAAACATTGTGGAAAATGAAGAAATTGCTTGTCACAAGCAATTTTTTTCATTTCCACAATGTTTTCCAAAGCCTTTATCTTGTGAGGCGTCAAACAGCGTCAATGTGTGAGAATGGGTTAAAAGAGCGATAAAAAGGCACTTTTCCGGAAATTTCCACTATCATCAAGCGTATAATACTCGAGAATTTTTGGACCACGGCATGTAAATATAACTGTATTTTACTGTTCAAATTCACGAAAAAATGTCACATTTTTTTCTCCACTTTAATGGCCAAATGATAAACACCATTAAATGCTTTTATTTAATATATTTGCTTTTGCAACGTCACCGCAATTTGAAGTTAAAGTTGACCGTTTATACATTTAAGGTTAACACGGCTATAATGGGATTGCACAATTGACGTCATCATCCATATCTGGTCCACAGGTAAATTTCAGTTTCGTTTTACGCGCGCCTGTAAATCACGTATCTTTGTCAGGTTATAACTCGGGTTTGGGGTTGATTTTTTAAATCGCAATTTTTGCTAATCTTTTTTTTAGACAATTCTCTTTAAGATGAATGCATCTTATTTGACATGAAAACGAAGATGAATTTCAGCTTTAAGTTTTCACATTAAATTTTGATAAGGTTTAAAGGATATATTTGGGGAAGGTCAAATTGTTTGGAGCAGGAAGATATTATGAGCAGAAGATTACATACTAAATTTGAGCTTCATATATTTAATACTTGTGGAGAAAATGTAAATTTAAAGTTTTCAGACAGACAGACATATAAAAAGACCGTTCGGATATCCTCGGATAATGTCGATCAAAGATCGAATCATCGACTCGAAAGTGTGTGTATGAAGAAATCTTATAAAAAATTGGATTTCTTAGCCGGAAGTAGCTACGCTTCATAAAGTAGTTTTCGAGGTCAACCAAATGCACAACCATGGCAACTTGCGGGACTTGCAGGTTGTAATCATTCTAAAAAAAAAAGAGGAGACTGGAACTGCAAACAATGTATTTCAGTATCATTGCCGCGTCATTGTCGACATTAGTCACAGACGAACGTTTTGAATTGTTGTTCTATTCTATTCATAGTCTGAAAGTAGTTCAACGAGATGCATCCAAGGTATGATTCGATAGAGTTGTCCTTGGTGATCCAATTGATAAACAGACAGACACCATTAAAACAATATACCCCTAAGCTTTCAATACTGAGAATTTTAACCTCATGTGAGATCATTTAGTATGATTGCACTACTAACCTTACTGATTCCCAACTCTGATATGTATTTCCACACATCATGTGATGAGGAATAGGAAGCATTTCTCTGGGCTATGGGATCTACTTTAGACTCTCTTGATTGCTCAGCCTGAAATGAACAACAGCTATCTAGAACAAGACAATTCTCCTTGAATTCCTCCATGTTTCTTCTTTATCTTGGATGTATCATTCACATTTTTGCCTGTATCAATTTTTGTTGTCTCCAAAGCCAATAACTATACAAATTTGAACCAGTCTACATTTTTGTTGTTTTGGCAGGTATACCTCAGATGTCAACAGATGACTCCATTTAAGTTCACTAATTGTTCTGTATAATTCAAATCTAATCATCAGTTTAGAAATTCACGTTATTTACGCTCATGATAAATGATCTGGCAGAGGATCTCTAGCTAAATGGCTAGAGATGCTCTGCCAGGTCATTTATTGTGAGCTATATCTACTTACTTTTTGATATAAAAATTTATAGCACTGTTGATTAATGACCTCTACAAATTCTGACAAAAAATCTTGATCGGTATCCATACTGTTATCTCATTGTTGCTACAGGTCATGGAGATTAATTGCATGGAGTTTTAATGTCTCACTAAACAGCTAAGGTTATATGGAGACGGGACCTAAGTTTGAAGTCTCATCCAAAAGACTGGAAAAGCAGGTGATCGTACAAGCTACCCCTATCTTTCAAGTCCAGCACGTTACCCACTGCACCACTTCCACCCCACAGGTCATGGAGAAGCTATTGCAGAGCCACATGGTTCCTGATCAGACTGTGTGTAAACACAGACTGATCTGGAACCATATTGGTCTCAAATGCCTTATGGAACCTTTTTCCAGATCCTGGTTCATATTTCTCCTGTTATACTTACTTTTTGATATAGATATTTGTAGCACTGTTGATTAAGGACTTCTACAAATTCCGACTCAAAATCTTGATCACTATACCACGCCCCACCTGTCACAGTTCTGTCTGGTTCTAGGTTATATAACATATACACTTTCTTCTTGGATGCCTGGCAAATGAAAATTGATAATTAACCCTTTACAGAACGACAAAATTTTAGGCCTGTCCAATTTGAAAATTGCTACAGACAACAAATGAATGTTATTAAAGGTAGAATTTATGAATGATATAGCCCAGAAAACATTGAGGCAAAGGGAGAAAATGCTGATTATCAGCATTTTCTTCTTTTGCCTCAATGTTTTCCCAAGCCAATTCTATGAGGGGTGTCGAAACCAAATCTTTTTTGGGAAAGGGTTAAAGGTTTACTTTAATTACAAAATAACATAATAGCCTTGCATAAATCAATAATTGATTAGAAGGATCTAGTACTGAATGAAGTATGCTCAATAAAGCGAAAGACAAACTACAAGATATTTAAGCTTGGAAAAACATTGCGCAAAAGGAAGAAATTGCTTGTGATAAGCAATTGTTTCATTTCCCACAATATTTTCTACCAAGAAAGGTCTTTATCACATCACAGACCAGACAGAACATTCTCTAAACATTCACTTGTATACACAGCATAAGGCAATCATAGGTTATAAAGCATAAACTGGCATTGGCTGTTCCATCAGCAAAACATTTCTTGAAAGAGGTCCATTTCATAAGCTGCTACATGCATCAAAATGGAAGTTGATGAATACAAGATTAGTGAATAATTCTTCAGAGAAAATATTGAGGCAGAGTGAGAAAATGCTGGTTATCAGCATTCTCTTCTTCTCTTGTCTCAATCTTTTCCTAGAAGCCTTTTCTTTTAGGGATGTGAAAACTTTGTCTTGTTTAGGAGTTTAAAGAGTAAACTACATACTGCCACAGACTTGACAGCCTTGATGAGTTTTTTACTCTCCAAGTTCTTGAGAATCTTGTTGACTTGTGTTAGGAGTAGGTTACATTTGAATCTGATGTCTCGAATCCATATTCCTGAAAAATACAGTTTTAACCCTTTCCCAAATGACAATATCTAAGGGGGGACCAAATTCAAAAGCTGCTGCAGTTGATAAAGATAGGTTTTGTGTGTAATATAAGCCCAGTGCAGTCTGGTCTTATTATTTACTGTCTCTGTATCTTTTAAGTTAGCATGACTAGGATTAACCCATTACGAAACGTAAAACCCAAACACATAGCCTCTGTCAGGTCAAACGAGCTACTGGTGCGTCTCGGCCTTGAGGACCTGTCGATAGTTTTACGAGAGAGACGACTACGTTGGTATGGACATGTCAACAGATCCAATGGCGCAATCCAAACGACATACCAACTCGAAGTCACCGGAAAACGAGCTGCTGGAAGACCGAAGGCATCCTGGAAAGAACTAGCAGAAAGAGATGCGAGAGATTGGGGCCTGTCAGTTACCAACATCCATGACAGGAAGAGATGGAGAGTGGACGTGAAATCTGCCATGCGTGCAGCTAGCCAGGCATCTGGACGGGATCCTACTGATGTAGGAACAATCCCACCCCCTGCACGATAATCAAAAGACCGATAGTGTGTGTGTGAGTGAAATGGCAAAATTTTAGACTAGTCCAATTTAAAAGATGATACAGACAGCAACTTCAAGTGAATGAAAATTAACATTTTTTGGTATTTTTGTGTAGAAAGTATTGTGGAAAATGAAATAATTGCTTGTCACATGCAATTTCTTCATTTTCCACAATGCTTTCCTAGACCTTTTTATTTGGGGGAGTCAAAAAGAGTAACTGTGTGGGAATGGGTTAAGACAAACTACACACTGCGACAGGCAATTTCTTCATTTTCAACATTGTTTTCCCAAGCCTACATCCTGTAGGTGCCAAAAGGCGTCACTGTAAAGGAATGGGTTAAAGAGTAAAGACACTTTTAACTCTTTTCTAGATCTACAAACACAATCTTTCCAAACCAATCTGTGTTACAGGCTAATCATCGCAGATGATCACAAAAGGAAATGATATTTTCTTAATACATTTCCAGACTGTAACATTTTTCGGTGGTCAAATTCTAAGATAGCAGGCAAAATTTTCAAATGAATGAAATTAAAATTTTCTAGCCTTTTGTGGAAAAAAACATTGTGGGGAAAAGGAGAAATTGCAGGCCACAAGCAATTTCTTCATTTCCACAATGTTTTCAAAAGCTTTCAGCCTTTGGAGAGTCAAAAAGAGTCCATGTGTGGGAATAAGTAAAGGTAGTCCATCCTTAATGAGTATCATGGGACGTCGGAATTATTCGGAAAGTCCCATTGCTGAATAATAACGACATCACTTGAACAAGAGGGCCAAGATGGCCCTGTATCGCTCACCTGAGAGGACTTTGAGACAAACAAAATGCAGACTTCCAACTCACATGACTCACTTTTAACATGACCTATATATCAAGATTAACATTCTTAAACAATTTCCACAATGATTGAGAAAATATTTGGGTTCTTAGAGCAAAAACAATATTTGACCTTGTGACCTGGTTATTGACCTCGCATGACCCACTTTTCGCATCACCAAGATATGTTTAAGTTAAACATTCTGAATACATTTTCACAATGATTGAGAAAATACTTTGGTTCCTAGGGAAAAATAAGATTTGACCTAGTGACCTAGTTTTAATCATTGCATGACTGACAATTCACATCACCCAGATATCATTACGATAAACATTCTGAACCATTTTCACAATCATTAGGAAAATACATTGGTTCTTAGAGAAACAACAAGATTTAACCTAGTTTATGACCTTGCATGACCCACTTTTTACATGACCAAGATATTGTCAAGATAAACCTTCTGAAACAATATTTGACCCAGTGACCTACTTTTTGGCCTCACATGACCCACTTTCTTTTACATAACCTAGATATCAAATTAAATAGCTAGGACAGTTTTGACGAAGTTTGGGCCAAAATTGGCATCTCCAGAGAAAAAGGAAGGATTCTATAGTATTTGACCTTGTACCTAGATTTTGACCTTGCATGACCCTCCTTTGATAATAACCCAGATATCATTCAGATAAACGTTTAGGAAAATTTTGACAAAGTTTGGACCAAAATTGCCACTTCCAGAGCAAAAGGAAGGATTTTACAAGATTTGACTTTGTGATCTAGTAAATGACCTTGCATGACCCACTTCTTGACATGACCTAGATGTCATCAAGATAAACATTCAAGACAATTTTGACAAAGTCTTGGCCTAAATTGGCATCTCTAGTGCAAAAGGTAGGATTTTTAAAGATTTAATCTTGTGACCTAGTTTTTGACATCTCATGACCCACTTTTGACCATGACATCAAGATAAAGATTTAGGACGATTTTGACAAAGTTTGGACAAAAATTGGCATGTCAAGAGCAAAAGGAAAATTTTATAAGATTTGACCTCATGACCTAGTTAATGACCTGGTATGACCCACTTCTCGACATGGCCTAGATATCATCAAGATAAATATTCAGCACAATTTTGACAAAGTTTGGGCCAAAATTGGCACTTAAAGAGTAAAAAGACGGATTTTATGATATTTGACCTAGTGACCTAGTTTTTGACCGGGCATGACCTATTTTCTGACATGTCCTAAATACGAGAGACGGTCGGAAAGTAGTTGGACTTTTCGTTCTGCTGTCTCTCCATTTGCAACTGTATAAACACATTATATATTGGTGGAATCTACATCCATTTGCCAATAATGTGGTCGGTTAATTTTCAAAGATAGTGATACATATACAATATTCTGTCCACTGATATGTGATAGGTGTTTTATGTATCACAGGCTATTTGTTAGAGAAACAACAATGGTAACCAAAACAACAGAACATTCTAGTCATTTTAATCGTGAAGGAGTAAGTTTTTGAACCATATTATTACTTGAGATTAACAAAGGGTTCATAATTCCGAACCTGGGATAAAAAATCAGTCACAGCAGTCATGGAAACGAGCTGGTTCCCCACACCTGAAAAGATTAAGCTGTTACATTCGGTTGGTAGTCATGTTTGTTGCTTTACGGGATTCACGAGGATTGATAATTACTCGTTTCATGTCAAATGATAAAAACTGCCATTGCCAAGTACAATTCTGAAGTAATTCAGAAAAATCTAAGAATAAATGCTGAAGTAAACGCGTCCCAGATTAGCAAAAACAAATGTTCTCTATTTCATGATTACGCACGCTCCCATACCACCACATCTACAGTGGAGATTATCAAATATTACACATGAAAAAAGTTGCTTCACCCTTCTTAAAGCCCAGACCCTGCCCCACGTGACTTTTATTTATTTCTAGAACTGAAAAAAATGCTTGCTAGGAAGAAATTTGAGACCAGGGCGCCTTTGATACCGGATGTTACAATGTATCTAATACAGTGGGTCTACGTCATGGTTAATAGTGGGAATAATAAAGCTGCTACGAAGATGGCAGAAATGCATAGACAAAGATGGACAATTTGTTCAATCAGCGTAAAAAGAATTTTGTTAAAAAGTTGAATGGTTTTAGAGAACTAGTCAAAAGTCCAACTACTTTCCGACCGTCCCTCGTATTATCAAGACCAATATTCTGAGAAATTTTCAAAATGATTGAGCAAAAAATGTGGCCCCTAGAGCAAAAAGAAGAGTTGACCTAGTGACCTACTTTTTCACCCCATTCTGGCCCCGATTCCAATTCTTTGAAGTATTTTGAAAAAGGATGACCCATGGAACATATGTATGAAATTTGGTTGAATTCTGCCATGTACTTTAGGAGATTTTTTTATGAAAAGTTGACGGATGGACAGATAGACAGACGCCGGACAACAGACCGATCACAATACCTCACCTCGCACGTACTACGTGCTCAGGTGAGCTAATAATTTCGACATCACTTGAATCTCATCAATGAGACTAAGGAGTACCATAACACTTTCCCAAACAAAACATGGTTTTGATATCCGTGATAGAAAGAGATTTGAATAGCATTGAGGCTAAAAAAGAAAACAACCTAATAACAAGCATTTCCTCCTGTCTCTGTATTTCCTATGATATCGTCGTTGTAAATGCAAAATCTTACAATGCAAAACGTCGTATCTTGTTTATGGAAAATTTTACAGGGGAGGGAAAAAAAGTGTAATAACTTTTCCCACACTGAAATGTATTACTCAAAATTTGGACATATTGTTCACAAATAGTGTGTCATAAATACGGATCAGTCTAAGTATATCTCAAAACCTGCGAGAACTGTCTAAACTGGACAAAGAAGTTTGTACTTTGAAAATCCCAAAGACTGACATACAAGGTTTTGCATTTACACCAATGATATGGTATATTGCAAGATAACAAGTATTTTCTCCTTGTCTCTATATTTTCTGTGATTCATTATCAACATCTACTCTATTGTCTAAGCTACATCAGATTTTAATTTGGACAAGTCTCAAATTTTGTCTTTCATGAAAGGGTTTACACATGACAACAAAAACACAGTGAGTATTTCACAATTTCTTTCTTTGAAAGATACATGTTTACAACATTATTTTACATACACAAACACAATCATCACATTTCATTAAGCATTCAATTTTTATTTAACCATTTCCCAAATAGAACAAGAGTGCCATGGTCACAATATACGCCACCACTTATAAAACTTGAGACAAAAAAATGACATTGACAAGGATTTATAAATATTCACTCAAAAACCTGTAAAAAGTTGTGTTCACAAAAAGGTTTTTATAAATATCCAGTCAAAAACCTGGAAGGAATTGCGTTCACAAGGCTGAAATATCATTAAGCCCCAGAGACTAAGATTGAAGGGGGCATAACTCAGGCAAAAATCATTGAACCATTAAATCCTTACTTCATGCATATCTATCAATTAAGGTAATAACATCCACCAAGTTTCATTATGATCCAGCTAGAATCTTAGGAGGAGTTGCGTTGACAAGGCTGAAATTTCAATAAGCCCCGGAGACTAAGTTTTAAGGGGGCATAACTCTGGCAAAAATCAATGAACCATAAAATCCTTCCTTCATGCACATCTGCCAATTGAGGTGATAACATTGACCAAGTGTCATTAAGATCCAGCCAGAAACTTAGGAGAAGTTGCGTTGACAAGGCTGCAATTTCAATAAGCCCAGAGACTAAGTTTTAAGGGGGCATAACTCTGACAAAATTCAATGAACCATAAAATCCTACCTTCATGCACATCTACCAATTGAGGTAATAACATCCACCAAGTTTCATTAAGATCTAGCCAGAAACTTAGGAGGAGTTGCGTTGACAAGGCTGCAATTTCAATAAGCCCCGGAGACTAAGTTTTAAGGGGCATAACTCAGGCAAAAATCAATGAACCATAAAATCCTTCCTTCATGCACATCTACCAATTGAGGTGATAACATTGACCAAGTTTCAAGAAGATCCAGCCAGAAACTTAGGAGGAGTTACGTTAACAAGAAAAGTGGACAAACGTACGGACGGATGGACGGACGGACAGACGGAGAAGATGACGCCAATATACGTCCGCCTCTGGCGGCGTATAAAAAGGCTTGGGAAAACATTGAAACAAATGAAGAAACTGCTGAGTGCTGATAGCCAGCAGTTTCTCCTTTCGTCTCAATATTTTCACAATATCAGAATGGGTTAACATATTCGTCATTGATGAACATATCGAGGGGTCAGTGCAACACTATTGTAAGTGCCTATATACATATAGGCACTTACAATAGTTTTGCACTGACCCCTCGAATTATACAGTATGACCTGTTCAGCTAAAAAGACCTTCTGGGAAGCATGAAAAGTATTGATCCCAGTCAGTCTGCAAAGACTGCATACTGACTTCAGGATTCTCCCAACAATAATTTGAAGCTGTAGTGGTAGTACCGTTGAAGCTTACAACATAGTGTTTATGCAAATAATTGTGAATAAAAACATAATGGGAAAAGAAGAAATTGCTCATTTTGAGCAATTTCTTCATTTCTCATAATGTTTTTATGCATATTCATTGAACAAAATACCTTGATTCAACAGTTTTTGACATGAAATAACACAAATTCCTATATTTGGTGACCTTTTTGACGAAATTAAGCTGTGGGGTAGTTTTGAAGTTGTAGTGGCAAAACACTGATTTACATGAAGCTGTAGTGGGGCCGATACAGCTTATTGGGCTGGGGAGAACACTGGACTTGGGTCGAAACTTTTCACTGTAAGTTAATATTCTGGATCTAGATTGTTTCTCCTATCTTACTGTATGTTCATTTTCCAAATGTGACATCTGAGCCGCGTTCTTTAGAGCAAGATTTCTTGTGATATCTTGAGATTTCTTAAGATGTTTTAGGATAAAGCGCTTTTTTGAGCAAGATTTTTAAGACGATCACTGCGAGTCGCCATTGCTCTATATTTATTTCGGAACCCCTCGGTAAATTCTGTATAATCTATATGGGAGAGAATTGACTGAGTTGACCCGAATGCTCCATGATTCATAAACCGCGGAGTTCCGAATGCTCCATACTTCACACAAATGACGTAATGATGACGTCATTTGTATGCAGTATGGAACATTCGGGACACTTCGCTTATAATCTCGGTCTCAAAGACGCTGTATCAAAAACATCTTAAGAAATCTAAAAAATCTCGCTCTAAAGAACGCGCCTCTGGTTGAGCCTGCCTAGTCTGATGAGTTTCTTTAACAGATTCTATAATTTTGTTTGACGGATTTCCAAGAAGCTCCCTTCTTGTATGATGGTTCACTTATAATACATGTAATATGTAACTAACCGTTGTAATGCTAAACCAGGAAAGTTCTTGCTTTCAAAAGTAACAGAAGCAAAGATCAGCCTGTATGAAAATGTATTCTAGAACTAAATTCACAAACAATTCTATACCTATTTTCTAATCCTAAATTACTTTACAAGACATCGGATTGGACGGGATAAATGTCTTGGGCAATCAAAAGGTTTGTTATGTTTTAGAATTAGACTGAAATTAGACTGGTTCGTGAATAACACCCCTGGTTTAAGTCTAACAAACCAGTCTAAAAGTGGAGCTTTTAGGGCTAGGGTTAACCTAGATGGCGAAATTTTATAATGGTCCAATTCCAACATGAGTGCCATGGTCACAATATACACCACCACTCCAGAGACTAAGTTTTAAGGGGGCATAATTCAGGCAAAAATCAATGAACCATAAAATCCTTCCTTCATACAGATCTACTAATTGAGGTGATAACATTGACCAAGTTTCAAAAAGATCCAGCCAGAAAATTAGGAGGAGTTGGGCTCACAAGAAAAGTGGACAGACGGAGAAGATGAAGCCAATATACGACCGCCTACGGCGGCGTATAAAAATGTTGCAGATGACAATTTCAGAGGAATGAAAATTTACATTTTTTTTCTTACATTATTTGTAGAAAAGATTGTGGGAAATGAGGAACTTGTAACAAGTAATTTCTTCATTTTCCAAAATGTTGTCCGAAGTTTTTATCTTTTGGGGCATCAAAAAGTGTCTATGTGTGGGAATGGCTTAAAAAAAGCACAACTATCAATCAAATTAATCGAAGTGCATCCAGATAAAACAGACAAGCAAAATCTCCATTTCCCACAATGTTTACTACATGTAAAATCTTATTCACTCTCAATTGTCGTCTGCAACATTTTTGAATTGGACAAGTCTGAAAAATTTGCTGTTTGATAATGGATTAAACATGCCTGGCTACAGTAGTCTAAAAGTCTACATACAACAACAAAGAACATGAACAGTTAACCCTTTCCCAATCAATAACATTTTAGGCCATTCCAATTTGAAAGCTGTTGCAGACAACAAATTAGATTCTAATAAAAGAAATGATTTGTGTATAAAATAGCCCAGAAAACATTGAGGCAAAAGGAGAAAATGCTGGTTATCAGCATTTTCTTCTTTTGTCTCAATGTTTCCTCAAGCCCTTTCTAATAGGGATGTCAAAACCAGGCCCCTGTTTCTAGAAAAAACTTAAGTACGTTCTCAGACTCAGAGCACTGTACTCAAATTGCATGAAATCCATGTGCACTTCAATCGAATACCCTTCAACATTGGAGAGTATTTCATTGAAGTTGAGCATGTACTCATGAGTATGTACTTAAGTTTTCAAGACACCAGGGCCAGGTCTTGTTTGGGAAAGGGTTAAATTCCCTTTCCCAAACAATATCTTATTTTGACAACCCATACCGGACAAGAAGTATAGGAAGGGTAAAATAACTAAATATTTCCAGTAAAAACACACAAATCTTCTGTTATTTCTATCATTTGTTTTGTCATTTGAAACTCGCTTAAACATTGGTTTGGTTTATTGCGGTTTTACTCTGTTTTCAACTGCTATGGTCATATCTCGGTGGCTGGAGCACCTAACCAAGGATTGCTGTCATTTCTCATACCAGTACTACCACAACACCCTTACCGAGCCTCCAGCTGCTCCCCTACATAGGTTCACGATATCAAACCATTAATGGGTGACATTTTTGTCAGAAATGTATTTGCCGCGGCCGGGTATCAAACCCAGTACCTCTAAAATGAGAGGCAGATGCACTACCAACTGCGCTAAGGCCGCAGGTGCTTAAACATTTGACCAGTCCATATTTTCTGTCAGGCGAAAAAAGATTTAAAACAAGAGCTGTCACTGTAAGATGACAATGCCCCCGACACCGCTTTGATTTTAAATTATGGCCAATCTATGTTCAAGGTCAAGGTCATCCAGGGGTCAAGGTCACCAAAGTATGTGCCTACAGAAAGGTAATGTACCAAGGAATGTTGTGGTAAAGTATGAAGCGAATATGTTAAGTAATAAGGAAGTTATGGCCAATGTTAAAGTTTTTGGACGGAATGACAGACAGACAGACGGACGGACGGACAGACAGACGGACGGACAAGTCAAATTTATGATGCCTCCCTATCGGGGGCATAAAAATCAGAACAGATTCTGAATCTCATCTTAACCCATTCCCAAACATTGACACCTTTTGACCTACTTCATGGTAAAGATTTTGGAAAACATTGTGACAAGCAATTTCTTCATTTTCCATAATGTTTTCTACACAGGGAGACCAAAAACTGTAAAATTTCATTCAAATAATATTGTCGTCTGCAACATCTTTGAATTTGGATCAGTCTAGAATTTTGCCGTCGATTGATGGGTTAATAAACATTGCATCTGTGATGGCTTGGAAGGCTGGACACAAAGGTCTTGCATGGACACTTCTTGGTATCTGTATGGCACTGTCCTCCCCATCTTATGGAATGTTTGATCCATATCCTGGAAAACAAATGTTTGCAAAACATATGAGCCTGGATCTGGAAAAAGCTCCCATGTAGCATTTGAGAACAATATGTATCCAGATCAGCCTGTGCATATGCACAGTCTGATCTAGATTCATATAGTTCTCTAACTCTATTTGCTTCTTCATTAGCTGTAGCAATTTTAAATTAGGCTCTTTTAAGATTCTATTGGACAACAGGCTGATCTGGAAAATCTGTCTTTAAAAATACTTTGAAGGACCCTTTCCAGATCATGACTCAATTATTCATCACATGTCTTTATCCTATTTCCTGAAGCTTACAGTCATTAAAACCCATTACCACATAATGATGCCTTTTGATGCCCTACAATGTTTGCTAACCAACAACATCAAAACATGTACAATTCAATGCACATGAAATTGTCTTCTGCAAAATCTTTCAATTTGGATCACCCTTAAATTAACTGTTTGATAATAGGTTTAAACTATCCTCTCCTTTCTTTCCTTACACATGACTTGTGTTATAACTTTCAACAAGAGCTGTCCAAAGACAGCGCGCTCTACTTTCTAAGTTGCTTAGTATAAAGGGGGCATAACTCCAAATATAGTGGAGCCAGGGTCATGGGCCCTGATAGTAAGGTAGAGGGTGTGATGGTGAATAAGTATTCCAAGTTTGGGTTGAATCCCTTTGATAGTATGGAAGTTATTGATGATTGAAAAAACTTTAACCTTTGTTGCAACGCCAACGCCAACAACGACGCCCGGGTGACAGTATAAGCTCTCATTTTCTTCGAAAAGTCGAGCTAAAAAGGTATCAAGAATAAATTATGTTTGATCGGATAAGAGTGATTTTTTACTCTTTCTACAATGTCAGACTTGTCCATTTATAAAGTTACCACAACGAAAAGGATGTAGATTAATATAGAAATTGTGTACAATATAGCAAAGATTATACTGAGGCAAAAAAAAGTGCTGGATGAGTCAACTCTAATGCAGAGCTCCAGATAAGAGGGAGTGATGACTTTTCAAACTGCAATAATTCAGTTATTGTTCATCAAACCCTACGACAACATAGGGTTTGGAATTGAAATAAAAAGATAGACAGACAGACGCCGGACAACAGACCGATCACAATACCTCACCTCGAGCACTTTGTGCTCAGGTGAGCTAAAAAGTTAGAATGTTTTCACCCCACTTATCTGTAGCCCTGTAATGAGTAACCACAACATAGGGTTTGGTTAATATTTCGTGAAATTTTCCATTTTGAAAAGTCATCACTCCCTCTTTTCTGTAACTATGTTAAACTGTTCAAACCTAAAGTCGACCTCTAACTGCTAGCTATATCAGCATATTCTTCATGTACCTCAATGCTTTCTTAAAGCCTCCCTAGAAAGAAGAACAATGTTTGAGTTTGAGTCAAAGTTGTCATAATACCCACCTTTTATAAAGGTTTAGCCCGCTATCACGCATCACTGATCATGTAGCTGTAATTGTTGCTGTTCATATATATCCTCAACATCGTGTAGAACCTGCTGTATACGCTGCTCTGCAACACGCCGTAACGAGCCAGGGAACTTTTTCAGTGTATTCTCTACATAGAGAGCGAAGAAAGTGGTACATGCAGCTTGAGTTGGAGACTGTTGAGTGGCCATAAACTCTCGTATTGCTGATCCTGAAAAAATGGAATTTAATGTTCAACCTACTTTTTTGACCTATGAAATTGCAGTATAATATTTTGAAATTTCTCCTCTATATTTTGCAAAAACAAGACTGCCAACTAGTTTATGTGACGTCTACACATAGCCATGCCCCCGTCTCCAATTAACCACTAGCGAACACTTAGTCAGATAAAGTCTGTGTAGTAGATTCTATGTGATATAAACATTCAATGCGCTGCACGCATTTGAATATTTATTTCGTGTAGAATCTAATACATAAAAGACACATAATTATTATTGAGGAAAAGTAATGTATTGATCCATTGCCACACAATTCCAAGTTTTGATGCCCATGGGGCAGACAGTTAGAAAAGTTTATTGAAAAAGAAGAAGTTACTGATACCAGTATAAAGCAGCTTCTTCTTTTTCTAAAATCTTTTCAACCAAAAGAAGACTAGAACAGAAGGGACAAGAAAGCATTCCTTCTTTAACCCTTTCCCAAACAAGACCTGGTTTTGACGTCCATGATAGAAATGGCTTGGGAAAACATTGAAACAAAAGAAGAAACTGCTGATAACCAGCAGTTTCTCCTTTTGTCTCAATATTTTCTGTGCTATATTGTACACAAATTCCTTCCTTTTAACATCAATTTTGTCATCTACAGTAGCTTTTGAATAGAGCCGCTTTAACATTTTACCGTTTGGGAAAGGGTTAATTTCTTACCTGTTCACTAATCCCCAAATTAGTTAACCCTTTCCCAAACGACATAATTTTAGGGTGATCCACTTCGAAAATTGCCAAAAATGACAAAATGGAAGTTATTAAAGATCGAATTTGTGTAAAATAAGGTATAGAAAATATTGAGACAAAAGGAGAAACTGCTGGTTATCAGCAGTTTTTTCTTTTGTTTCAATGTTTTCCCAAGCCTTTGGGACGTCAAAACCAGGTCTTGTTTGGGAAAGGGTTAAAAATTTGTTACGATGCAACAGAATTTGGCAGGAACTTGTTGTGAATCTTAATTGATATTTTATAATTCGGGAATCGAGACATTTTTTTTACACCTTTGCCACAAAAACCTGATTGATCATGAATTCTAAGAATTAAGTACAAACATGATACAATTCATATAAGAATTTTAAAGATCTATATATGATCAAGAATCCATGATTTTACCAGTGCATGACAACTTGTGCCATATGTGGGCATAGTGTGCTGGATCTATAAGATGTGGTAAGAAAAAGATATACTAACCAATTAATGCACCTTCCTCGGGTGTAGGGTTGTGTACTGCATGTAAACTATGAGGCACAGGAATGGCATCTGGTGTCGGGGTATGTAAAGTCTGCTGAAGAGGCAGAATGCCAGTACCATTTGTAAAGGAAACGTTACTTTCTGCTTCACTGGATGAGTCTATAGCTACATGGTCCTTCTCTACAGCTACTCGCTTAGTCACAGGTTTCCGCATAGTTTTCATGCTGGTGAGATGTGGAACAAGAAACTGAAACTTCTTCCAGACCCACTGGTCGCTTTCAGAGAATTCATCGATCTCCTTCGTTCCCTTCATTAGTATATGTCTTAACCTTGAATATGTACAAAAAATAACAAGAGTTTTTTGTAAAACATATCTGCCACTCACAGGCCTACCTTCAACAATTGAACCAGCCCAATGGTAGTATCTTATCACATATTAACCCATTACCAAACAGCAAAGTTTCAGAGTGCTCCAATTTGAAAGCTGCTGCAGACGACAAAATTATGATTGAAAACCATTTGATTTGTGTAAAATATAGTATAGAAAATATTGAGGCAAGAGAAGAAACTGCTGGTTATCAGCAGTTTCTTCTTTTGTCTCAATGTTTTCCTTTGCCATATCTATTAGGGACGTCAAAACCAGGTCTTGTTTGGGAAATGGTTAAAATAAACAAAGGACAATAACTCCATAAACATGATCTGCAGAGCTACAGTTTTTTGTGCACTGCACTTCTTCATAATAATTTTTATCTACCCATGAAGTTTCATGAATCTACTTTGCACGCTTTTTGAGTTATGCTCCAGACGAAAATTAAGTATGAAAATCAATGAAGGGCAATAACACCAAAAATATTATTGGCAGAGTAACAGTTCTTGTGCACTGCACTTCTCCATAACGAGAATTTCATAATTCTACATTAAATACTTCGGACAAGGTTTGGTGTACAGACCAATCATTCGACTGACACTTGCAAAACAATTTACCCCCATTTTCTTCAAAT
Source organism: Fragum sueziense (assembly GCA_963680895.1). Lineage (NCBI taxonomy): Eukaryota > Metazoa > Mollusca > Bivalvia > Cardiida > Cardiidae > Fragum > Fragum sueziense. Next base: position 76,720,300 of record OY804593.1, on the reverse strand, counting down.
GGGGGCATAATTATTTATGATTTTCTCCAAATGTTATGTCACATAATTCTATGCTGAGGATAATGTCATCAGAATTCTGAATTCCTACAAGTTATATCAAATGCAATCATGAGGTTAAAACAAAAAGAGACGTTTGTACATTTGTATGCTTTAAAAAAAAGCTTTATATCTTTTTCCTTTCATTATTTCAAAATATTCTTTTTACAATAGAGTCTATATCAATTAAATGCAAAAAAAATACAGTAAATATCAAAGCAACAGATAAGAGGAGATAAATGCATTCTAAATTTGATATTTCAAACCCAAACCCAAACCCTTTGTTATGAGTACTCATTTGAATCGTCTTAACAAGATTCTTATGAATAACTACAATAAAGGGTTTGAGGAATAAATGAAATATTGCATTTTGAAAAGCTATCACCCCTCTTATCTCTGAAATAAATAAGTGAGCCATGATCTGGAAAAGGATAGCTAATGGTATTTGAGAACAACATGGTTCCAGATCAACCTGTGCAATTGCACAGTCTGATCAAGATCCATTTTATTCTCTAACAGCTTGTTTATGACCTGTAGCAACAATAAGTTCCAGCAGGCATCCTTATCAATAACCTCACATTGATGCTTTTTGACACCCTACAAGATAAAGGCTTTGGAAAACATTGTGGAAAATGAATAAATTACTTGTGACAAGCACTTTCTTTACTTTTTTCAATACTTTCTACCCAGAAACAATGTACGATTTAATTAATGTGAATACTGTAAAATGACTGGATGTGAAACAAAGACATGCTTCCAATAAATTATTGATCTGCCTTCCTTACAAATATTGCTGGACGAGTCTAAAATTTTGTTGTTTGGTAATGTGTTAAGGGCCCTTTGTCCACATCCAGGCTCAAGTTTATCGTACACTAACCTGCCGAGTCTGGTCCTCATACTGAGATACCATGTTTTCATCATGCTGATGGTAGTCCCCATGCTGTTGGCTTTTTGATGCCACAAAACCTCCTTCCCCTGGATATTCTTGAACTCCGATAAATGCTTCACATAAATACAGGGATTCTCCTTCAGAAATTTGATGATTTCCTCTTTTTGTCGAGTTGTAAACGAAGTTAATGTGCGAATTACTTTAGCTTTCTTTGCCACCGGAGTATACTCTGGGTCATCCTCAATAAGCTGTACATCCTCTCTGTCTTTTTTTCTGTCTGAAACAGGTTCGGCAGTTGGAAGTTTCTTTTGTTTATGACACAAACTTACTCCTCTCGGCACTTCAGTCTTCTTTTGGTGGCAAAATAATCTGATTTTATTATCATCAAAACCAGTGTTTTTACAAAATCTGCATTTTACGCACAAGGAACAAAGTTTAGAATCATTATCACAATCGGTTAACGCCATTTACTCAATTTTATTAAATTGATATCTACACTTTCATTTTGCATTCTATATCCTAGACTCCTGTTAAAATGACCTCTAAATTAAATGGTAAGTAGATGTAGTTTTATTTCAAAAACTTGAAATAAAAAAATGTTAAAGTAAGCCATAAAATATGAGTAAGATTTCGGTTTTCAAATCATGAAAATAAAATTATGTGGGCCATATAAATGATTAGGAAAAAGGTTGAAAAGGTTGACTAAAGTGAATATAGCGGTTTCCGGTCTGCTTTGACTTTTAGAGTGGACACATTTAGAAATAGAACAAGTCTTTAAAACTGGTAAGTCTTGAATTATGTCATCTGAAAATAATATTGACTTTAAACCCTCACCAAAAAAAAATATAAATTGCTGCTATTTTTTGAGCTGTAATTTTGGTGTTTTCCACTTGATTTTGATCTTGTCAACATGGCAACATTTTGTCATTTAGGAAAGGTGAAATCAATTTAACATATTCCAAAACGGAGAAACTTATGGATAGTCTAGTTAGAAAGTTTCTGTAGACAACAAAATGGATATAAAGATAAAATTTGTTCAAAAAACTGCAAAGAAAATATTGAAGCTAAAGGAGAAATTGATGGTCATCAGCATTTTCTTCTTTTGCATCAATGTTTTCCCTAACCCTTTCTTTAACCATTGTCCTGCTGCCTATCAATTTTGTTTAAAACATAGTACTCATTTAAGAGACCTTTCAATAAGTTTGTCTCACGCTTTTGCTACAATATTTTAGTAGAGAGCAGGTAGTAAAGTCTATATCTCAAGCTTTTGCTACAATATTAATAATTTTAGTAGAGAGCAGGTAGTATAGGCTAAGATCAGACTGCAGGTCTGTGCAGTTTGATCTTAGTCTATACTGCCTGCCAAAGCTTTAGTCACAAAAGGAATATGACACAAACAGCACAAGTAGGGTTAAGAAACATTAAAAACTTGGTCCTGTTTGGCAAAGCCAGAGGTTAACCCTTTCCCAAACAAGACCTGGTTTTGACGTACTTAATAGAAAAGGCTTGGGAAAACATTGAGACAAAAGAAGAAATTGCTGAAATCAGCCTTTTCTCCTTTTGCATTGATATTTTCTTCAATATATTGTACACAAATTCTTTTTTTTGTATCAATTTAGTCATCTACACAATTTTTTAAATTAGACAACCCTAAAATTATCTCGTTTAGGAATGGGTTAATTCATTACCACACAATGATGCCTTTTGACACCCTAGAAGATAAAGGCTTTGAAAAACATTGTGAAAAATGAAGAAATTGCTTGTGACAAGCAATTTCTTCATTTTCCACAGTGTTTTCCATCGCAAAATGCAAAGATTTTTAAAATTTCATCAACTTGAAACTGTCTTCTGCAACAGCTTTCAAATTGGAACGGTCCAAAATTTTGCCATCTGGTAAAGGGTTAATCAACTCACCTTTATTTCCAGCCTCCTTGATAATCTGGTACACGACTTTTTCCTGTTGATCGGAACCCTTCACAGGATCTGCTGACCCATCTTTTATCTTGTATAACAATTTACCAGAGGCACTTTTCAGTAAATCAATCCTCCCCTGAAATGTTAAGTTCATGATAGGAGAAAGGCTAATGTAAGCAGGGTTTTCCATGACGCACAAATCCTGCATCATTGTCGCAATTTCAGAACAAATCACCCCTTAGAAATATGCCTGAGGCCGAGGGTCATTAATGAAAAAGTTTCAAAATCCATACTTTTGTATCATACTTGAGTCTTAGGGCTTTTATAAAATTTGACCCACAAAATTGGAGAAATTACCCTACCTTCGAAGTCAAGGGGGTTTTAATCCCGCAATTTATAGATAAAAGAGAATCATAAATCAAAAATACTTCAACTCCTGAAAAATCATTTAAGTCATATTTCACATTTCAAAATATTTATATACATGTACATATGATCATTTAGTAAAATCTTTAACTAAAGGTGAATTTCGTATCAACACCCAAACTCTAAAACAAGGCCTGTTTTGACATCCCATTTTGGCAAAGTTGTGTACAAACAAATAAAATTTGATGATGAAGTCAGGTATCCAAACCCTCGAAAGCACCAAAGAGCCAGCTGTAGGCGAAATTTGAAAAGTGCCAATAATTCCTAAAGTGTGTTACATTTCCATTCTACAAACATAAGCATTTTGTATGGTTTAAGAATTTTGAAATAATGCATACTTATAGAAATATTTGACAAAAAGGTTCAAATTACCTCCCTTGCATATGAATATAGAGTAAAAAAATATTTGATTTTTTTTTCTTCTTGAAGCTCAACCTTGAAATCCAGCACAGTGAATCAACTTATGTGAAGTGTGTTTACAAGACAGTGTATCTAATTTGATGTATTTTGTACAGCTAGAAAGTGCTGATTTTTTCAGGGTCTGTAAACCTTAAAGACAAAGTCCTGATTTTTGAAAAGCCATTTTTAATTTTATATGCAGCTCTCCTTACCGTGGACAGCAATCTGTTTATAGCTGTTACCCTCTGTTTAACATCAAACTGTGGCATGTCCTCCTGTATTGTTATATCTGTTATACACATTACCAAACAACAAAGTTTTAGCCTATTTCAAACTCATAGGTGATGCAGACAACAATTTCCATTGAACAAAATTTAACATTTTTGGTCTTTCTTGGCAGAAAACATTGTGGGAAATGAAGAAATTGCTTGTCCAAGCAATTTCTTCATTTTCCACAATGTTTTCCAAAGCCTTTATTTTGTGGGGCGTCCAAAAGCGTCAATGTGTGGAAAAGGGTTAAAGCCATTCAAATCTGCAGCTCTCCTTACCGTAGACAGCAATCTGTTAATAGCTGTAACCCTCTGTTTTACATCAAACTGTGGCATGTCCTCCTGTATCGTTATATCTGTTATACCTGTTTCTGGGTTTTCTTGGCACAATCTTAGAATCCTGAAAAGTATAACAATAATATCTGTGTCACAATCACTGAAAACCCCAAACAGTCATTTAAGGTTTGGACTACCCCAATTTAGAAGCTTCCATAGACAACAAAATTTGCATTTATAGAGATAGGATACTTGAACAAAAAAGCAAAGAAAAACGGACCCCTGTCACATTAAAAGTGTCTGTTTTTCATACCCATAATTAAGATCCACAAAACGCTTATTGCTTGGCACAACTAATTGAATGAACAATGTGAAACATTTTCATTTGATTTTTTTACTTGTTGTATTTAAAAGAAATATGACAAGCAAAGTAGGTGTAGCGTTTTCACTTTTGTCCAGTATACTTACAGGGCTCACCAAAGCGGGCGACTTGAGCGACTTCTTCGCTCAAAGTCATGAAACTTCGCCTGAACCGCCGATAAAAGTGAAATCGGAGTCGCCCGAAAATATCGGGATGTCGCCTGGTCAAGGGTTATTAAAATGATAGTGAATGTTATCTTTTTACAATTAACCGCTAATTGGCAGTTGAAATTGTCTCGAGTCATCTATTGAAACTCCGGTAAACAATCACATGTTATAAATACTGTTTAATATTCCTTTGTTATCTCGCTGGCCATTGCACAAAAGTCGGTGGTAAAACCCTCTATCATAAGTGTATAAACAAGACAGATAATACACATTCAGTTTTTTCAATGCACATGCGCAACCTGTCTATTACATGTACAACATCGAAGTCGGGTAGACAAAGACGGCAGGCGTGGCATTAAAGAACGCTTACAGCCAATCGGAAGCAGTTATTATTACGTAGGCGGAGTCCAAAAGAAAGACGAAATATAACTGACAGTGACAAGGCGAGAGAAAACTCTTGGTGCCGTGCGCATTAAGCATAACCGGGTTAATAGGTCGGTTGTCTTAATATTGCTGCTTTTCAACAAATACTTTTCATGAGAAATTCAATTTTCATTTTTTATCGTGAGAAAAATATTCCGATCTAAAATTCAATTTCTGAAAGTAATTCTCGCATAAATCAGCGATTCATGGTGAGTCCGTCGGCCTTTCGGTCTGGGACAGATGAAATTTAGAGATTACCGAAAGAAAAGGTTTCTGTCCGTCCATCGGGCCGATATAACTATCAAGATCTAATGAGGAAAACGGGTAGGCTACAAATAATCAGCACTTCAAGAATCGGTGGATCGCGATCTTTGACAAAGAAAACAACACAAAACGAAAATAAAACCAAGTAGTTTTCTGCTTAATAACACAGGAAATGATCAACAAAGTGAAGTAAAATTATAGTTTTGATTTCTACAAACCTTTCATCGGCAATACTTTCCATTCATGTAAGTGTATGTCCATAATTCAGTCTCAGAAATAGAAATTCACATACTCGAATACTGAGTAAAGGATACTTTCACAAACTGATTTTAATGAAAGGAAATCCCACTATATGGATTCTTTGTCTAGAATGTGATCCAAGTAAGCATAAAAAGGAAATTCCTTTGTCCTTACACAAATTATTGTAAGCCTCTGAAAAGTGCGTGTTTACAACACAAATTGGTTTTCCATAAATAGACTTTTCTTTGATCTCATGGGTGGTTGAGTTTTACATGACGTCATGACTCGTGACCCTTACCTATAATCAGCACTAAATCTGTTGTGTTTTTACTACCTAATGAGTGGCAACTCTGGGGTATTTCAGATCAATTCTTTAATTTTTTACTGCTTTTTGAACTGTAATTGAATTTAAACTGATCCACTCCACAAAATAGATTATGATGCAACTCTTTTTTTAAAATGAGGAAGGGGGAGAATTCGTTTTTTTTTAAATTGGATAATTTGTCTTTATGACATTTTCTTCTGCTACACTTGCACAACCCTTTTCCAGATGGCAAAACCTAGAACAAATTGGTGGGTTTTAGGGGATTAGGGGAAGGGTGTGTGTGTGTGTGTGTGTGGGGGGGGGGGGGGGGGGCAGAGCATTTTTTCCTTTATCTTCTTTTATGGTTGAAAACTTTCTGGGAAATGAAGAAATTGGTTGTCACTGATTGGTAGCAATTTATTCATTTTCCACACTGATATCTAAACATGAAGCATGTCATAACATAAATTTTGGCATATTTAACAAATTCCATCTTTGCTTTCCAAAATTAAAGAAATATAGTTTACAGATCTAGTTTTGCATGGCAATACATTACAAAAAGACATCTTTTAACCTAAATAAATCAACCATAATGAAAATAGACCCCTGTAATAACATAGACCCCCCCCCCTCCCCATGCCCGATCACTTCTCTCCACTTCTCCCCATCTTGGAAAACTTCTCCCTATTTTCAGTCAGAGGAGAAGTCACTTCTCCCCATTTTCAGAGAGTGTGGAGAGCCCTGACTTAGTCTTAGGGGTCTAATTAATTTAACTTAAAATCACTTAAATGGGTTTAATTCTATAATTCATCAATTCATTTATCTATTATAATATCACAAATCACATAAAATGATAAAACAGGCCCTAAAATATATAAGTAGATCTATAATTTCAAATATAATTTAGATATATAGGTCTTATTTTATCATTTTAAATAGTGGGCTTTTTTGGACTGGGCCTTTTTGGTCAGTTTCAAAAGTGGGCCTTTCTGGACCGGACCTTTTTGAACTGGGCCTTTTTAGTCAGTTTCAAAAGTGGGTCTTTCTTGACAGGGCCTTTTTGGACTGGGCCTTTCTGGTTTCGGGCCTTTTTGACCCTATACCGTATATTCTCCGGTACTGTCCTTCATAGAGTATCTAACGTGTTCATTATTCCGACCTATGTGCAAAACTTTACACTTGGATGCATTAAAGGAGAGTTTCACTTCTTGCTCCAGTTACATAAATTATCAAGATCATCCTGCAAACTGTCACTGTCCTCTTCATTCTTTACTGTCAAGTACACTTTGCTGTCGTCCGCAAAAATCTTAACAATATTTGTTGTCACTGTTGGTCAGGGGTTTTCCTAGGCATTTTGGGAAACGGAGTCTGGCCAAATTGGGAAATTTTTGAAGTGCAAAATGGCTCATTTTGGACCAAAAAGTAAGGAAAAAAAATCATTTTTCAATGGTGAAATTAACCATTTTACATAGATTGGGAAAAATTGAAGAAAATTTGCTTTGGGAACACAGCCTTTTGCTTTGGGAATGCCTCCGTTTTCAGGAGGCACAGAAAGCATAGGAAAACCCCTGTTGGTAAATCGTTTATGAAGCACAAGAACAATACCGGCCCTAGAAAACTACCGCTTAGAACGTCAGTCCATGATGATGTTTCTGATGCAATACACACTTTCTGTTTTCTGCATGTGTTTTTCCTATCTCCTGACTTATTGTGACAGTCATGGCGAAGACCGTCGGACCTGCGGACCTGTCCGATGAAATTACACTCGGTCCGATATATTTTCCTTTCTGTCAGTCCAACTGTCTGACGCTAATTTTTAGGTTTGTCTGTATGAAAAGATTGACAATTTACTAAACAAGAACTAAGAATATGAATTTAAAGATAACAGCAATTTACTAAACAAGAACTAAGAATATGAATTAAAAGATACAAACTTTTTATCAATAATCCATGCGATAAATCAAGTGAATTTCCATCCCTTAACTAACGTGAGTCATCCAAATATGGACCAGTCAATTACAAAGCATGGGTAGAATCAGACATCAAAAGACAGTGCTGAGGTAGTGTTGGCACTGGGCCAAAAAATTTGTGAGTTGACCCTATTTTTTTGGATGAAACATAAATGTAACCCTTTACACTTGTCTTCTTTATTCAATATATTTGTGGATCTGTCTTAGTATCAATTTCTAAAAAAAACTTGTCTACTAATTATGAAAAAAAAAATATCAGCAGTTATTAGTTTGCTACCATGAAAGCCAAAATATTTTAGAATACTCATTACTCTATGCAATTTTGATATACTAAGTGTTAAAAAAACTAAAAACTGGGGGAAGTGGGAGGTTAAAAGCATTCGGAATTAGTTATTACAAAATCATGCCCTTTGATGTGGGTTTTCATTTGAACAATCTGAAGATTGAAAATGTGTCTTATTTTTATTCTGACCTTTCGGTCTGACAGAGGCTCATTCGGTCTGAAAGATAATTTAGAATTGTCAGTCCGAATGTCTGACAAAAATTTCCAGATCTTCGCCATGTCTGTTGTGAAGCCGAAAATTAAACATTTTTGCACTTGGTAAACCAGAGTGCGCCATTCGCTATTTCATCAATTCACTTCTTAATGTGTGGTATCAGAATGGCGGTTAATTTGCATGGGGGATCCGACCGCTAAACTGAAATCTACCCAAAAATTGTCAACACAGTCGCGAAAACACATTACTTTCCTAACAATTGAGATATATATTCATACCCACCTTGATTCAAGATCGGTATCTTCAACAGCTTCTTGTTTCACATTTACCTCCATCGGTTCGCTGTTAAAATTTGATGCCATTGTTTTGTAAAATTAGAAAAGTGATTCTTTCGCAAAACAATGAAATGAAACAGGAAGTGTAGTTCGGTCTGAAGAAAAAATAATGAAAAAATAATTTTAGAGATAATTTTAGATAAATATAACAATGGGAACAATCCATGTAATTTTGTTTTAGTTTTAAAAATTAACGCCAATATTCCTACTTTTTATTAAGCTTATTTTATTTTATTCAAATTATTCAGTCCGATCTAATCATGACGATAATGGCGGAAGGCGAGGTGATGAAAATTTTCATTGAATTAAAACAAGAAATATGCGTTCTATGAAGCTTTCAAATACATTTGAGCATGTTTCTTTGAAAGTTAATTTATATATTGTTCTTTCTTTACTTCAGAGTGACCTCATAGAAGGGTGCAGACTGCCTGTTCTTTTGACAAATGGCGACGGTTGGCGTAAGTTATTTTTAGTAACTGTAGTAATGAAAAGTTTGGCTGACCTAATTCTGAAACCGAAAGTACAACCACAAGTTCATGATCTACCTGCCAGTAATACCCGAAAGGGGTGTTAGGCAGGGGGGGGGGGGGGGGGAGGGGTTGGGGAGAAGAGAGAGAGATTTTCTAAATCTTCATTTACCAAAACAGTGGCGGATCCAGGATTTCTTTGAGGGGGGGGGGGGGGGGGGGGGGGGCAATAGAAAAATCACCCAAATAAATTCACTCCAAGCTGCTATGCGCACTCAGTCTACAATAACAGAAATAAATAAAGAAGTGGAACTGTAGAAGCTAGACGCTTTCCTTTGATCCGGAGACCGTAAGTTAACCGTAAGTCAGGGGTTCTTTTTATGGTTAGGGGAAGGTGCCCGGGGCCCTTGATTTGGGGAAAAATGTGTCGAATGAGCTCGTATAGGAGAAAAATTTTCATGCATGTTTTTTAGCTCGAATACAGAAAATGCTTCTAAATGTTTTAGAAAACAAAGAAAATAAGATTTTGAAAGTAATCTATAAGGTTATAAACTGAAGATCTTTGGTTGTAAACATAAATACTCTCATGGGAGAATATTTTAAAGGTTAAAACATTGATTTATGAGGGGAAAATTACAACTTAAAGGAAAAATTCCCTGAGGGGAAGGGACAGATATTAGGCGGAATTTCGGCCCCAATTTCTTAGTAAAAAAAAATCCTGCAAGTGAACCAAGTTTGAAATAAAGCCTGCTGTGAAATTGTATGAAATCAGACTTTCCGAAATTCGTCAGTGGCCACGGCCATGGCGCAGTTGGTAGCGCATCTGCCTCTCGTTCGAGAGGTCCTGGGTTCGATACCCGGCCGCGGCAAATACCCTTTCTGACAAAAATGTCACCCGTCAATGGTTTGATATCGCGAAACTATTTGGGGGAGTAGTTGGAGGCTTGGTAAGGGTCTAGGTGTTGTGGTAGTACTGGTATGAGAAACGCCAGGAACCCATGGTCAGGTGCTCCAGCCGCCGCGATATGACCTTAGTAGTTGAAAACGGCGTAAAACCCCAATAAATCAAAACAATATATATCCGTCATAATCTTAGCAGATACAGGTCAGACAAAGCTGAAATTTTGCACAGAGAAATATTAAAAGGTCATATTTTAATTTATATGTACAGTTATTATACCCCCCACCTACGAAGTAGAGGGAGGTATATTGGTTTCACCATGTCTGTCTGTCCATCCGTCAGTCCGTAGACTTTTTCGTTTCCGTGCTCTAACTCAACAACTGTTTGACCTAGGATCATGAAACTTCACACAGTTGTTGCCCATGACCCAAGGAGATGCCCTATTGTTTTTGGGTCACCAAGGTCAAGGTCACAATCAGACTTTGTTTAAAATCCGTTTCCGTTCTCTAAGTCAAGAATCGGTTGACCCAGGATCATGAAACTTTACACAGTTGTTGCCCATGACCCAAGGAGGTGCCCTATTGTTTTGGGGTCACCAAGGTCAAAGGTCAAGGTCACAATCAGACTTTGTTTAAAATCTGTTTCCGTGCTCTAAGTCAGGAACCGGTTGACCTAGGATTATGAAACTTTACACACTTGTTGCCCATGACCCAAGGAGGTGCCCAATTATTTTTGGGTCACCAAGGTCAAAGGTGAGGGTCCTTTTCCGTGCTCTAAGTCAAGAAACGGTTGACCTACAGCACTTTTTCGGTGACAAGGCACTAGTGGGGGGTATTTGTCGGCCTTGCGACAGTTTTAGTTTTATCATGTAACTATATTTTCAGACTGGGCAGAAATACTTGGAAAGAAGGAGGTCAATGGAAAATCATTATTCTACATTCACTATGATGATTGTGAGTTGTGTAACAAATCTCAGAATTTCTATGCTAATTTAAACCTATCCCAAAGTTTACCCAAACGACATAATTTCAGACTGCTCTAATTTGAAAGCTTTTGCAGATGACAACAAGAATGTTGAATCAATTGATAAAGATAGGTTTTAGTGTGTGATTTAGCTCAGAAAATATTGAGGCAAAAGGAGAAAATGGTGATTATCATTTATCAGCATTTTTAGCTCACCTTGATCATAAATGATCAATCTCTAACAGATCAGTATGCTTTGAAAATTAGCCCTATGTTGTATATTGCGAAATCATGAAATAATTGTTGAAAATAAACAAACTCAACAATTCTGCTAATTCATACCCAACCTTACAGGATCGATTGGAACAAAATGATTACTTGTTTCCAAACAGAAAGTCCTTATAAGTTTCATGCCTTTGAATTTGACAAAATTGCCATTATCACTCTTGTCATCTTGATTCAGGTGAGCGATTTAGGACCATCATGGTCCTCTTGTCTTTTTTTTCCTCAATGTTTCCCAAGCCTTTTTCTTTTAGCTCTGACATCAAATCCAGGTCTTGTTCGGGAAAGGGATCTCGGAATTTCAATGCCTGGCTTGTTAGTTTCAGAACATTTTGCTGCAGACATGTATATTTTTCCATAGCCCTTGTTTATGGGCTAACATTAGCGCCAAATGATATTACACATCATTACATTTCATTTTATTATGAAAAGTTAAAAATTAAAAGTTCTGTTATTCCAGACATTTCATCCTTCTTAAACCAATTACCAGAGAGCAAAATTTTTGACTTCCCACTTTAAAAGTTGTTACAGAAGGCAGTTTTAAATTAATTATATTTCCATTTTGGGTTAGAAAGTATTATGGAAAATGAAAAAAATGCTAGTTACATTTTTCTTCAGGATAATCAAAAAGTGTCACTGTGTGGGAATGGGTTAACCCTGTCCCAAACAAGAACTGCTTTTGATGTCTCTATGAGAATATGCTTTGGGAAACATCAAGACAAAAGAAGAAAATGCTGATAATCAGCATTTTCTCCTTTTGCCTTAATATTTTCTGTGCTATAATGTTAACAAATTTCATCTTGATTAACATTCATTTTGTCGTCTGCAGCAGCTTACGAAATTGGACAAATTTTGTTGTTTGGGAAAGGGTTAAAAGGTTCTTGTTAATTAATACTACCCCATACATCTTGTCTGTTTATTTCTAAATCTTGATTGAAGTTGATGTCTTTTCATCAAATCAGATTGAACAACTATCACAAGAAAAAGCTGATAACCTGCATTTTATCATTTTCCGTCAATGATTTCTATGCAATTGCATACAAAACTTTGCCAGCAGGGCCACTTTATTTTGTTGTCTGCCCTTACATTGAACTTTGACGGGGAAAACTAAGTATAAATTCCAATAAGAGTCTATAATGTATTGTAGGATCACTTCAAGGTATACAGAGTTACAGAGTGTGGAAATGGCTTTTCAAAATGCAAAATATCTTTCAATACTCACCAAGACAATTCCAATGAGTACACATAACATAGGGTTTGGATATGACATATCAAATTACAAATTTAGAATGCCTTTACCCCCTCTTATCTGTTGTTCTAGATCTAGTATAAAAACTTAAAAATTAATTCCGACATGTTTTGTGTTTCAGTCAACAAACGTTTGGATGAATGGGTCCCGGAGGAAAGGATGGACGTCAGCAAAATGGAATTTCCGAAAAAAGACCAGAAAACGCCCAAAAAGGAACCAGGAAAAACTGGGACATCAAGTAGACCTTCTACACCCGACAGAGAAATTGTTGTGGTAAATTAATTTAATCCTTTCTCAAAGTGCGGAAAGTTAGACTAATCCAACTGGAAAGCTGCTGCAGATGACAAATTGGATCTTAACAAAGACAAGATTTGTGTACATTACAATATATACAATACAATACAGAAAATATTAAAGCAAAAGGAGAAAATACTGATTATCAGCATTTTCTACTTTTGTGTCAATGTTTTCATAAGTAAGTACAATTAGGGATGGCTGAGCCACGAAACCTCAGTCAGTAAAATCAGAGTTTGTCAATGCAGGGGTCACAAGTTTGAACTTCTGCTCGGCCAGTATCCATTCTGACAATTGACAAAAAGTCATTTGTGTCTCTCCAATGGGTGTGAATCATCTATGTGAGAGAGCAGCTGGAGGCTTAGTTTGGATAATGTGGTGGTACTGGTATGAGACATACCAGGATTCCACGGTTAGGTGCTTCAGCCTCTGTGATATGACCATAGCAGTTGAGAATGATGTTAAACCCAATAAATCAAATAATAAGGGATGTCTAAACAAGGTCTTGTTTGGGTAAGGTTTAATATTAATTGTGTATGACTATCATATGTTTTGTTTCAAAAGGAAAACAAGTGACTGTCAGAGTTTTAAGCTTGAACAATACCTACCATATACATATATGCAAAATTTCTTATGATCTTCCAAGATTCAGACTCAATGGAATTATAATACTGACACTCTTTTTCCCAAGATTACATGTTCCGGTTTTAGTTTAACAACCCTACACTATTCAAGTAGTTTATAAATCCTTGTGGTCTTGTTTGTCACATGACAAGACTTAAATCTATTATAGAATTTAAAACTGTTAAAGGGACATTAGGCCTAAATCCCTTATGATCCACAGAAGTTGGTTTTAGCATGTTGTCGCACCGTTTATAGACTTTATAAGACAGAATACAAGATTCATACAGTAAATGACATAAGTTGATGATCATGCAGCGGTGTAAAAGTATGTAAAATATTAAAAGCGGGTTGATCATGTTTACGAAATGATGTGATATTTGGTTTTAAATCCGTCGTTATCTAAGCCGATACAGATCAGACAGAGCTAAAATTTGGCACAGAGAAAAATTAAAGGCCATATTTTAATCATGTACAGCTATTTTTATAGCAAATTACCCCGAAAATAAGTAAGTAACTGTAAATTTGTGTCTTTAAAAGAAGCAAGGTTCTGTAAAATCTGTCTTCTGTTGCCATCATCAATTTTATTTATAACAAATTTGAAGAATATTGTACACAGCATGACAATGATGAATTAACATTTTCTTTCTCATTTTCCCAGAATGGTTCAGGCCTGTCATTAATCCCCACCAAAAAACAACAGAGTGTACCAGGGAGTGGTGGCAGTAGAAAACGGAAAGCAGAAGATGAGGTATGAAAAAACGCTTTCTTAATCTGTTACTGCCCTGTGACACCTTTTAACTCCCTAAAAAGAATATTCTTAGGAAAACATTGTGGAAAATGAAGAAATTGCTTGTGACAAGCAATTTCTTCATTTACCACAATGTTTTGAAACCAAAAATGAAAATATTTTCAAAATTTTCATCAATTTGGAATTGTTGTCTGCAGCACCTTTCAAATTGGATCAGTCCAAAACATTGTCGTCTGGTAAAGGGTTAACCCTTTACCACAGGGGTTCTAAAATCTTTAAATTGGCTACTTGTCTGGCTACTTGTCCGTGTTTGTTTATTAGACAAATGTCAGTTGTCCTTATGAACAATAAAGAGCAAAATGTTTGCAAATTCTACTTGTCCGTAACCTCTTTGGGACAACCTTGGCAACTTTCAGGATAGAAAACATTGTGATGAAGGAATTCAACTGCTTGTCACAAGCAATTTCTTAATTTTCCATGATGTTCTCCAAAGCCTTTATCTTGTAAGTGTCAAAAGGTGTGATTATGTGGGAATGGGTAAAAATATTATTCCACTTGAAATCTGTCTGTAGAATGATTGATGACAATTTCCCTAGCCCTGACTGGGTCCCTTAGGAAACTATTTGGGAAATATTTTGGAGGCAAAAAGTAAAGACTGAAAACCAGCATTTTTTCTTTCCCTCAATATTTAATGTTATATTCAAATTATGTTACGTTATTTTATGTTGTCTGAAATACTTTTGAATTAGGCACAGTCTAAAATTTGTTGTTTGGAAAAGGGTTAAGGAGGAAGAAAATTTTTTAATATCAAATACAGGCTCCAAATTAGATTGCTGCATAGGAAAGTATAAATCATCCTTAAATATCAATTTGCACTTACTTCATGATTTCTTTAAAACTACCTGATTTCTAAAGGAGAGAATGTCAGGAAAAAATTTAGGAAAAATAGAAGTTACTGTTTATCAACATGCACCCCGTTTCCTTAAAATTTTCCTGTGCTATAATACCAAAATGATTAATCCCTATGTTTATCAACATTTGAATTACGTCTGTTTGCTGCATCAGCTTTCAGAACAGACCAGCCAAAGAAGTCATTGTATAAGAAAGCTATGAGTTATTCCTCTCCCAAACAAGACCTGGTTTTGACGTTCTTAGTAGAAAAGGTTTAGGAAAACATTGAAACAAAAGAAGAAACTGCTGATAAACAGCAGTTTCTCTTTTTGTCTCAATATTTTCTATGCCATATTTTACACAAATTCTATCTTTAATAGCTTCCATTTCGTTATTTGTGGCAGTTTTTAGCTCCACTGGCCGACAGGCCAGCGGGCTATTGTCATGGCAGTGTGTCCGTCGTGCGTCCGTCCGTCCGTCCGTAAACTTTTTCTTTAAAAATCTTCTCAGAAACTACCAGATGGATTTCAATCAAACTTCACAAGAATGATCCTTAACCCTTTAGGGTATATAAGCGCCACTGGACGCCGTTATCTATTAGTGTATGTAAGCCCTGCTGGACGCTGTTATCTATCAGGGCATATAAGCCCTGCTGGACGCCGCTATCCATCAGGGCATATAAGCGCCACTGGACGCCGATAAACAGTGACCAAGTTTAAACAAACAAATGACATTCTACCTGAACAAAAAACAATTTCTTTTGTTGGTATAAAGTTTCACATCTGGTCTGAATTCTGATTATCAGTTTTTGATACAATAATTAATTAGTCACAGTGCATAATTTTATCAACTAAAATAGTTGTCTTGCATATAACTAGGGGGTAGGGGGTCAAAATTGGCCTGGAATTGCTTTTATTAGCTCACCTGAGCACGAAGTGCTCAAGGTGAGCTATTGTGGTCGCTTTTTGTCCGTCGGCGTCTGTCCGTCTGTCCGTCCGTCCGTCTGTCCACAATTTGTTGTTACCACCCTAGCACCCACAAATATTGACCAATCTTAACCAAACTTTGTCAAAACATGTATGACGATAAGTTCTTGGATGAGTTCGATTTTGGGTCAGATCGGATCAGGAAGTCCAGAGTTATGCGCCCTTGAATATCAAAAATGACTAGTTTTGACTTTGTTACCACTCTAGCATCTACAAATATTGACCAATCTTGACCAAACTTGGTCAAAACATGTATGACAATAAGCTCTTGGACTAGTTTGATTTTGGATCAGATCAGATGAGGAAGTCCGGAGTTATGCGCCCTTGAATATCAAAAATCGCTAGTTTTTGACTTTGTTACCACTCTAGCATCTACAAATATTGACCAATCTTGACCAAACTTGGTCAAAACATGTTTGACAATAAGCTCTTGGACGAGTTTGATTTTGGATCAGATCAGGAAGTCCGGAGTTATGCGCCCTTGAATATCAAAAATAGCTTAGTTTCAACTTTGTTACCACTCTAGCATCTACAAATATTGACCAATCAAGACAAAACTTGGCTAGAATGTTGGTAACTATACAATAATGAATGAGTTCGATTTTCAGTGTCATTGAAGTAGGAAATTTTGAGTTATGTGCCCTTGAATTTGACAAATTTGCCATTTTCGACTTTGTTTACACTTTAGCATCTACATTTATTGACCGATAAAGACAAAACTTGGCAACAATGATGGTAACCATAAGATGCTGAATGAGTTAAATTTTCAGCTTGATCGGACCAAAAAAAACTAGAGTTATTGGCCCTTGAATTTCACAAAATTGCTTTTTTCCACTTTATTTTCACTCTAAAAAAAAACACAAATATTGACCAATCAAGACACAACTTGGTCACAATTTAGGTGACCATGAGATCTGATATGTTTTCATTTTTCATATTGATCAGACTAGAAAAAACAGAGTTTTGTGCCCTTGATGGTGACAAAATTACCGATTTCGTTGTTAATTTCACTCAAACAGTAATTAATAAATATTGACCAATCAAAAAACAACTTGGACATAAGGTTGATGAGAATATCTTTATCAGAACAGAGTTATGTGCCCTGGATTATGACAAAATAGATGTTTTTTATCGACTTGGTTTTCACTTTAACAGCCACAAATATTGATTATTAGCTCACCTGAGCACAAAGTGCTCAAGGTGAGCTATTGTGGTCGCTCACCGTCCGTCGTCCAGCCGTCCGTCTGTCTGTCCGTCCGTCCGTCCGTCTGTCCACAATTTCTTTTAACATCTTCTTCTCCAGAACCATTTGGCCAATTGTGACCAAACTTGGCAGGAATGTTTCTGAGGTGACCCTTTTCAAAACTTGTTCACAAATTTTTGATTCGTCAAAGAATGTGGGCGTGGCAGGGCGGGGCTTATAAATCGTAAGAAAATTCTTTAAAAATCAACTATTTGGCCAATTTGAACCAAACTTGGCAGGAATGTTTTTTTAGTGACTCTTTTTGTAATTTGTCCACAAATTTTAATATTTGTCAAAAAATGTGGGTGTGGCAGTGTCAGACTTTAGAAATCCTAAGAAAATTCTTTAAAAAATCAAACAGGTAACATTATGGTTAGTGGGAGTCAAAACCTCGTAACTACAGCTTGACAAAGCTGGAGTTATGAGGTTTTGATTCACCACTGGGGAAATGTCTAATCCTATTAAATAAACAAAAGACCGGAATTGTTTACACAAACTCCGCCAGAATGGGGAGCTGCATGTAAAAGGGGGTAAATACATTCTATTTGTTATTTAAGCTATCCTTTGTTGTTGGTATTCATTTAAATAGTTTTGATTAGATAATTCAAATAAATACCCACATCACAGGGTTTGATAAACATTGAAAGATATTTTGCAATTTAGAAATCCCTTAACCTCTCCTATTTGAATCTCTAGTCTTTGGATTTATAATCAGACTTGCTTCTATTTTGCAACTAATATATTCTCTTTAACTCTTTACCAAATCATTATAAAACTAATTATTTTGCAATGAAAAAAGGGCCCTGTGTTGTTGATTCTTGGGGTTTATATAGGGGTTAAGAGTTAGATCTCTAACATTTTGATCTTTGACTTGGAAAACCTTTTCATCTCAAAACAGTATTTTTTCATAGGGCCCTATGTTGTTGATTCTTGGGGTTTATATGGGGTGAACTCTGTTGATAATTGGAACCTTCTCATTGATATCATGGGAAAAGGGGCCTGAAAGACAAAATTCTTGTTAGCATTGTACAGGCTACAATTTTGGCCCAATGTTCATAATAATTGGTCAGAATGTTTGTGTAGTCACAGAGAATTGGAATAATGAATATTCCTTTGGATACCACGGGAAAAGGGGCCATAATGACAAAATCCGTGTTGGCACTTTAGAGGCCATAATTTTGGCCTAATCTTTGTTAAAATTGATCAGAATATTTGTCTAATCACAAGGATAAAGCTTATCAACAATCTGAATGTTCCATTTTGATATCATGGGAAAAGGGGCCTTTATGACAAAATCTTGTTAACACTCTAGAAGTAACAGTTTTGGCCTAGTCTTCATGAAACTAAAAGAACGTTTGTTTTAGTCACAAGGATAAACCCTATAAGAAATTTGAATATTCCAGTCGATAACATGGGAAAAGGGGCCTTAATGACAAAATCCTTGTTAGCACTCTAGAGGCAAAATTTTTGGCCCAATCTTCATGAAACTTGTGTTTGTCTAGTCACACCGATGAACTCTGAGAAAAATAGGAATATTCTATGGGATAGCATGGGAAAAGGGGCCTTAATGACAAAATTCTTCTTAGCGCTATAGAGACAATAATTTTGGCTCAATATTCATGAAATTTAGTCAGATTATTTCTCTAGTCACAAGGATTAAGCCTATTGACAGTGGGAATGTTCTGTTGGATGTCACGGAAAAGGGGCCTTAAAGACAAAATCCTTGTTGGTAATGTAGATGCTACAATTTTTGTCCTATCTTCATGAAACATGTCCAGAATGTTTGTCTAGTCACAAGGATGAAGACCATTGAAAAATATAATGCTCTTTTGGATATCATGGGACAGGATGCTATCATTTCTCACCTTGTGAATCTCAGTTCAGGTGAGCGATTAAGGACCATCATGGTCCTCTTGTTAACAAATAAGTGTTACAAATTTAACAGCACATAATCTTTCATATATGAATTTTGAAACATAGTCATACAACCTGTCAACTGTATGTTTATAAAATTAATTCATTGGAAAATAGAAATAATTTCTTTGTCTTCTTTTCATATTTTTATGTAGAAAAACTATAGGCAAAAAGCAAATAAAAAAGCACCGTCAAAAAGGGAATTTTATTTTGTAATGTTTTCCTTCTTTCACTAAATTTGTATATCAAACAGAAAAACATTAAAATTTGTTTTAAATAGCAATACCCCTAAAAAGTTAATATTTATGAAAAAGTCATATACAGACCAGGTAAATAAACCAGCAGATAAATAATTGATTATTGGTTTTCCATTATCAAGATAAGGGATTCATATAGTGCAGCTGATAAGCCTTATCCCTGTACCCTAAAGGGTTAAGTGACCCTCTCTCAGATTCCTTCAAAGAATTTGGATTGAATCAGAATAACCTGAGTTATCTGCCCTTGAATGTCAAAAATAGTTGGTTTTGACTTTAATTTTACTCTAAAATCCACAAATATTAATCAATCAAGACAAAACTAGGACAGAATGTTGGTGACCATAAGATCTTGCCTTGGTATAATTTTCAGCTTGATCTGCATTTTATATCATGAGTTATGTGCCATTGAAATTGACAAAATTGCCATTTTCGGCTCTATTTTGACATTGCTTTCACTCTAGCAACTACAAATATTGACCAATCAAGACAAAACTGAGACAGAGTTTTGGTGACTATAAGATCTTGCATTGGTATAATTTTCAGCTTGATCTGAACTTAATATCATGAGTTATGTGCCCTTGATATTGACAAAATCACATTTTCGGCTCTATTATGACATTGCTTTCACTCTAGCAACTACAAATATTGACCAATCAAGACAAAACTGAGACAGAGTGTTGGTGACCATAAGATCTTGCCTTGGTATAATTTTCAGCTTCATCTGAATTTTACATCTTGAGTTATGTGCCCTTGAAATTGACAAAATTGCCATTTTCGACTCTATTTTGACTTTGTTTTCACTCTAGCAACTACAAATATTGACCAATCAAGACAAAATTTGTACAGAATGTTGGTGACTATAAGATTTTGCCTTGGGGAAATTTTCAGCTGGATCTGAATTTTATATGAGTTATGTGCCCTTGCTATTGACAAAATTGCCATTTTCGGCTTTATTTTCACTTTTACAACTAATCAATACAGAACTTTCACAGAAATCTTACTGACCATTCGATCTTACTTGCTTGTAATTTTCAGCTTGGTAATGCATTTGCTTGTTTGCACAGCCTGAACCTTTGAAATTGCATTCAACAAGACAAACAATCAGGCCCGTGGAGCGCTTCCAGGCCGCCAGGACTGTCTAGTTAAAGAGGATCACCCTAAAATTTTGCCGTTTGGAAAAGAGTTAAAATAACTATTTCTTGTTACAGATAATAGATCCAGTAAGTTACCCCACCACTCCAGTATCACACATTAACAGTTCTATGGTAAGTCATAGACCATCTGTACTCCTTTCCTTAATCTGATTATCTATGTGATTTGATTGAACTTGGAATATCATACATCATTTTAAAAAAAAGTGATTATGAAAGTTGTCAGAATTCGTTTTTAGCTCGACTTTTCGAAGAAAATGAGAGCTTATACTGTCACCCGGGCGTTGAATTGGTGTTGGCGTCGGTGTTGCAACAAAGGTTAAAGTTTTTTCACACATCAATGACATCCATACTATCAAAGGTATTCAACCCAAACTTGGAATACTTATTCACCATCACACCCTCTACCTTACTACCAGGGCCTATGACCCTGGCTCCACTATATTTGGAGTTATGCCCCCTTTATACTTAGAAAATAGCATCTAAGCAACTTAGAAAAGTCGAGCGGGCTGTCTTATGGAAAGCTCTTGTTTGGTTAAAAGAAATATTAAGATTACTTAAGCCTTACCCAAACAAGGCTTGCTTGTGATGTTCTTGATAGAAAAAGCTTGACAACCAGCATTTTCTTCTTTTGCTTCAACATTTTCTGTATGATTGCACACAAAGCCTATCTTTATCAACATCCATTGTGTTGGAAGCAGCTTTCAAATGGGACCAGTGTAGAATTTTTTTTGGGGGGGAAAGGGTTAAAAACAAACTGTAATACATTTGAGCAAGAATCTGGAAAAAGCTCTCATAAGGCTTTTGAGCCCAACATGGTCGTTGATCAGCCTGCATATTCACACAGTCTGATCAAAAACCATGATGTTGTGTTCAAATAGCTTCCTCGTGACATGTCGCAACTGTGAGAGAGAAACATGGATTTCAGTCAGTCTTGACTAAGGCACAGGTTACGGTAATCTTGAAACATGGCTGCCTGATATGCTATAAGGGACCTTTATCCAGTTCCCAGCTCCTTTATTTCAGGGATCAGAACCTACTACAGGCAGTCGAGCATCCACACCCAGCATACCACATATCAACTCATCAGTAAGTCATGCAACATGTATTAACTTTTGTTGACTTTAACCCATTACCCTTCTGCAAAGTTTTAGACTGGCCCAAATTTAATGATGTTGCAGATCAAAAGATTGAGGCATATTGTTTTACTCATGTCTCTCTTTCCATCGGTCCATCTTTCTGTCCTTTCTGTCGAAATTGTCACCCACCTATGGGTTTGAAATTGTTAACCTAAGTGGGCGAGTAGCTGGCGGCTCGGTAAGGGTGTTGTGGTAGTACTGGTTTGAGAAACAACAGGAATCCATGGGTAGGTGCTCCAGTCGCCGCGATATGACCCCGGCTGTTGAAAACGGCGTAAAACGCCAATAAACTCAAACCATCTTTCTGTCAGTTTGTCTGTCTGTCCAAAAACTTAACTTTGGCCTTTTTGGGGGCATTAGTGTTTCACAAACACATCTGTTCTATAATGTGCTCCGGAGCCGCGGCCATAACACAGTTGGTAGGGCATCTGCCTCTCATTCGAGAGGTCCTGGGTTCGATACCTGGCCGCGGCAATTACCCTTTCTGACAAATTGTCACCCACCAATGGGTTTGAAATCATTAACCTAAGAGGGCGAGCAATGGGAGGCTCGGTAAGGGTGTTGTGGTAGTACTGGTTTGAGAAACAACAGGAATCCATGGGTAGGTGCTCCATGTGCTGCGATATGACCCTTGCGGTTGAAAACAGCGTAAAACCCCAATAAACTCAAACTCATTCGAGACGTCCCGGGTTCGATACCCGGCCGCGGCATATACCCTCTCTGACAAAATGTCACCCATCAATGGTTTGAAATTGTGAACCTATGTGGGAGAGCAGCTGGAGGCTCGGTTAGAGTGTTGTGGTAAGAGAAATGACAGGGATCCATGGTTATGTGCTCCATCCGCTGAGATATGACCATAGCAGTTGAAAACTGCGTAAAACCCCAATAAACAAATCAATGTGTTCCCTAAATTTTCGCGCCTGTTCACTTGGTTGTCAAGACTTGGTATTGTGTACAAGATTTTTTTTTTAAAGAAAATCGTTTGTCTTATTCTTGATATTCTTATTTTCACTTGTTTGTTCATTTGTTGGTGTTTTTTGATAAGATAGACTTATGCACAATGTTTTGCAATACTTTGTTGTTGCTTGACACCATAGATGTTCTGAAAGACTGTTTCATGTATCACAATGAATACACACTGTACCTTTAACTTACAGCAAGATTTCAACACAGAACCTCCATCAGCACCCAGACAGACTGGCAGTATGGTGGCCCATCATGATGATGCTGTAACGCGGATGAAAAATATAGAACTTATAGAAATAGGCAGATATAGAATAAAACCCTGGTACTTCTCACCATATCCACAAGTAAGTGTCAAACCACTCATAATCAACGATTTCTCCTTTTCGGAATTTCCATCAACATTTTCTTTGCTACACCATACACACTCTTTTCCTACCTCAGACATCAATTATTTTGTTGTCATAAACTTTTGGAAATCGGACTGGTATAAACTTTTTCTGTTTTCGGAAACGCTTAAATTCAGTTTCAATTTTTAGTCAAGTCGAGCCAATGTCCAAAACAATCCATAGAGTGTTTCTGGAGGGATGTTGATATGCTGTGTCCTTTATTTTATCACATTTGATATATCACCAAAGTGTAATCAAATTACATTTGCAAAATCAATTACATGAATGTAATAGTTAGACAATACAAAAATGCTCATTCTGCCATTGTTGATGCACCTTGCCATGTGCTCCTGGTATTTCTCACATTGGTAGCAACACAGTATCTAAGCCACCAGCTGCTCTTCCACCTTGGGTGATTTATAAACAATCATTATCAAATACATTGGTGAGAGACAAATCACTCATGTCAAATGTCGGACAGCATATTGGCTAATCAGGGAAATTTGAAACCCCTGCATTGAGGCTCTTAAGAAAATTATGTGCCGGTCAATCCTTTTGATGTCACTAATGGAATAGGCTTGGTAAAACACTGAGGTAAAAGAAGAAAATGCAAACAATCAAATCCATAGGTGAGAGACAAATCACTCCTGTCAAATGTCAGACAGGATATTGGCCAAGGAGGAACCTCAAATTCCCTGCATTTAGGCTTCAACATGAAAATTATGTGCATGGGAACCCTTTCAAGACCTGGTTTTGAGAGAATAGGTTTGGGAGAAGATTGAGACAAAAGAAGAAAATGCTGTTTAACAGCATTTTCTCCTTTTGTCTCAATATTTTCTTTGCTATATTGTTCACAAACCCTTTATCAGCATCTATGTAGAAGCTCTAAAAATAGACCACCACACAATTATGTTATTTTTGAAAGCTTTCAAAGGGTTAACTGATAGAAATCACTAAAATTGATAGTGTATACAAACCCTTTATCAGCATCTATGTAGAAGTTTTAAAAATAGACCACCACACAATTATGTTATTTTTGAAAGGGTTAACTGATAGACATCACTAAAATTAATGTTTCCTTGTCTCATATTTCAGGAGTTGACCAGCTGTCCCATGTTGTATATATGTGAATATTGTTTGAAATATGTGAAAAGTAGTAAATGTTTAGAACGGCATCTGGTAAGTGGTCTCCTTATTTGATTAGCAAATAGGGTTCAATTTTATCAAGTAAATACTGACATAGTTAAATCCAACAAATAAGAAATACAATGTTTTCATTGGTTATTTGCCTATAGATCTGAACAGGTGACCTTGGTCGGTTATTAGCACAATTTGCTCACAACATTCATTCCCATTGTCAAGCTATTCATTGTCCTGCAACCTGATTTTGTTTTCAAAAGATGCCTGCTCAGTGTATATTCAGACAGTGAGTATGCAATTTCAAGCACCCAGTGATAGTACCTAGGCAGCTTCATAAACAACAGGTTTAGATCTATATAAAAGTCAATTACAATTAACACTTGTTGTGTAAGAATCAGAGGGGCTGTGACTGTCAAAGTACATTGACATATCCGTAGTTCGATTTCTCCTATTTTGTTCAGTTTGGATGATATTTGACCATTTTTGTTGCTTATCAAATCGTCGGTGCTATGACAAAATGGCGTAATAGAAATTTTGCTCGAAAACCATTTTTTTCAGGAGAGCCAAAAACGTTTTTGCCGTTTTAAAAAATGTTAAAAAATATGCCGACAAAATTGCGTAACTCACTATTACTCTCGTGTAAATTTGTCTACATATAACGCATTTTTGTCAGCTAAATCGAGTTACGCAATTTTGTCACATGATAATTGAAAGGGTTCTAATAGGTGTAGAAAAACGCCGTTTTGACAGGATATGCGCTCCTACATACTTAGTAGAAAGCATTTATAAAAAAAATTTGACAAAATGGCGTAACTAATTTGTTACGCCATTT
This sequence comes from Fragum sueziense, assembly GCA_963680895.1. NCBI lineage: Eukaryota > Metazoa > Mollusca > Bivalvia > Cardiida > Cardiidae > Fragum > Fragum sueziense. Next base: position 76,695,097 of record OY804593.1, on the reverse strand, counting down.
TGTCATAGCACCGACGAAATGTGTTTCTGATTGAAATATAGTAGGAAAAGGAAACACATTGCAGAAATTTCTTTCATCTTATGTAGAGATATTTAGTGTCGACTGTATTTTGCTCTTAGCCATTCTCAAACAACACCTTCAAAGCTGCTGAAGAGGAAAGATATTTTTCAACTAATATGGTGTACTTTACAAAGTACTTAGATAATTATATTGCATTTGTAATTGATGAAGTATTAATAACACATAATTTTCTTCCTCATTATTGTAAGTGTCCAGTAAAGAATTTATGTATTTGATACCATTTTTCAGGCCAAATGTTTAGTACCACATCCACCGGGGAACGAAATCTACAGAAAAACAAATATATCCATATTCGAAATAGATGGGCGGAAAAATAAGGTAACGACTTGTGTAAACAATGCGAATTTAGCTTTCAGTGACTGCTTTAAAAAAAAAATATTGGGGATTAACTCCGACTTTTCGAAGAAAATGAGAGCTTATACTGTCACCCGGGCGTCGGCGTTGGCGTCGGCGTTGCAACAAAGGTTAAAGTTTTTTCAAACATCAATAACTTCCATACTATCAAAGGGATTTAACCCAAACTTGGAATACTTATTCACCACCACACCCTCTACCTTACCATTAGGGCCCATGACCCTGGGACCACTCTATTTGGAGTTATGCCCCCTTTATACTAAGCAACTTAGAAAGTCGAGCGCGCTGTCTTCGGACAGCTCTTGTTTACCATGTAATTGCTTATTGTTGACTGTCCAAATAGATAATTTGAATATGATAAGTGCGGATATATTTCAGTTAAGCTTTATCCAATATTCAATTAAATACTATTACACTGAGATTGTGCAATCCCTTAATTTAAGACAAAGGTTAGTCATTTAAGAAATGAGAACGAATAATTACAAGGGGCAGGTATTGTAGATAAGGAATCATCACAGTTCTCTTATTAGATGTTGCAAAGCAACAAATCTAATATGACGACTTTTTGTCTGCCGTCAGTCTGTTTTTGTCAATACAAGTTTAATGTATTAGTTGTAAATTCTGTATTTCAGGCCTATGCACAGAATCTCTGTTTACTCGCCAAGTTGTTTCTAGACCACAAAACACTGTATTACGACACAGATCCATTCCTGTTTTATGTTTGTTGTGAAATGGACACAAAGGGCTATCATATAGTAGGGTACTTTTCTAAGGTAAGAACCGTCTTCAAAATGGTTATATAGTCGAATAAGCTTCTGATAAAAAAAAGTTTCTTTAAATATACCTTTAAAAAAACAGTTTAAATACTTATACATTCTTGCAGTTTTGTTGAACGGGATTCTACACTTAATGATGGATTTTAAATTATTTTGCCATATCTGTTAGTGTTATCTTGTTATCAATCGTAAAGGATTTTTGTTAAACAATGTCTCAAGTTATGGTAAAGAAATCTGAATTTATGGTTAAGGAATTTTGCTCATAGCATCAAGACTGGGATCATTTAGTATTGTTAGTTACTTGCCAATTCAATATGATGTGAATAATAAGACGCAAAAGCTAAGAATAAAGTTGTTTTGAGCATTGGAAAGTTTTAAAAATGCTGATGTTATAGTCCACCAATATTAACCCGCGACATCTGCAATGTAATAACCTCACTTCGGCCATGTTTTCTTAAGATGCTCAACAAAAGTACCTTATTGACAAAATAAAGTTGTCCCTAGTTAATTTTGGTGGACTACACAATAAGTCATGTTACGAATAAACAATGAATATTGCAGGAGAAAGAATCATCAGAAGACTACAATGTAGCATGTATATTAACACTACCTCCATATCAGAAAAAAGGCTTTGGGAAATTGTTAATTGAATTTAGTAAGTTGCTCTTTCAGTTTATTGCTTGGAGAAAAAGCATTATAACCCCTCTAGAAAAAGTTGAGGAAAAACTCTTGAGTTAGTAGTACTTTCATTATTGGGTGGAGGCAATAGTTAGCCCTTTCCCAAACGGCAAAAATGTAGTGTTGTCCAACTTGAAAGCTGCTACAAATGACCAAATGGACTTGAATGATCACCACTAAGGTTTTTGTGGACAATATAGCTCATAAAATATTGAGACAAAAGGAGAAAGTGCTTATTATCAGCTCTTTCTTCTTTTGCCTCAAAGCTTTCCCAAGCCTAATTTTTAGCTCGACTTTTCGAAGAAAATGAGAGCTTATACTGTCACTCGGGCGTTGGCATCGGCGTTGTAACAAAGGTTAAAGGTTTTTCAAACATCAATAACTTCCATACTTTCAAAGGGATTCTACCCAAACTTGGAATACTTATTCACCATCACACCCTCTACCTTACTACCAGGGCCCATGACCCTGGCTCCACTATATTTGGAGTTATGCCCCCTTTATACTAAGCAACTTAGAAAGTTGAGCTCGCTGTCTTCGGACAGCTCTTGTTATAAGATTTCAAAACCAGGTCTTGTTTGGGAAATGGTTTATGTGTATAGATGAGTATTGCACAAAAAAGGCATTTTATTATAAGGAAATAATTAATAGAACTAAAAAAAGTATTGCTTTCAGTATATTGGTTAAAGGAAATGGTAAATCTATAGATAAAATTATGCACAAGAGGGAATAAGGTCTGTTTATAAGAATGAATAAAAAAATAGGAACAAAAATATAATATTAAATAAAATCATTGATGATTCTATGGATGCCCTTAGCCCATTACCAGACAGCGAAATTTTGAACAATTTGAAAGCTGTTGCAGGTGACAATTTCAAGTTGATGAATTTATAAAAATCTTTCCATTTTGGGTCAAAAAGCATTGTGGAAAATGATGAAATTGTTTGTCACAAGCAATTTCTTAGTTTTCCACAATGTTCTCCCCAACCTTTTCTTGTGAGGGTGTCAAAGAGTGTCTATGTGTGTTAATAAGTTAAGGACTTATTCTCATGTAAATGTCTATTCCCCTGACAGGTTACGAGTTATCCAAGGTTGAAGGTAAGACTGGTTCACCAGAGAAGCCTCTGTCTGATCTGGGTCTACTGTCATATAGAAGTTACTGGTCACAAACCATCACGGAGATCTTACTCGAGTTAAAACCAACAGAGGGAAATGATCGACCAATTATTACCATCAAGTAAGATAGTAATTTATATGATTTATGCCATCTCTGTTATCTTAATTCCTAAAAAAAGATTTTTGTCATAACCGTTTCTGTATAAATATCATGTTGAATGCTAGTTTACATTTGAGGTCAGATTCCTATGTCTGTCATTGATTTACCCTTTCCCAAACAAGACCTGATTTTAAGGTCCTTAACAGAAATAACAAAGGGAAATATTGAGGCAAAAGAAAATGCCTCATTAATTTCAGTGCTATATTGTACTCAAATTTTATCTTTATTTACGGCCTTTTAGTCATCTGCAGAAGCTTTTAAATTGGATCAGTCCCAAATTTAGCCTTTTTGGAAAGGGTTAAAGTCTTGTGTTATACTACATAGCTTTAGATTTATCATTCCTGGAATGCAATCTAGATTCAGCAAACTTCTGTATAAAATTTGTTTTAAAACATTCAATAAACCTAGGATTTTCCATTGCTTTCATTTCAGTGAGATTTCAGAACTCACCAGCATAAAGAAAGAAGATGTGATCTCAACTTTACAACACCTCAACCTTATAAACTATTACAAGGGACAATATATCATAGTGCTATCTAAAGACTTATTGACTGCTCACTTTAAATCCATGGCTAAACGGTTGATCAGAATAGACCCAAAATCTTTACATTGGCAGCCTAAAGATTGGAGTAAGAGAGGAAAATGGTGAATTTGTGTAACCTTCAATGAATCCACAGAAATTGAATATTTTGACTAGTCCTATTGAAAAAAGTAGCAGTGTACAAAATTATCTCTTGAGAGCCTTTGACTTTTATTTGATATAGTAGAAAATGATGAGAGAAAAAGAAGAAAATGCTGATGAACAGCATTTTCTCCATTCCCCTCAATATTTTCTAAATTTCACTTTATGAGAGGGGTCAAAACAAGGTAAATATTTGGTAATGGTGGAGTTATCATTGTGAACTGTTGTATTACAGTAGTGAACATGTGAAAACAAATCATGGTGAGGAATTGTGTGACAAAATTATAAACAAATACAGAATCTTCAATAGATCTGTTAGTATGTGACCGATTTGAATTTTGTTTGAAGCTGAGAATGTGTGAAAATGCCGGTGATTAGTAAGTTATGATGGAATCTTTTAAACATCACCCGATAAAAACTTATTGAAGACAAAACACAATTTTGTAATAACTTTGTTATCAGGTGCTGTTAAAAAATTCTACTGCATCTAGACAATCCCTGGCCTTTTTCTGCCTTCACTAGTACTTCAAACCAAATTCAATCATGTATTAACAGAATTGTTGAAAATATTGGCACGTGGTTCCCCACCATTTAACATGTTGCTGTAGTAAATAGATGGTGATGTGGACTAAAGATGACCTGATTATGAAGTGAAATGGTGAAATAAACTAGTAGTGAAGCAATTTCTCCATTTGGATTTTACAATAAGAATTTGCCCTTTCCCAAATGATGCATTTCAAGGCGTGTTGCAGACGACTAAATCAATATGGATAAAGAAAGGATTTCTATACATGAGGAACAGAAAATATTGAGATAAAAGGAGAAATGTTGATTACCAGCAATTTCTTCCTTTGTCTCAATGTTTTAAAGCTACTATTTCCCAGATTTGGACCCAAAAATTGTCAAATACAAACGAAATGTACACTTTTTAAGCTTTATATGACCTGATTAAATTATTACGACAAACTATTGAAGCAACGACTCATTTTTTCGCAATTTGATACCAAATTCATGAAGCGATATCGAAAGTAGGTCAAAACAGTAGGACATGCGACTTTCTTAAATGACGTCACAACACACATGATGACGTCATATTGAAATTCAAGTATGAATCTCGTTTGAATCATGGTCCGCGCTGTATGCGCATGTGCAACGATTTCAAAATAATTCTAACCCCATCAGTGATGGGGTTGAATTTAGGTTTGGATTCTCCCTAAATTCAGCTATCTCTCTTGTAATTTCGGCTCATTCTCTGTCTGAATCGCATATTATTAACCATCCCGAGGTTGTCAACACAAAAGTTTTGCATATTTTTTCAAAAAATTTCATTTTTTGCAATTAGACCATCTGTTACCGTCGCCCTTTAATATATTTCATTGTTTTCCAACTCATTTTCTTTTCGGGATGTCAAAACTAAAAAGCATCAACCTATTATGTAACAATGCATGTTATTACAACTGATGAAATATAAATTGAGTCAAAGCGTTAGCAATGAAACTTTATCAGAAACTGTACAAAGAAATGCAGCATACCTTTTCCTAAACAACAAAATTTTAGACTAAACAAAGTTTAAAGCTGCTGCAGATGAGAAAATTGGTCTAAATTAAAATGAATTTTGTGTACTTTAAAAATAGCACAGAACATATGGAAGGAAAATGAGAAAATGCTGTTAAATAGCATATTTTTTTCATTCAATTTTCCCAGACCCTTTCTCCTTCAGGGACATCAACACCTTGTCTTGTTTGGGAAAGGGTTAACTCAGATTAAAATGACATATTATCCATGAAAAGCTGAAAAATTCTACAGATCTAAGAATTTGTGCTGGCTTAACATGTTGCAGAGCTGAATCTAGGTGCTCACAAAAGTGGGCCAACTCCCCCATATCTTTTCAAAATGAGGGCCAACATGATTCAGGCTTGAGCCACTAGTGAATTTAACTTTCTATCGCAAAATTTTAAGTTAGAATTAGGCTGTAATACTGTAAAAGCCATTTTATGAAACTGAAGGAATCTTATTAGCGAGCCGGGACTTTATGTCCGGGGAGCTAATGTCACAGCCCTAGTGTCGGCGTCGGCGTCGCGTACCGTCCCATCCTGTCCCGTCCCGTCGCGTCTTCACTTGAAAAACTTTAACCTGGTCTATATCTCAGGCACTATTAGGGATACAGCCTTGATATTTTATACATAGATACATCTCGACAAGACCTTTCATTTGAGACCATGACCTTTGACCTAGTGACCTTGACCTTGGAGTTTGACCTACTTTTGAAAAACTTTAACCTGGCCTATATCTCAGGCACTATTAGAGATACAGCCTTGATATTTCATACATAGATACATCTCGACAAGACCTTTCATTTGAGACCATGACCTTTGACCTAGTGACCTTGACCTTGGAGTTTGACCTACTTTTGAAAAACTTTAACCTGGCCTATATCTCAGGCACTATTAGAGAAACAGCCTTGATATTTCATACATAGATACATCTCGACAAGACCTTTCCTTTGGGACCATTATCCTTGACCTAGTGACCTTGACCTTGGAGTTTGACCTACTTTTAAAAAATTTGCTGTTTTTGTGACAAGCTCCTGTATAGGCGAGCTACGTTGTCCGCGGACAACTCTTGTTTTTAGCAAGCCGTGACCAAAAACTTTAACCTGGTCTATATCTCAGGCACTATTAGGGATACAGCCTTGATATTTTACACCTGGATACTTCCTGCCAAGGCCTTTCATTTGGGACCATGATTTTTGACCTAGTGACATTGACCTTGGAGTGACCTTGACCTACTTTTCCAAAACTTTAACCTTGTATATATCTGATGCACTGTTAGAGATACAGCCTTGATACTTCACACATGGATACCTCCTGCCATGACTTTGACCTCTGGACCATGACCTAGTGACCTTGACCTTTGACCTTGAACTAGTTTTTTTGTGACAAGCTCTGGTATAGGCGAGCTACGTTGTCCACGGACAACTCTTGTTACTCTCTGTAATTATTAGCTCTTGTCTAACCAGTCTTTTAAGATAACTGTTGTCTAAATATCAAAGTTAAATATGTTACAGTTCTTTAATTTATTGGTTGTTAAAAGTTCAATTTATAAATTTTACCTAAAATTATTACACAGAACCAATTGTAAAAATATATTTACATCACAAAATAATTTTATGCCCCTGTATCTAAAGATAGGGGGGCATATTGTTGTACTCCTGGTTGTCACTCTGTCTGTCAGTCTGTGTTTCAACTTTGTCATTCCGAAAACTAACATTAGCATTTTCAGGGGCATAAGTGTTTGACAAGCACATCTTGTTTGGCTTTGCTATAAAACTCTTCAAACCTCCCTTTATTTCCACAGTCTCGGGGCTGTAGCAAATCTGCCTATGCCAAACAGGACCATCAATTTTGACACATTATTGTGTTAAGAAGTTTTTCCTCCATTGAACATCTCCTGTTAGTTTTAATACTGTTTTAGCTAGAAAAGCCTCTTTCACAATCAACAGTTTGATATAGGTGGACCAAAATGATAGCTGCCAGTTTGATCAAGTTAGGTATGGCATCTCTATGGTACATAGTGCTGCTTTCCAACAGAAACTGAGGGTTTTGTTGAAAATGATGATTTACAATAATTTCCAAAACCTCTTGGAGCTGTCTCTGGGATATTCTTGTTGTATAACTATGTTTTTGGCATGTGACCACACAATCCTACATTTTTCAGCATCAATAAGTTTATCACTATTGGTACAAGCTCTTAACCCTTTCCCAAACAAGACCTGATTTTGACGTCTTTAATAAAAAAGGATTAGGAAAACATTGAAACAAAAGAAGAAACTGCTGATAACCAGCAGTTTCTCCTTTTGTCTCAATATTTTCTGTGCCATATTTTACACAAATTTTATCTTTAATAACATCCATTTTGTCGTTTATTGCAACTTTTGAAATGGATCACCCTAAACTTTTGTCGTTTGGGAAAGGGTTAATTTCCATGTCATTCCCATTATGCTGAATTAAAGTTTCTAGTTCTTTTATTTCCAAACTGATCTTTTTCATCTTCACCTAGAAAGGTGAGGGACCTCATTCATGAAATGTGAAATGCTTATGCTACGTCATTTGCCTCTTTTGGAAATCTGGTGGATATGTTATCAAAAAGTTTGTCACAAAAGTTAGATCTGATTTCCTCTTAACCCTTGTCCTGCTGACTTAAAATTTTGTTTCAAACAAACTACCAATTTAAGAGACATTGCAATTAGATAAGCTTAAGTTTTTACCACAATAAAGGCGTAGAAAGCAGGCAGTGTAGGCTAAGGTCAGACTGCACATCTGTGCAGGCTGATCTTAGTCTATACTGCCTGCCAAAGCTTTTGTCACAAACAGAAATTGACGCGAACAGCATGAGAAGGGTTAAATATTCTTATCCTTTGATACAACGAGCTTTTTATGCCCCTGAATCGAAAGATTGGGGGCATATTGCTTTACTCATGTCCGTCTGTCTGCCGTCTGTCTGTCTGAAAACCATCAATTTTGTAGTGATTCATGTGATACAGTCAACTTCTCCATTTGTTGATCTGCATTTTCACTACTACAGCATGTGTTAATTGCTTTTTTATGCCCCCGTATCGAGAGATCAGGGCATATTGTTTTACTTGTGCCTGTCTTTCTGTCAGTCTGTCTGTCCGAAAACTTAACATTGGCCTTTTCTCCAAAAGTATGTGACATACAAAGTTCAAATTTGGTATGCAACTTCAATTCAATATTATCTATCTGTTCCACGCAATTTGACCTTCGTCAAGGTCATCCTTTAACCCTTATCATCCCTTTACTCCACGAAAACTTAACATTTTACAAAATGGCCATTTCGGGGGCATTGGTGTTTCACAAACACATCTTGTCAAAAGTTGATTTGGGCTCATGAAGCATTCAGGATCAAACATCGCAGTCTTTGGTGCCTTATTCTGTCCTGTATCAAGTCATTTTGTAGTGCACCAAATTCACAGGAATTTGACAGAACTCTCAACCTTGTCACATAAGCCTCAGCACTTTCATTTTGTAGCTGGTCAGCTGTGTTGAACTAATACTGTAGCATTCATAAACAACATTTGTTTTGGGCTCAAAATGGTTCTTCAGGGCCTTTAATATTTCACTGACTTTTCCCCAGTCGTCATTCTGTCATGACCAAATGTTTAAAGACACGAAATCAGTATTTACCCATTACGCTTAGCAGAGCACTAACTTTACTTATCTCTAAATGATAAGAAGTTTTCCCAGTCAACATTCTCTTATAATCTTATGTTTAGTGCTTAAGCCTGTCTTTAAAATCTGAATTTCTCAGTTCCGGTACAAGTTTTGTTGCTCTACGCTGAATCTTTTCCAGGCAGTCTACATGTATATCCTTCCTAAGATAAGGATTCCAGGCTTGCACAGCAAATTCCATAGATGGTTGAATATATGTTTTTTACAGTACTGAGAAATTTATACTGTCATAATGTGTGAAGGTTCTCTTATCAAAACCTAGGGCTTGTGAGACCTTGTTAGCTACTTCAATATTTTGCACGATAGGTCTTGCATCATCTGTGATATATACAACAAGATCCTTTTCCATTGTTACTTTTTCCAGTTAATTATTTCCTAATTTATATGTATGCTTTGGATTATTTTTTCCAAAGTACATGACTTTACATTTCAGCTCGTTGAATTTGAGAAGCCATTTCCAAATTCCTAGACCAGTTTTCCCATTTTATCAAATCACTCTGCAATGAACTACATCTTGTCTGATCTAATACATTTTCGTGTTGTCTGCATACATTTTCACTTTGACATTTAAATCTTCAGGAATGTCAGCTTTTTAGCTCACCTGAGCACAAAGTGCTCGAGGTGAGCTATTGTGGTCACACACTGTCCGTCGTCCGTCCGTCTGTCTGTCCGTCCGTCCGTCAACAATTTCTTCAAACATCTTCTTCTCCACAACCAATGGGCCAATTTTGACCAGACTTGGCAGGAATGTTTCTTGAGTGACCCTTCTCAAAACTTAATCGCAGATTTTTGATTCATCAAAAAATGTTGGCGTGGCAGGGCGGGGCTTATCGGACTTAGAAAATCCTAAGAAAATTCTTTAAAAATCAACCATTGGGCCAATTTTAATCAAACTTGGCAGAATTGTTCCTTGAGTGACCATTCTCAAATGTGCTTTGCAAATTTTTGATTCGTCAAAAAATGTGGGCGTGGCAGGGCAGGGCTTATCAGACTTAGAGAAATCCTAAGAAAATTCTTTAAAAATCAACCAATGGGCCAATTTGAACCAAACTTAGCGGAATTGTTCCTTTATTGACCCTCCTCAAAATTTGTTCGCAGACTTTTGATTCGTCAAAAAATGTGGGCGGGGCTTATCAGACTTAGAGAAATCCTAAGGAAATGCTTTAAAAATCAGCCAATGAGCCAATTTGAACCAAACTTTGCAGAATTGTTCCTTGAGTGACCATTCTCAAAAGTTCTTTAAAAAATTTTGATTCGTCAAAAAATGTGGGCGTGGCAGGGCGGGGCTTATCAGACTTAGAGAAATCCTAAGAAAATTCTTTAAAAATCAACCAATGGGCCAATTTGAACTTTGAACCAAACTTGGCAGAATTGTTCCTTTAGTGACCCTTCTTAAAACTTGTTCGCGGATTTTTGATTCGTCAAAAAATGTGGGCAGGGCAGGGCGGGGCTTATCGGACTTAGAGAAATCCTAAGAAAATTCTTTAAAAATCAGCCAATGAGCCAATTTGAACCAAACTTGGCAGAATTGTTCCTTGAGTGACCCTTTTAAACATTTGTTCATAAATTTTTAGTTTCGTCAAAAAATGTGTGCGTGGCAGGGCGGGGCTTATCTGACCAAGAGAAATCGTTGAAAAATTCTTCAAAAATCTTCTTCACCTTAACCATTGGGCCAATTAGAACCAAATATGGCAGGAATGTTCCTTGGGTGACTTTCCTTAAAGGTTGTTCACCAATTTTTGATTCATCCAAAAATGTGGGCGTGGCAGGGCAGTGCTTATCGGACTTGGAGAAATAATAAAAAAAATCTTTAAAAATCAACCATTGGCCCAATTTGAACCAAATATGGCAGAAATGTTCCTTGGGTGACACTTTTCAAAATTTGTTCGCAAATTTTTTATTCGTCAGAAAAAGTGGGCGTGGCTTATCAGACTTACAGTAATCCTAAGAAAATTCTTAATTTCTTTAAAAATCAACCATCGGCCGGATTTGAAGCAAACTTTACTGAAATGTTCCTTTAGTGACCCTTTTCAAAATTTGTAGGCAAATTTTGTATTCGACAAAGAAAGTGGGCGTGGCAGGGCGTGGCTTATCGGACTTGGAGAAATCATAAGAAAATTCTTTAAAATTCAAGCATTGGGCCAATTTGAAACAAATTTGGCAACGATGTTCCTTTAGTGACCCATTTATTCGTCAAAAAAGTGGGTGTGTCTTAAACTTCTTTCAGGTGAGCGATATAGGGCCATTCTGGCCCTCTTGTTTGCCTTATTAAAACAGTCAGGGTTTGCTTGAACTTTTACTTCTGACTCCATATTTCATGATGGATCTTTATTCAACAAAAACAATAAACTAATTCCATAATGCAATGCAGTGTTAATCTAAAAGTCTTTTGAGTACCCTAGAATAAGTAAATATTGTAACAGTCTTTTGTGGTAATCTATTGATTTTTAAGGAGTATCTTGTCATTGTTCTGATATGGCTCTGATAAATTTTCGGAGTTCCATTATTCAGGATTTATCATTGGCACGCTGACCATCTCACAATTTGTACTTAACCACTGTTAAGCCATCACAATTAGCTGGTCTTAACATTTTGTTGTCCTTAATAAAGTCATTATATTGTTCATCTTCCATACCTTTTTGGAACAAATCCGTGACATTTGAGGCTAATATTGGATCAAGATCGCATTGAGTCACCTCTTGACCTTTAAATCTCTTGGCTAGAGATGAGAAGCGGCTGTCCATGACAGTCTCATTATTATTGCCATCCAGAGGTTTCTTGTCACAACCGAGTCCCATTCAGGCACACATTCATCTTCATAGGAATCAAAATGATAGGGTCCGTAATCCTCAGCATAATCTTGGTTCTCAAGATTACTAATTCGCTGAACCACTGAACTTAATGTGTCGTCCGAATTATCTATTTTTGCTTTTATTTGCTCCAACAGATCCAAAACCTCTGTTTCTGAGATTTATCTCTTCCCTTCGCCGAAGGGATTGCTCTTTTAAGAGGTTTCCCCGGCCTTCTTTGCTGGTATATCCTTCCAAGACTGTCTTTCCTCGGGCATATCTATCTACGATAGAAGTGAAATCGTCCCTCAAAAGAAGAAACCGAAAATGAAAGAACACACCATGTGTCTTTGAAAAATTGTTTTGAAAAACACACTTAAACTTAAAAAATCGCTGGATCTGAAAATAAACTGTGAGACGGATGTAATGGGCACAAATTTATCACTAAATAAACCAGTGTCACACACTAGATATAATCGTAAAAATTGACAGAATGAAAATAACCGAACCATGTCCGCCATTTGCAATTAGCTAAGCACATTGACTGCGCATGCACTGCACAGATCTCATTTAATGCCTCCTTAACTCGCATTGCTCATAGAATTTCAATCAAACATCGCCTACTCCAAACTAAGATTTTTTAGGTGTACATAAGTTCCTTAGATGAGTAAGATGATTGTGGTGATTTCATTCCAGCATTGATTTTTTCAGCAAGGTTAGAGTTCACATTGTCATAGAATTCATCCTTAGACTGAAATCTTTTTGACAATTTCTGCAGTTTACTAGTATCAAAATTGCTGCAAGTCAGAACTAGTTTACTGAAAGGGTCACCAGACTTAAGAGCTTTAACCCATTACCACACAATGATTTTTGATTCCCCACAAAATAGATCTAATGGCCATGGAAAACATTGTGGAAAATGAAGAAATTGCTTGTGACAAGCAATTTCTTCATTTCCCACAGTGTTGTCCATCCAAAAAGACCTAAAAATTGAAAATTCCATTCAATTGAAATCGTCGTCTGCAGGATCTTTCAATTTGGACCACCCTAAAATCTTGTAGTTTGGTAATGGGTTAAAAGATAGTCCCATGTAATTGTCAATTTTTGTTTCGCTATTACTATCTGAAAAATTGTCACTGGAAGAAACGTCTGAATGCATTGAGTTGGAGTATTTCGTTGCTATTTGAGATCATGATCTTGTCTGACCACTTATACGTTCCTCCAAATTTTTAATGGTTTGCTGTAATTGAGCAATTTGCAGTGTTAGGTCGACCGGATACACGTAAAACCCTCTGTAATACCATTTGGGTGCCGTAAAGATAGCCGCTTGAGTCCACGACAGTTGTTGTACTGTTTCGTTGGAAACATTCCACTTTCACCTGAAGTGTGGAGACTCCAGGGTGTACAGATTGAAGAAAGTTCTGTATTTGTTCTGATATTGTATCCTGTGAACTTCAGGATATGTGTTCCAGAGACTCTTCCAATGATTCTACTTCTGCTTCTGCAGCAGCATGTTCAATTTCTGCATTTAATACATTCAGATCTGCATCCAAGTGTGCTTTTTAGCGAGCCAGGACTATATGTCCGGGGAGCTAATGTCACAGCCCTAGTGTCGGCGTCGTGTGCTGTCCCGTCGCTTCTTCACTTGAAAAACTTTAACCTGGTCTATATCTCAGGCACTATTAGAGATACAGCTTTGATATTTCACACATAGATACTTCTTGACAAGACCTTTCATTTGTGACCATGACCCTTAACCTTGTGACCTTGACCTTGGAGTTTGACCTGCTTTTGAAAAAGTAGCTGTTTTTGTGACAAGCTCCTGTATAGGCGAGCTACGTTGTCCGCGGACAACTCTTGTTCTTCTTGAATCTTTGCCTGTTGCAATGCTAACTGCACTCTCGTTTTGGCAGCCCGAGCCTTTGTTGTTTTGTTTTTTTCAGGGCAAGAACAGCTTAAAATGTGAAAGATTGAAAAAATTTAAATATTTTAATTTTACGTTCAAAATATCTTATTATGCCCCCTTTCGAAGAAAATGGGGGTATATTGTTTTGCAAGTGTCGGTCGGAAGGTCGGTCGGTCGGTCGGTCCGTATGTCGGTCGGTCTGTCCGTAGACCAAACCTTGTCCGGAGCATAACTCAAAAAGTATTAAAGGTAGAGTCATGAAACTTCATAGGTGGATAGATCTCATTATGGAGAGGTGCAGTGCACAAGAACTGTAACTCTGCCGATCAAATTTTTTGAGTTATTGCCCTTTGTTGATTTTATAACTTGATTCTTGTCCGGAGCATAACTCAAAAAGTATGTAAGGTACAATCATGAAACTTTACAGGTGGATAGATCTCATTATGGAGAGGTGCAGTGCACAAGAACCGTAACTCTGCTGATCAATTTTTTTGAGTTATTGCCCTTTGTTGATTTTATAACTTGATTCTTGTCCGGAGCATAACTCAAAAACTATGTTAGGTAGAATCATGAAACTTTACAGGTGGATAGATCTCATTATGGAGAGGTGCAGTGCACAAGAATCGTAACTCTGCTGATCATATTTTTTAGGCCATTGCCCTTTGTTGATTTTCAAACTTGATTATTGTCCGGTGCATAACTCAAAAAGTATGTAAGGTAGAATCATGAAACTTTACAGGTGGATAGATCTCATTATGGAGAGGTGCAGTGCACAAGAACCGTAACTCTGCCGATCAACTTTTGTGAGTTATTGCCCTTTGTTGATTTTTATGCTCCCCGAAGGAAGAGCATATAGTCGCCGCTTCGTCTGTCCGTCCGTCCGTCCGTCATTCCGTCCGTCCGTCCGTCCGTCCGTCCGTCCGTCCGTCCGTCCGAAGCGATTTCTCTATAACCCTTGGGCCAAATCAAATGAAACTTACCATGTGAACTCCCTATGACATAATGCCGATGTACTTTTCCCAGTTTTTGGATTTGAGGCCTCGTCATGGGAAAAGGGGACTTAAGGTCAAATACACTTTTTCTCTAATTTCTCATAGTCTAATGGTCAGAATTTCATGAAATTTCATATTTGAGTAGCAAATCAGATGCCCTTGACAATAAACTACTTGAAATTTGCGTATAAAAAGTATGTCATGGAAAAAGGGGGCTTATCGTTTGTTAGCTTAATCTCAGCTCTGTATGGCATACATTTATTGTGACAAAGCCTTATTCGGGGAGCATTGTCCGTCTCTGACGGCTCTTGTATAACTTGGTTCTTGTCCGGAGCACAACTCAAAAAATATGTAAGGTAGAATCATGAAACTTTACAGGTGAATAGATTTCATTATGGAGAGGTGCAGTGCACAAGAACCGTAACTCTGCCAATCAAATTCTTGGAGTTATTGCCCTTTGTTGATTTTTACACTTAATTCTTAACCTTGCCTATATCTCGTGTCCTTTTACACATACAGCCTTGATATCTCAAACATAGATACCTCCTATCAACATCGTTCACATTTAACCATGACCTTGGACCTTGTGACCTTGACCTTGGAATTTGACCTACTTTAAAAAAAATTAAACCTGGCATATATCTCATGACCTTTTACAAATACAGCCTTGATATTTCACACATGGACACATCTTACCAAGACCTTTCACAATTGACTATGACCTTGGACTTTGTGACCTTGACCTTGGAGTTTGACCTACATTTAGGCCGCGGCCTTAGCGCAGTTGGTAGCGCATCTGACCCTCATACGAGAGGTCTCGGGTTCGATACCCGGTCGCGGCTAATACCCTTTCTGACAAAATTGTCACCCACCAATGGGTTTGAAATCGTTAACCTAAGTGGGCGAGCAGCTGGAGGCTCGGTAAGGGTGTTGTGGTAGTACTGGTTTGAGAAACAACAGGAATCCATGGGTAGGTGCTCCAGCCGCCGCGATATGACCCTGGTAGTTGAAAACGGCGTAAAACCCCAATAAACTCAAACTTGACCTACATTTAAAAAAACTTTAACCTGGCCGATATATCATGTCCATTTACACATACAGCCTTGATATTTGACACATGGAAACCTCCGACTTAGACCTATCACGTACGACTATGACCTTGGAGTTTGACCTACTTTTAAAAAAAATAAACTGGGCCTATATCTTATGTGCTATTACACATACAGCCTTTGTATTTCACACATGGACACATCTTACCAAGACCTTTCACATTTGACCATGACCTTGGACCCTGTGACCTTGACCTTGGACTTTGACCTACTTTAAAAAGAACTTTAACCTAGCCGATATATCATGTCCTTTTAAACATACAGCCTTGATATTTGACACATGGACACCTACGACCAAGACCTTTCACATTTGACCATGACCTTGGACCTTGTGACCTTGACCTTGGTGTTTGACCTACTTTTCTAATACATTAACCTGGCCTATATTTCATGTCATTTTACATATACAGCCTTGATATTTCACACATGGTCACTTCCAACCAAGATATTTCACTTTGACCATGACCTTGACCTTGGAGTTTGACCTACTTTTAGAAATATCTAACCTAGCCTTTATCTTATGTCCTATTACACCTACAGCCTTTATATTTCACACATAGACACCTCCTACCAAGACCTTTCTCATTTGACCATGACCTTGAATATTGCAACCTTGACCTTGGAGTTTTGACCTACTTTTAAAAAGACTGAAACCAGGCATATATATCATGTCCTTTTACACCTACAGCCTTGATATTTCACACATGGACACCTCCAATCAAGACCTTTCACATTTGACCATGACCTTGACCTTGGCATTTGGCCTACTTTTAAAAACTTTAACCTGGCCTATGTTTCATTTTACTTTTACATATACAGCTTTAATATTTCACACATAGACACCTCCTACCAAGACCTTTCATATTTGACCATGACCTTGGACCTTGTTAACTTGACCTTGGACTTTGACCTACATCAAATGTAGGCCCTTGAGGGGGCATATATGTTTTACAAACATCTCTTGTTTTAAAAGATTCAATATTCATAAAACAAAATATGCATTAGAAATACACATTATGATTAAAAAGGAAAAAAAAAAGGCCTGGGTAACTTGTCCCCCTTGAAATGTGAAAGAATGAAAAAAATAAAGTGTTTTAATTTTATGTTTAGAATAACTTTATTTAAAAGAGTCAATATATACAAAACAAAAAAAGCATTAACAATACACATTATGATTAATAAGGAAAAAATCCAAGGGGGTGACTTGTTACCCAAGTGTTTGGGGAGCTAATATCACAGCCCTAGTGTCAGCATCGCGTCTTCACATGGAAAAAAACTTTAACATGGTCTATATCTCAGGCACTATTACAGATACAGCCTTGATATTTCACACATGGATGCCTCCTGTCCAGACCTTTCATTGTGGACCACAACCTTTGACCTTGGAGTTTGACCTACTTTCAAAAAACTTTAACCTGGCCTTTATTTTATACACTATTAGAGATAGAGCCTTAATATTTCCACACATGGATACCTCTTGACCTTAAGACCATAACCTTTGACCTAGTGACCTTGACCTTTGAGATTGATTTCTCTTTTTTGTGACAAGCGCATGTATAGGTAAGCTACATTGTCCGCAGACAACTCTTGTTGAAAAAATAAGCTAACCTGAAAAAATGTGCTTGACTTATGCCGCACAGCCTACCTTTTTTTGCAGTCCCCAATAAGTAAGTGCTAGAATCCCATAATCCAACACCCTAGATTCAGCTCTGATGTTCAAATACTTTGTACATTTTCACTGAAAAACTAATTTTTGTGATTATTGGCATTCTTGTTTCAATGATGGTGTAATAAATGTAATATTGCTAGACTTCTATAACATGGCGGATAATCACACGATACGAAAATTTCAGTAAATTTTTAATAGTTTTGTTTATACGGGATCGATTTGAATTTGGTTTGATACAGAGAAGATGGACAAATGTCACACATTAGATGGAAGTGGTGGATTTAAAAAAAAAATGATAAGAAAGTTATTGTAGATCAACCAAAATTTTGGTTGATCTTCAACAACTTTATTATCAGTTGAATTTTCAAGTACCTAGTACCTGGTACTAGCAATGTCTACTTTTTCATCCCTTTGATACAGATTTTTAAGATCTTTTGAAATTTCACTGTTTTGGAAACAAGAGAAGGATTTATTAAGCCAGTCTAGAAATATTTTGATGATTGTACGGCGCTCTGCAAGCGCCGTACAATATGGCATGCTACAGGAGCTTTATCACTGGAGGTGTAAATTGTACAAGGACATGGAGTAACGAACAGTTCCGCGACTGTTCATTACTACATTTTGGCCGAATTCGATTGGCGATAGTTCGGGCTATATAGTGTGGCTGTTCCGTCTACTTAATTCAACATAATTCTTTGTTCGTCTCAACACTGTTTGTTTTCTGTTTTCATTTGGGCTAAATGTGTCGATTTCTTGACAACAAAAGTTTGTCATGTTGCCGGTTGAAAACATGGGATATGTCAAACATGTAAGTGTAAGAGGTTTCTCAAAATGAAACATCGATGGAAAACAACTCAAATATTCTTACTGCGTAAAATGTTTTGGGCTAATTTGATACCCGACCTGATCGATAGGATACATTTTGGTCAATCAATTTGGCGCCGTACCACCATGTCGTCTTGTAATCTATAGTCCTGTCATGATATTATGGTACATGCAGAGCTCCAGATAGGAGGAGGTGATGACTTTTCAAAATTAAATATTTCGTTAAAATTTTATCAAACCCTATGTTGTGGGTACCCATTAGAACTCTGTCTCGTCGAGATGATTCAAATGAGTACCCACAACTTAGGGTTTAGAACTGTCTCGTCTAGATGATTCCAATGAGTACCCACAACTTAGGGTTTGGATTTGAAATAAAAAAAAGTTAGAAAGTCATCACCACCTCTTATCTCGACCTCAGACATGTTTAACAATTTACCTTGTAAACCACACATTATTGAACTCCAAAATACTGTAATTTTGCATCTTATAGTTTGAATTTTTCAAGTGCCTCACATCCTCAAGATTCGAACCAACACATGCAAATTTGCATTGAAAATTGAGATCATTTTCCCCCTTGTTTACATAATTATGTAAATTTTGTAAACATGTGTCATTATATTGTGACTGGGCTATCGAAGAAAGATCTGTGAAACTACTATCAAAGAGAACATTATAAGCATATTCACAGCCTCATTTTGATCTATGTTTGTCTCAAATGCTACAAAGGCCTTTTTCCTTCCTGACTCACTCATTTAAATATATGTAATATTATTTTGTTATCCAACAATCAACCAGTGATGTTAATAGATAGATGCTTTTTGATGTAATGTATCCATTGGACTGCTCATGAATAAAAAGAGAGAAAAAAGAACAAATCTGCTATTTCCTTTCTCCCGGGGATAGACTTACAAGGCGTCACTTTTGGACAAAAACCTCGTAACTGCAGCTTGTTTTAAGCTGCAGTTACGAGGTTTCTGTTGAAAAGCAGCGAAGGGCTCAATTTCTGTACATTTCCATTATTCCTTTTATTAACTTTTGGTCTACCAAGACCTTAGCTAACAGGGTTACATTTTTAGCTCACCTGAGCATCATGCTCAAGGTAAGCTTTCGTGATCACCTTGTGTCCGGCGTGCGTTGTGCGTTGGAAGTCGTCACCAATTTCTTTAAACATCTTCTCCTTAACCACTAGGCCAATCCTAACCAAACTTGGCAGGCATGTTCCCTGGGTGACCCTTTTCAAAACTTGTTTTCAAATTTTTGATTCGTCAAAAAGTGTGGGTGTGGCAGGGCGGGGCTTATCAGACTTAGAGAAATTGTTAAATAATTCTTCAAAAATCTTCTTCTCCTTAACCATCTAGTCGATTTTTACCAAAATTGGCAGAAATTTTCCTTGGGTGACCCTTTTCAAAAGTTGTTTTCAAATTTTTGATTCGTCAAAAAATGTGGGCATGGCAGGGCGGGGCTTATCAGACTTAGAGAATTTGTTAAATAATTCTTCAAAAATCTTCTCCTCGTTAACCATCAAGTCAATTTTTACCAATGCTGGCAGAAATGTTCCTTGGGTGACCCTTTTCAAAACTTGTTTTCAAATTTTTGATTCGTCAAAAAATGTTGGCGTGGCAGGGCGGGGCTTATCAGACTTAGAGAAATTGTTAAATAATTCTTCAAATCTTCTTCTCCTTAACCATCAAGTCAATTTTTACCAAAGTTGACAGAAATATTCCTTAGGCGACCCTTTTCAAAAGTTGTTTTCAAATTTTTGATTCGTCAAAAAATGTGGGCGTGGCAGGGTGGGGCTTATCAGAATTTGAGAAATTGTTAAATATTTCTTTAAAAATCAAATGTTGATCCAATTTGTACCAATATTTGCTGGAATGTTTCTTGAGTGACTGTCTTCACTGTGTGTCGAGAAATTTTTGATTCGTCAAAAAATGAGGGCATGGCAGGGCGGGGCTTATGAGACTAAGAGAAATCATTAAGTAATTCTTCAAAAATCTTCTTTTTCTGAACCAATGAATGAGTCAACTTTTACCAAACTTGGCAGAAATGTTCCTTGGATGACCCTTTGCAAAACTTGTTTTCAAATTTTTTATTAAAAAATTCACGAACAAGTTTTGAAAGGGGCCACCCAAGGAACATTTCTGCCAAGTTTGGTCCGGATTGGGCCAGTGGTTAAGGAGAAGATGTTTAAAGCAATTGTTGACGACTTCCGACGACCACCGCATGACGCACGCCGGACACAGGGTGATCACAAAAGCTCACCTTGAGCATGTTGCTCAGGTGAGCTAAAAATCAATTATGGGGCCAATTTAAACCAAGTATAGCAAAATGCTCATTGAGTTGCTCTTTTAAAACACTTGGTTGTAAATTTTTGATAGGTTAATAAATGTTGATGAGGCAAGGAGGGGCTGATCATATTAAGCATATTAATGCTTGTAATGTATCATTCTGATGTTTCAAAATTTAATTGTAAAAGTTAAATATTGGTTATAAAAATCAAACTGGAACAGCACATGATATTCAATACTAAAGATGTTACTATATGCAATATGATTGAATACTAATGTGACTTCATTGCATTCATTGGAAATTATGAAACTTTATTAAGAATATTTGATACGACTTATATATTTGTTTACAACAAAATTTATATTGTACACAATCAAATACAGGAAGAACTCAGGTGAGCGATATCAGTGCCTTTCAGGCACTCTTGTTTAGCGAGCCAAGACTTTATGTCCGGGTAGCTAATGTCAAAGCCCTACTGTCAGCATCGCATCCCATCGGCATCGCGTCTCCTTACAAAACTTTAACCTGGCCTATATATCAGGCACCATTAGAGATACAGCCTTGAATTTTCAGATTATTATTGTCATATTGTACGATTTGTTTCAACTTCAATTGACTTGATTACCTCATTTATTCACCTGAAGGCATATTGGGGTCCCTTACAGCTTATTGGGTTGGAGGGAACACTGGATTAGGCCTATTTGGATTACCAAGGAAGTGCAGTCTCATTATGCCACAAGGAGTACTTTCCCAAAAAGCCCATCATAACTTGAAAATTACTGAAAGAAAAGGAGAAAATACTGACTACTGAAAGAAAAGGAGAAAATGCTGATATTCCACATTTTCCTCTTTTCTTGCAGAGCATTTCAAATCTCTAGAACCATCAAAAGCAGGTGTTCATTGAACAAAGGTCAAAGGGAAACTGAAATATGACAAACATCAATTTGTTTTAGAAGATTTAATGTATACTTGCAATACAATTATGCATCATGCAAAAGATAAGAAAATCAGTGAGATACATTCAATATAAGTATTTTCCATGGGCATCAAAAACATTACAGCTTTCACCTCAAAGGCTGAATGCAAAACAAAATGTAAATGTATATGCATTTATACTTGTTTTGGACTGAGCAACGAACCTTTTTAAGACAGCAATAATTTATTTAAGAAGTGAGATTATTCTTTTAACCAATTTACACATTATGATGCTTTTTGACAAACCACAATATCGACAGCTTTGGAAAACAATGTAGAAATGAAGAAATTGTTTGACACAAGCTATTTCTTCATTTCACACATTGTTTTCTACCCAGAACATTGTAAAATTTCATCAACTTGAAAAATTTGTCTGCAACATCTTTCAATTGGAACCACCCTAAAATTTTGTCACTTAGGAAAAGTTTAAGAAAGTGAACATCTATGCAACTGGTACATGTCTAGGACACCCATCAAAAATACTGTATGACTAAAAATCACTACAATAAATATGGTTTCTAAGTGCTTAGGCACTGTTTGTGAGAAAAGCATATGTAGACATACATACATTAAACAACATTCTTAATGACTTTTAACATGACAGATACACAAAGCAAAATATAGTAACATGCATGTTACAAAGACAAAAATAAACATCTCAGAGCCAACAAAATCTCTCATAATTTGTTACATAATAATCAAATTAAAAACATCAATCTCCATTTGGATAATTATCTTCAAGGCATGGACATGTTTTTCACTAAAACCGTATTAAAAGTCAATTTTGATATTGACTTTGAGTAAGGTTGTCCAACCCTAACCAGATTCATGCAACATTAGAAGTATTGGGGTGCCATTGTAAACATTCTGCAGTGGAAAACAGTGATTTTTCAACTTTGTAACATATCCTTATAAGATCAGATATGTTACAAATCTTTATGTCATCTTTATGTCGCACAAAAAAATTCTGACAATGCTTGAATCTAATTAAGGTTGGACAAACTCAATACAAGACAACCTTAATACAAATATCCTTTTAGAGTCTGGTCTTGAACTTACAAAAATTGGTTCATAATGAAATGTTTAAAAGAAGTGAAATTTAATTACATATGACAACCTGTAAATAAAGATTTGCATTGATAAAGGACCATCTAGCGGTTTATATACACTGCCCTCCAAAAGTTCCTTCACACTGATATTTTCTTGTTCTATAATCCATGTAAATACCTATCTTCTTCAGAAATAGTTATCTAAGTTGAAATGTAGTATTTTTTCAAAACTTTGCTTTGTCCTTGTAAAGAAAATTTCATAATTATGTTATCCATTGAAAATTATTGTGATGGATGTCCGAAACTTGATAGAGGCTTCAGAATCTGAAAATTGAAAATTCGTCAAAAATGCTCCCTTTGCATACCAGTCATAAACTTTACTAAAATAAAATTTATTTTGTATTTTTGTTAATACATTTTAGATAATACATTTTTGAACAGATATCTGCAAAAATTGAAACAAAATTGCTTGGTGATGGGACTTTCCCATGACACTGCGTTCAGTGGGTGTTTTTCACATATTTTCAAAGTTCGGAAAATGTGACCTATTCTGCGATTTCATCTTTTAGTAGTCTGGGTACCATTGAAAACTAGACCTCAGAAGTATTCTCCATAGACAGGGAAAACCCGTTTTTGCAAAATTATTTTACGTGACACGAGGATTTGCTTCTTTACAAGTGAGGTATTACATTGATTTCAGTAAAATTAAACTTGAGTGTGAAGGAACTTTTGGAGGGCAGTGTATATGTTGCTTCACATTCAAACAAGAGGGCCAAGACGGCCCTTTATCGCTCACCTTAGAGATCATCAAGATGATAATTTTTGTCTCATCTCACATACACAACTTCCGGACAACATTCATTAAAAAAAACATTTAAACAATGCTGGTAGTAAAGAGTTATACTACCATGGGAAGTGCAAAATTTACCTTATAGATCTCTGATAAACAGAATTGGAGAAGATTGTATCATTATGAGACAATGCTACATACAAAATTTCAAAAGCCTTACACCAAACATTTTAGGAGAAAAAGATTGTACAAGATTTCCTTCTTTGTCTCTATATGAAATTTGATACCCACAACATAGGGTCAATTTTCCTTGTATCACAATACTTTAAAGTATTTTGGTAGACGGCCTTGAGATGATTCGTCACACAAAATTTCAAAGCTCTAGGCCAAATGGTTCAGGAAAAGAAGATTGTACAAGATTTCCTTCTTTGTCTCTATATGAAATTCAATACCCACACCATAGGGCTAATTTTCCTTGTATCACAATAATTTGAAGTATTTTGGTAGAGAGCCTTGAGATGACTCTACTCACAAAATTTCAATGCTCTATGCCAAACGGTTCAGGAGAAGAAGATTGTACAAGATTTCCTTCTTTGTCTCTATATGAAATTTGATACCCACAACATAGGGCTAATTTTCCTTGTATCACAATAATTTTAGGTATTTCTGTAGAGGGCCTTGAGATGATTCTACTCACAAAATTTCAAAGCTCTAGATCAAACGGTTCAGGAGAAGATTGTACAAGATTTCCCTCTTTGTCTCTATATGAAATTCGATACCCACAACATAGGGCCAATTTTCCTTGTATCACAATAATTTTAGGTATTTCTGTAGAGGGCCTTGAGATGATTCTACTCACAAAATTTCAAAGCTCTAGATCAAACGGTTCAGGAGAAGAAGATTGTACAAGATTTCCCTCTTTGTCTCTATATGAAATTCGATACCCACAACATAGGGTCAATTTTCCTTGTATCACAATACTTTTAGGTATTTCTGTAGAGGGCCTTGAGATGATTCTACTCACAAAATTTCAAAGCTCTAGATCAAACGGTTCAGGAGAAGAAGATTGTACAAGATTTCCATCTTTGTCTCTATATGAAATTCGATACCCACAACATAGGGCCAATTTTCCTTGTATCAAAATAATTTGTAGTATTTTGGTAAAGGGGCTTGAGACCATGCTACATACAAAATTTGAAGACTCTATGCCTTACAGTTTGGGAGGAGAAGATTTTTTAGTAATTGTGGACGGACGGACAGACAGACGGACGGACAGACGGACGACGGACGGTGAGCGATCACAATAGCTCACCCTCAGCACTTCGTGCTAAGGTGAGCTAAAAAGGCTTAAAATGCTGTGTTTCCTGAAAGGGTTAACTCATTACCACACAACAAAATTGCAAAGATGTTGCAGATGAGAATTTCAAGCGAATGAAATTTAACATCCTTTCACATCCTTTTGTTTTTCTGGGCAGAAAAACATAGTGGGAAATGAAGAAATTGCTTGTAACAAGTAATTTCTTCATTTCTTGCGACGCTTTCCAAAGCTTTCAAAAGGCCATTGTGTGGGAATGGGCTAAACACACAGACAAATGACTCTAATATTACAGACCTGCATACCTGTTTCATCAATACATTTAAGTTGTATTTTTAACTAAACAATGCCTTAAAAATCGCTAAAACAACAATCGCATAACCCAGGTTTTGATAGATAAGCGATACACGTTTCTTACCCTAAACTTGTCGCAAGTCATCGGTAAGTCAAAAATATGTTTTAAATATTTTGATGAAACAGGGGCCTGGACACATAGAATAAGCCCTTCTTCATATGGAACAAAAAACAAAATACTTTGATGAACATCATAAAATACAACAACATTTATACTTGTAAGCAAAAGCAAAAAAAGAACCAAATCTAATTTGGTTTATACCAAGTTCTAAAAGCATTGATACAAAATACATGTAGACTAATACAAACTGACCTCAAATCATCCAAGTAACATTTGTCCATACAAAACTACATACAGTTCATGATAAATGAACTGGCAGAGCATCTGTAAGGTAATTTATCATGAGCTATACTTATTCAATCATTAAACTTTCAGGGATTTGATTTAGCCAAAAATCCTTTTCTATCAATGTTGTGCTCCAAATAGATTGCAGACCAATTCATTTGTTCCGCACAATGCAATACAGATTTTCATATGCAAGTTATTTTCTCACAATGTTCCATATTTACATGTTTAAATTACACAGGATCAATCAGCCATGATTACAGAATCAGAGTAACAGATAAGAGAAGGAAGAGGCATTCCGGCTTTTGTTATTTCAAATCAAAACCCTATGTATTTGGCACACATTGGAATTGTCTCGACAAGACAATTCCAATGAGTACCCACAAAACAGAGTTTGAAGAGAAATGAAAGATATTTCACATTTTGAACTGCTTTTACCCCCCTTTTATCCTAAAAGCTCTGTAGTATATTACTACTTTTCTTCTAAAACCTTGTAACAACAGCTTAAACCCTTTCCCAAACAAGACCTGGTTTTGACGTCCCTAATTGAAAAGGCTAGGGAAAATATTGAAACAAAAGAAGAAACTGCTGATAACCAGCAGTTTCTCCTTTTGTCTCAACATTTTCTATGCCATATTTTGCTCAAATCCTATCTTTAATAACACCCACAATGTCATTTGTGGCAGTTTTTGAAGTGGATAAATAAATGGGAAAGGGTTAAACAAGCTGCAGTTACAATGTTTTTAAAGAAAAGCAACAATATATTGTCTTACAAAGTAAATCAGGGCTTAATGTCATTTCCCAGTGCATCATTAGAATATTTTATCTGGTTGGATTAGACATGACTGAATTCAGTTAGATTTCAAAGATTTTCAGTTGATTGAATGCAGTTTTACTTCCTACTCATCAACCAAGACCATTCAGCC
Source organism: Fragum sueziense (assembly GCA_963680895.1). NCBI lineage: Eukaryota > Metazoa > Mollusca > Bivalvia > Cardiida > Cardiidae > Fragum > Fragum sueziense. The sequence goes on along the minus strand of OY804593.1, from coordinate 76,668,667 downwards.
AACATTATCATTAACACTTTCCCAAACAAGACCTGATAATCAGCATTTACTCCTTTTGTGTCAATATTTTCCATGCTATATTGTACACAAATCCTATTTTCATCAACATCCATTTAGTCTTCTGCTGCAGCTTTTGAATAGGTTCAACATATTTTCATGTTTTATCATTAACAAATTCTAACTTTGTAAAAGAAATTAGCATAAATGAATAACAATAAATTTAAGACTAGTACATGTAGTACAATGTAACTTCAAAATGGAGACAAAAAAGGTAAACAATTCTAAAAAAGATTTGCAAGGACTTATATAGCTCATGATAAATGACCTGGCAGAGTCCCTAGCTATCAACTAGGGATGCTCTGTCAGGTCATTTATTGCGAGCTATATTCATTCTCAATTTCAAGACAATTAACCCTTAAACAAAACTTAAAAAGTTAGGTCCCATTTTAATGATCACATGTCATATACAATTTAACCCTTTCCCAAACAAGACCTGGTTTTGACGTCCCTAATGGAACAGGCTTGGGAAAACATTGAAACAAAAGAAGAAACTGCTGATAACCAGCAGTTTCTCCTTTTGTTTCAATATTTTCTGTGCCATGTTTTACACAAATCATGTCTTTATTATCATCAATTTTGTCGTTTGCAACAGCTTTCAAATTGGACCACCATAAAATTTTGTCGTTTGGGAAAGGGTTAACAGTACCCAAATTATAAGATGACTGTTACAACAATCATTGTAATGTTGATCACTTTTCCACAGAACATCTGAAATCTTTCCCAAAAAAGATCTCGTTTTGATATCCCAAACAGAAAAGGCTTGGGAAAATATTGAGACAAAAGGAGAAAATTCTGTTACTAGCATATTCTCCTTTTGCATGAATATTTTCTGTGTTAAAGCATACATAAGTCCTATCTTTATTGACATCTACTTACACCCAAACATTTACTTTAAAATTCATCTCAAGAAAAAATTTCACAATCATTCAAAAATGTTCACAATGCAGATTAACCCTTTCCCACACATTGATGCTTTTGGATGCCCCACAAAATAAAGGCTTTTGAAAACATCATGGAAAAGCAATTTCTTCATTTCCCACAATGTTTTCTAAGTAAAAAGACCAAAAAATGCAGAATTTCATTCACATGAAATTGTTGTCTGCAACATCTTTGAATTTGGACCAGTCTAAATTTTTGCTGTCTGGTAAAGGGTTAACCAGTAAGACACCCTCTTTTGGTAACTTATAACCGGTATGATGAAGCTGAGATACTAAAAAGACAAATGTTTCAAATACTCCAGCGTCACTTTATTCCAGAAGTGTTTTCACCTCATTCAGGGAATCCACAATGGCGTCAGACATTTTCTGTACCGATGTGACGGTTGAATTCTTGTTGGCAGAGACATGGAATAAGACTGGAAATAAACAAGGAATTAATCATGTATTCTTAAGCGCAAAGAATAGATTATAGTCAGCTATACTAAACCTGTGGTTTAACATATTCCCAAACAGCAAAAATCTACACAGAAAATATTGAAGCAAAGGAAGAAAATGCTGGTAAGCCACATTTTCTTCTTTTGTCTCAACATTTTACAAAGCCTTTTCTATTATGTGCATCAAAATCTGTCATTGTGTGGGAATAGGTGAATGGAGAAAATCAACAGAGCTACAGAAACGAGAGGTTCAAATTATTTCAGGTTTAAACCCAACAATGTGTGAACTAATTTGAATTACTTCAACAAGACAAATTTCAATGATTCTTAAGACTTGACCAGATGATTAAAACGAAGACCAACAATATAGGGTTTGAATTTCATTGAATAATATTTCATTTTGAAGTTTAAAAATGCTCTTATCTGTAGAGACAAACTACTCAGCTTGACTGAGATTTGAGCCCATGGTCTAAGGAATAATGTTCCTGCACTTTATCAACTGGGCTACCAAACCACATGCAGCTTCTTCATGAACTATAGAAACTGTAAATAGCAGTATAGAGACCGGTCAGACTACTTCTGCACAGGCTGATCTTGAAACCTGGCTGTCTCAAATGCTACAAGTAAGTCATTCCTAGATTTAACCTACCCAAGTCTTCGCCTACAATAATGTATGAGACTCCATATCCATCTGGGTTAACTGCAGCAAATCCTCCTCCGAGACACGAGGACTGCATACACCAGCGGTGCGTGTACTTGGTGGGGGTCTGTGAGGTACTCAACACATCAGGCATAAATACATTCTGTAAATATAAATATATGTATACACGAGGACTGCATACACCAGCCTATACACAAGGACTGTAACTATACACCAGCCATGTATGTACTTGGTTGGGGTCTGTGAGGTAGCGCTAAAACCACCCTTATCAGTAGGTAAATAGTTGGGCGCCATGGTCTAGTGGGGCAAGTTTAAAAAAAATGTGACCGTTCACTTTTTACATGCCTCGGCTTTTGCAGAGAAACATATTCTACCCAATCAAAGCTAAAAAGATGTGTTATTGTGCCTTTATACTGGGTACCAAGTTTAAAGAAAATCGCTTCACAAATAAAAAAGATATGTCATTAAAACATGTCAAAAATGTCAGGAGTGAAACGATTTTGTGTGACACTTAAGACTTTAAGCAAGTTTCTAAGCTATGGTAAATAAAATACAGTGACAGGATACTACAATAAGCACTTGTAATTCCTAAAACAACATGTGCATCATCATCTAAAAATTACCTTTTCATCTTATCTTCACTGGTTTAGGATGTGGAGCCTGTTTTATACAATAACCCTCTGAATTTTATGTCAGGAGTGAAACACTTTTATTTTTCAAAATGTGTTCTCATTTTTGTCTATTCAGCCAGAAATCTACCACTCAAACGTTTTTAGGAAGCCACCAACCTTGTGGGCATTCTGCACTCTACTATTTAGTGATTCGTGGGTTACAATTTATCATATTGTGCAATATATATGCTGTCAGGAGTGAAACGCTTTTTTTGTTGTCATTTTGCAAGATTGTGCACACAATTTTAGCAAAAAACTTGTGAACATGAATTTAGAATATAATGTTGGCACTGCTTAACCATTTAGAATAGTTTTTAGCCACCCTAATTCAGAAATCTGGATGATATTCTGTGAAAATAGCTGTTATTCTTAACATTTTATTGTCACACTTTGGTCACATTTTTTTTAAACCTGCCCAGTGGTAATATGTTGGCTTCAGGTCAGAAGGGTAATGCATTCAAATGTCATTACCATTATTATCTTTTGATTTTCTAGGCCTTCGATAAGTCGTCTACAGAGGGTACTGCCCAGTAAATACCAGGATTTCTTTCTCCACCAACAGAAAACATACAGACATTCAACACTTGGCACCACTTTCTTGTTTCTTTATGCAATCTTTTAGCACTTTTGTACCAAGTTATGTACAGGCTTCAAAATGATATGATACTAGTACAGACTTCTAAATGTAAAATGACAATATTTTGACATGTCTAAATAGAAAGATGTACCAGACAACAAAATCAATTTGACTTTCAAAATAAAAATTTTCGTTGATAGGTAAGAAGTCTTTGAGGAATAGGGAGAAAATGCTGAAGATCAGCATTTTTATGCCCCCTGTATCGAAAGATTAAGTGCATGTTGTTTTACTTGTGTCCCTCTATATGTGTGTCCGAAAAGGTTAACATTGGCCATTTCATGGGCATTCGTGATTCACAAACACATCAACTTGTTTACATTTTCTACAATATTTTCATAAGCATAACCACTTAAGAAAAAGATTTAATTGTTTGGGAAAGAATTTATTCTCTTTCTATCTCCAACTTACTTTATTTTGAAACAGTGGGGGCATTTCTATTCCCATTTCTCGTGACACATAATACATAGCAAACATGTGTCGGTCCCAGCCCTGTCCTACCACAGCCTCGTTCTTCAGTTTAGTTTGAGCATTGATAGCGCGGCGTAACAGAAGGATTTTCTGATCTTTGGTGGCCCGGACACTGCTCATGGCCTTACACCAGGACACAGACGCTTCTGTTACTGGCCGTATGGTCTCAGTTCTTCCATTGAAATACATTCTACAAGGAAATTATAATATTAAGTTTTAGCCCACAAAAGTATTTCTTATAGAAAATTTTATGACAAATTCAACAACACATCTCTTTTATATTACGGAAAAAAGGTTATTGATTTTTGCAATTTGCAATTCTATTTGGTTTGTATGTCTTGTATGTCAACACAGAGAAGCTAACCATATCCTCATGGATGGCTCGTTTTACAGATTTTGGCTTATATTTCTAGAGAACTAAATGTGACGTTACCTTGTGGATGCAGATTCATAAGTTTTCACACATTTTCCGTAAGTTCTGTAGTAAGCCAGTTGTATCACCATCTACAATAATAAACACATTGAATAAAATTTTAGGGCAGTACAATATGAAAGCTGCTTCTGTGGACAAGAAGATGCGAAGGAAGACCGAATATTTGCACAACATAGGAAAATATCAGCATTTTCTTCATTTGCCTCAATGTTTTCCCAAGCCTAATTTCTTAGGTACATCAAAACCTGGTCTTTTCAGGAAAGGGATAACTGAGAGTTGATTTTTTTAAAAAAAACTTCCTTTATTACATACATTCTCCTCAATTTCCAGTCTTTCCTGATTGACAAAATTTAAAACTGGTCCAATTTGAAAGCTGCTTGAGATGACACAGTGGGTATTATCCATTATTTTCTCTTATTTCTCTAATGATTTCTTCTATGTCTGCTAAGGTTTCATTCCAAAGCTCTTTGTCATTTACATTTATATTTCAGAATTCTTTTTTTACCCATACATAAAGTGACACTAAATATATAATCTGCAACTCCTTTCAATTTGGTCTGGTGCAAAAATTCTACATTCAAGAAAGGGCCAATACAAGCAGAGTAATACAGTACTTCTTGCTGATAATGGTTTTGACATCCCTAATAGAGAAAGCTGTGGAAAATATTGAGACAAAAGAAAATGTTGATAATCCACATTTTCTCCTTTTGCCTCAATATTTTCCTGGCTATTTTGTACACAAATCTTATCTTTGTCATCATCCATTTGTCATCTGCAGCAGCTTTGAATTAGGATCACTCTTAACTTTGTCATTTGGAAAAGGGTTAACCCATTACCAAACTGGAAAATTTTAGACTTGTCCAAATTCAAAGATGTTGCTGACAAAGACTTCCAGCGAACAAAATATTACATTTTTGGTCTTTCTTGGTAGAAAACATTGTGGGAAATGAAGAAATTGCTTGTCACAAGCAATTTCTTCATTTTCCACAATGTTTTCCAAAGCCTTCATTCTGTGAGGCGATTAACCCTTTCCCAAACGACAAATTTTTAGGGTGTTACACTTCAAAAACTGCCACAAATGACAAAATGGAAGTTATGAAAGATAGAATTTGTGTAAAATATGACATAGAAAATATTGAAACAAAAGGAGAAACTGCTGGTTATCAGCAGTTTCTTCTTTTGTTTCAATGTTTTCCCAAGCCCATTCTATTAGGGACGTCAAAACCAGGTCTTGTTTTTAAAAGGGTTAAAAGAGTCAGTGTATGGGAATTGGTTACATGATAACTGACCTGTAAGTAACCATCTGGACTCATTCTTTTCTTCTTCATGAACCCTTTTCCATACTCTGATGAGATGATTCGCAAATCAAAACTGTTAGACTGAAAATATGGGGAAAAAAGAGTTATTTTACAATACACACTTTTTACAATTGTTCTAGCATTTCCAGAAATAGACCTTTGACAAACACCAAATAATAAAATTTCATGTTTTCTACAATAGTTATGCAATTTAAAATAGAAATCCTAAAATACAAATGTATTAACTAAATTGTTATCCATGTAATGTTAAATTTCATTATTCATTCTGTTACCTTAACAGGAGAAAAGATAAATAATATAAAATATTTGTCAGTGATTTAACACGAGCAATCGTAGCAATACATTGATTTAATGTGAATTGGGAAACAAAAAATCTTAAAAAATCTTACCAGTTGTTTAAAGTGTTCAAGAGATTCTGTGACTTCATGTTCAAAGTGGCTAAAGTCCCATTCGAGTCTGAAAATGGAACATAACAAAAACATCAACACACTTGGCTCAATGCCTTTTTTCTCAAAAAAAAAGAAGACAACATTTTCTTTGAATAAAGTTTTATTCTAATCTAAATTGGAATGTCTCAAAGGACAACAAAAGTATTTTGTGTAAAAATCTAATTCCATTTTTTATCCTGCCGAAAATCAATCACAATGACATTTGTTACAAGAAACAACGGCCATGCTTTTCATCCGATCGTGAAGGAATTTGGAAGAGATTCATGTAAGGAAGATTCCTGTGAAGTTCGGTTGAAATTGGTCCTGTAGTTTTGGAGAAGAAGATTGTTTAACAATTTTTCGAAAATTCAATTTAATTAAATTTCTTAAAATTTAAGTTCTTCACAGAAATTATTTTTTTTAAAGAATTTTGAGGAGATAAATGCAAGGAAGATTTGTATGAAGTTTGGTTAAAATTGGTCCAGTAGTTTTGGATAAGAAGATTTTTCGAAAATTTAATTTAATTTAATTAATCAAAATTTAAGTTCTACATAGAATTTATTTTTTTTAAGGAATTAAGAAGAGATTAATGCAAGGAACATTTATGTAAATTTTGGTTGAAATTGGTTCAGTTGTTTTGGAGAAGAAGTTTTTTTAAAGATTTTTCGAAAATTTAAATCAATTAAATTATTTAAAATTCAAGTTCTGCGCGGATTTTTATTCTTTTGAAGGAATTTGGTAGAGATTCATGCAAAGAAGATTTCTGTGAAGTTTGGTTGAAATTGGTCCAGTAGTTTTGGAGAAGAAGAAATTTTAAAGATTTTTCAAAAATTTAATTCAATTAAATTAATTAAAATTCAAGTTCTGCATAGATTTTATTCTTGTGAAGGAATTTGGTAGAGATTCAAGCAAGGATGATTCATGTGAAGTTTGGTTGAAATTGGTCTCGTAGTTTTTGAGAAGAAGAATTTTTAAAGATTTTGCGAAAATTTAAATCAATTAAATTAATCAAAATTCAAGTTCAGCCCGGATTTTATTCTTTTGCAGGAATTTGGTAGAGATTCATGCAAGGAAGATTTCTGTGAAGTTTGGTTGAAATTGGTCCAGTAGTTTTGGAGAAGAAGATTTTTTAAAGATTTTTCGAAAATTTAATTCAATTAAATTAATTAAAATTCAAGTTATGCATAGATTTTATTCTTTTGAAGGAATTTGGTAAAGATTAATGCAAGGATGATTCGTGTGAAGTTTGGTTGAAATTGGTCCAGTAGTTTTGGAGAAGAAGATGTTTAAAGAAAAAGTTTATGCACGGACGGACGCACTGACGGACGACGGACACAGGGCCATGACATAAGCCCCGCTGGCCTTCGGCCAGTGGAGCTAAAAACAAAAGACTAAAGAGGCCGCCGAATTTTTGTTCCTTTCTCATTTATTTCAAACCAAATGAAGTAAAGGCATGGACTCACTTTTGTGGTGGTGTTAGTTTGTGTAGCTGAACGTCCTTGACATTTGGTAGATGACCTTCTGTATCATAAACACCCTTCTCCATGGCCAGACAGTACTCCCATATACGACCAGGTAACTGTAAATAATACAATATAGTGTTAGTTTGTGTAGCTGAACGTCCTTGACATTTGGTAGATGACCTTCTGGATCATAAACACCCTTCTCCATGGCCAGACAGTACTCCCATATACGACCAGGTAACTGTAGATAATCAGTACAATAGTGGATTAACAAATGGTTAATATTTAAAAAGAAAAATAAATTTTCTTGTAAAATTGTATTTTATCTTTTCTAAAACAAACTTTGCTGTTGATGTTACCAGTCAAAACTAGAACTGTCGCAAAGCGGACGAATACCCCCCACTAAGGCCTTGTCACTGAAAAAGTGCTATCGGTCAAAAGGTTCTTGACTTAGAGCATGGAAACGGATTTTAAACAAAGTCCAACTGTGACCTTGATCTTTGACCTTGGTGACCCCGAAACAATAGGGCACCTCCTTGGGTCGTGGGCAACAACTATGTAAAGTTTCTTGATCCTAGGTTAAAAGGTTCTCGAGTTAGAACACAGAAACCAAATTGTAAATTTTGACTATTCCCCTCCCCATTAAAAAGTTCAAAGAGGCATAACTCTGAAACTAATGACTGGATCAAGATGAAAATTGCAGGTGCACAACTTCATATGATAGGAAACATCCTGATAAAATTTCAGAACTAGAAAGACCTGAAGGTCTTGAGTCGCTCCACAGGCCTGAATTTCTTTTAATATCAAATCCAAGTTTTGACTAGATTTTTGAATACTTATGGTTCTTACAGCAAAAACAAAGTCAAAAGCAGCAATCATGTGGTCAATGCAAAAAGAAAGTAAATGATTTACTAATACTTTAAGGATGTTAGAGCGATAATAAAATTGAAAACTGTGATTTTGCCAAATTTAAAGACAAATAATTCAGTATGTATATTTAAAATCAAATCGAAAACTAGAATATCACTGAAAGTGATCATACCCCCCAAAAGCACAGTTTTTGTGCATTTTGAGAAGTTGACTTCATTTGAACTGGGAGCTGTTCAATTGGAAAAATAGAGCTAACAAAAAATCAACAGACCAAACAACACGTGTAAATGTTGCAAAAAATACCAATTTTCAACAAAAGGACATAGCTCATTTAACAATCCCCAAGCCCAGCCCTGCCATGCTGATATTTTTCAATAAACCAAAAATTTACAACCATGTATTGAAGACAGTCAATAAAGGAAGGCCTACATTCCTGAAAGATTAGGTTCAAATTTACTGTATAATTGATTTTAAAAGAATTTTCTCTTATGATTTTGTTAAGTCTGATAAGCCCTGCCCTGCCATTACCACATTTTTTGCAAATCAAAAATCCACGAACAAATTTTGAAATAAGTCACCAAATGAACATTCCTGCCAATTATGGTAACAAAACACCGAAACAAAATTTCACGAACAAGTTTTGAAAAGAGTCACCCAAGGAACATTCCTGCCAAGTTTGGTAAGAATTTGCTCAGTGGTTAAGGAGGAGAAGATTTTTGAAAAATTATCTGACAATTTCTCGAAGTCAGATAAGCCCCGCCCTGCCACACCCACATTTTTTGACGAATCAAAAATTCATGAACATACATTGCATACAATCGATCAAGGGACATTAGTGCCAACTTTAGTTAAAAATGGTCTAATAATTGGTTTTTAAAGATTTTTCACATGATTTCTCTAAGTCCAATAAGCCCCGCCCTGCCACACCCACAATTTTTGACAAATCAAAAATTCACGAACAATTTTTGAAAAGAGTCACCCAAGGAACATTCCTGCCAAGTTTAGTAAGAATTGGCACAGTGGTTAAGGAGAAGAATTTTTTTGAAGAATTATCTAACGATTTCTCGAAGTCGGATAAGCCCCGCCCTGCCACGCCAACATTTTTTGGCGAATGAAAAATTCATGAATATGCATTGAATACAATCACTCAAGGGTCATTCCTGTCAAGTTTGCTTCAAATTGGCCTAATAATAGATTTTTAAAGATTTTTCACATGATTTCTCAAAGTCCGATACGCCCCGCCCTGCCACGTCCACAATTTTTAACAAATCAAAAATTCACGAACAAGTTTTGAAAAGAGTCACCCAAGGAACATTCCTCCCAATTTTGGTAAGAATTGGCCCAGTGGTTAAGGAGGAGAAGATTTTTGAAGAATTATAAAACGATTTCTCGAAGTCGGATAAGCCCCGCCCTGCCACGCCAACATTTTTTGGCGAATGAAAATTCATGATATGCATTGAATACAATCACTCAACGGTCATTCCTGTCAAGTTTGCTTAAAATTGGCCTAAAAATTGATTTTTAAAGATTTTTCACATGATTTCTCAAAGTCCGATAAGCCCCGCCCTGCCACGTCCACAATTTTTGACGAATCAAAAATTTCACGAACAAGTTTTGAAAAGTGTCTCTAAAGGAACATTCCTGCCAAGTTTTGTAAGGATTGGCCCAGTGGTTGAGGAGGAGAAGATTTTTGAAGAATTATCTAACGATTTCTCGAAGTCGGATAAGCCCCGCCCTTCCACTCCCACAATTTTTGGCAAATGAAAAAATCATGAGCATACATTGAATATAATCACTCAAGGGTCATTCCTGTCCAGTTTGGTTCAAATTGGCCTGATAATTGATTTTTAAAGATTTTTCACATGATTTCTCTAAGTCCGATAAGCCCCGCCCTGCCACGCCCACAATTTTTGACGAATCAAAATTTCACGAACAAGTTTAGAAAAGGGTCACCTAAGGAACATTCCTGCCAAGTTTGGTAAGAATTGGCCCAGTGGTTGAGGAGGAGAAGTTTTTTGAAGAATTATCTAACGATTTCTCGAAGTCGGATAAGCCCCGCCCTGTCACGCCCACATTTTTGGCGAATGAAAAAATCATGAGCATACATTGAATATAATCACTTAAGGGTCATTCCTGCCAAGCTTGGTTTAAATTGGCCTGATAATTGATTTTTAAAGATTTTTCACATGATTTCTCAAAGTCCGATAAGCCCCGCCCTGCCACGCCCACAATTTTTGACGAATCAAAAATTCACGAACAAATTTTGAAAAGGGTCTCTAAAGGAACATTCCTGCCAAGTTTGGTAAGAATTGGCCCAGTGGTTGAGGAGGAGAAGATTTTTGAAGAATTATCTAACGATTTCTCGAAGTCGGATAAGCCCCGCCCTTCCACTCCCACAATTTTTGGCAAATGAAAAAATCATGAGCATACATTGAATATAATCACTCAAGGGTCATTCCTGCCAAGCTTGGTTCAAATTGGCCTGATAATTGATTTTTAAAGATTTTTCACATGATTTCTCTAAGTCCGATAAGCCCCGCCCTGCCACGCCCACAATTTTTGACGAATCAAAATTTCACGAACAAGTTTTGAAAAGGGTCACCTAAGGAACATTCCTGCCAAGTTTGGTAAGAATTGGCCCAGTGGTTGAGGAGGAGAAGTTTTTTGAAGAATTATCTAACGATTTCTCGAAGTCGGATAAGCCCCGCCCTGCCACGCCCACATTTTTTGACGAATGAAAAAATCATGAGCATACATTGAATATAATCACTCAAGGGTCATTCCTGCCCAGTTTGGTTCAAATTGGCCTGATAATTGATTTTTAAAGATTTTTCACATGATTTCTCTAAGTCCGATAAGCCCCGCCCTGCCACGCCCACAATTTTTGACGAATCAAAATTTCACGAACAAGTTTTGAAAAGAGTCACCCAAGGAACATTCCTGCCAAGTTTGGTAAGAATTGGCCCAGTGGTTGAGGAGGAGAAGTTTTTTTGAAGAATTATCTAACGATTTCTCGAAGTCGGATAAGCCCCGCCCTGCCACGCCCACATTTTTTGACGAATGAAAAAATCATGAGCATACATTGAATATAATCACTCAAGGGTCATTCCTGCCCAGTTTGGTTCAAATTGGCCTGATAATTGATTTTTAAAGATTTTTCACATGATTTCTCTAAGTCCGATAAGCCCCGCCCTGCCACGCCCACAATTTTTGACGAATCAAAAATTCACGAACAAGTTTTGAAAAGGGTCACCCAAGGAACATTCCTGCCAAATTTGGTAAGAATTGGACCAATGGTTGAGGAGGAGAAGATTTTTGAAGAAAAACCAACAGACAGACAGACCAACAGACAGACCAACAGACAGACGGACAAGCTGACTCCTATATACCCCCCAAATTGAATTTGGGGGGTATAATTAAACACATGCAAGATGTTATGGTCATGATCATTCTGTTCAAATTCTGTCAATATTAGTCAATATTTGTGGCTTCAAGAGTGGAAAAAGTGTCAAAAAACTGAAATTTTGTCAATTTCAAGGGCACATAACTCAGATTGTAACAGTGTGATAATGTTGAAAATTACACATAAGCAAGACCTTGTTGTCAACAAGATTCTTTCCAAGTATCATCTTGATTGGTTAACATTAATGGTTGTTAGAGTGAAAACAAAGTCGAAAATGGCAATATTGTCAAATTCAAGGGCACATAACTCATGATGTAAGATTTCGTTCAAAGCTGAAAATTAAATCCAGGCAGCATATAATGCATATATATATTCTGTCAAAGTTTTGTCTTCATTGGTCAATATCTGTAGATTTTAGAGTAAAAATAAAGTCAAAACCAGCAAAATAGAGCTGAAAATGGCAATTTTTGGCAATTTCAAGGGCACATAACTCATGCTATAAAATTCAGATCAAGCTGAAAATTTTACCAAGGCAAGATCTTATAGTCAGTATTATTCTGTCAAAGTTTTGTCTTGTTTAGTCAATATTTGTAGTTGCTAGAGTGAAAACAAAGTCAAAATACAGCTGAAAATGGCAATTCTGTCAATTTCAAGGGCACATAACTCATGATGTAAAATTCAGATCAAGCTGAAAATTTTACCAAGGCAAGATCTTGTAGTCAGCATGATTCTGTCAAAGTTTTGCCATGATTGTTCAATATTTGTAGATTTTAGAAGAAAACTAGTCAAAACCTGCTATTTTTGACATTCAAGGGCAGATAAATCAGGTTATACTGATTCAATCCATATTCTTTGAAGGAATCTGAGAGAGGGTCACCCAAGGATCATTCCTGTGAAGTTTGGTTGAAATCCATCCAGTAGTTTTTGAGAAGAAGATTTTTAAAGAAAAAGGTTACGGACGCACGCACGGACGGACGGACGCACGACGGACACACCGCCATGACAATAGCCCGCTGGCCTGAAAGGCCAGTGGAGCTAAAAATTGGTCAAAAACTGTGGGAGGAGAAGAGGACACAAGATTATGTCCACGGACGGACAGACGGACAACCTGATTCCAGTATACCCCCATAACTTTGTTGTGGGGGGGTATAATAACTTTGTTGTGGGGGGTATAAAAAGGTTCATGATGTTTTAAAACCCTTTTGCAAAACAAGGACACATTGTGACATGCATTTAACAGATTGGGAAACTGAATTATTTACTCAATTTCCTTGGTATTTCCTTTGTTCTCTATACACAAATTCTATCTTTATCATAATACGATAACACTTGTTATGACTATTCTTATTATTGCTGCTATTACAATTAGCATGGAAAATGACCATACTGCATATCGTCGGTGTAAATGCAAAACCTTGTATGTCGATTCTTTCGAATTCCAAAGTACAAACTTCTGTGCCCAGTTTAGACAATTCTCGCAGGTTTTGAGATATCTTTACTGATCAGTATTAATGACACATTATTTGTGAAGAAAATGTCAAAATTTCAAGTAAATCATTTCACTTTGGGAAAAGTTATTACACTTTTGTCCCTCCCCTTTGAAATTTTCCAAAAACGAGATACGAGGTTTTGCATTTACAACGACGATATACATTATACATTCCCTTTAACCCATTTCCACACAATGACTCTTTTTGACTCCCCACAAAATAATGGCCATGGAAAACATCGTGGAAAATGAAGCAATTGCTTGTGACAAGCAATTTCTTCACTTCCCACAATGTTTTCTATCCAAAAAGACCTAATAATTCCATTCACTTGAAATTGTCTTTTGAAGAATCTTTGGACTGCCCTAAAATTTTGTTGTTTGGTAATGGGTTAGACTATCTAAACCCATATCTAGTGAGGGCGTCAAAGTGAGCCACAAAATGAAGCAGGTTTACGGGATATACTTCATTAAAACAAGATACTCACAGTGGCATCTGCAGCAGCATGTTCAGCATTTACACACATCACACCATTGTGGTATATAATGTACTGTAGACATTTGTCAAAATATCTGGAAATGTAAAACATTAAAACATTCTTAATTTTTTTTACACATAGAGAGGCTTTTTAACTCTCCTTAAGAAGCCTTGGGAAAACATTAAATATGTTCCTCTTTTCTCTCAAAGTTTTCTAAAGCATCCACTATAATGGATGGCAATACAAGTAATAGTTTAGGAAAGTTTTCAGTTATAAAATAATTTAAGGCAGTATTTCACCCAATGGAAAAGTTCACACCAACTTTATATTCACAAATTCTTTTGAACAATTTCAGAAATAAGGGTTTTTTACATCTTCATGGCACAATTACTTTTATTTACGACTTATAAGTTTTATTGGCTACAAAGGTAATTCATCCTATGAAGCCATAGAGTAAGTTCAGCTAATGTCGACACTGTCCATTTATCGACAGCCCCACGGTTTTATCATAAATACGATTCCAGCCTCGCTCCTGATATGAAAATATCAATATTTGCGATGTCATCACTAAAAGATGCAACTTTGGAGTTTGTAGGCCACATTCTTGTCCATGTTTTTCAGGATCATCATAAATTTGGGTCAGTCTTAACATCCGAGATAAGGCTGGTTGAATTTTTTTCTTGAAAATTCTTAACTTTTATCTGGCATATTTTCTCTGCGTATACCATTTATTTAGCTTTAAATATGTTATCCTTTACATTTTAAATTGTTAAATGTGTATTGGCTTTCAATTGCTGTAAAAAACTATGGGTGTCGATAATTAGGAAAGATTAGTCATGGTTTCCCTAATATCGACACCAACTGAAAAAGTGCTTCTAAAAAGGAAATTCTTAGGCTGTAGTTTACGTAGACTACAGGAACATCTGATAATTTGTACATGTTGTAAATGGTAGCTAATTGTATTAGTAACTATTTCAATTGGGAGGTCTTTCGTCACCAGATATAGGCTACGATCTGGTCGCTACCCTAGTTGCAATAATGCAACCAGAACCTTTTAAGTCATTATCTGGGTTCCCAATACCAACCATTACCAATCATCAAGTTTGTGGCTAAGACATCACATCTAGCCGTACCCTAATGTTGAAAAGTAGAAGTGATGTTAATGCCTTTAGTTAACCTACCATTTCAATGTAAAATAGGACAAATACGTATTTAAAACTGTCATCTGAAAATCATATTTCATATTCGCTCAAATTCCCAAATGAAGATTAACATACATGAATAAAAATGATGAGTCTTACTTTGTTAGAAACATCCTTTAATCCATCACAAAGAGCACACTAGTTTAAACTTATGCTATAGCCTAAAACTTAATGCAGACTGCAGAGGGGAATAATTTGACTCCTGTTACTTAGTTTGAAAGAGTAGAAATTCATTGGTTAGTCATCAAAACACTCGGGAAAAGTATCCCTTTATTTACAATGGTCTTACATACAGAGTTATCTATGCCATACAACTGCTGAATTTATTGGCTTAAACACTTTGTCAGTCTCCACCCATCCATGATTAATATGACTGATTGACAGGCAAGTCTGAACGCCGATTTCACATTCCTTTGTCGGAACAAAATGACGTCATATATTCGTCACACCACAGACTGTTTGGGAAACTTTGTGAACATCAAACAAAGCTGCCAACACCTGCTATTCAATGCTTTACACATTCTTCACAAAATACACGCTTTTTAGAGGCACACTTGTTTATGGTGTGCAGATAAAGTTTAATTGAATAGGGTTGTGAATAAATTAAATCATTAATTGGAATAATTAAGTGACAAGGTAGGCCTATCACATTTACAGAGCCAAGACTTTCATTTTTTTTGTGCCCATCATGGTGGAAAGTCGCATTTTGTATGATTGCATGGTTTAAAAAAACAAATCATTTAACCCGATATTCTTATGATGTTGAATGGTTTATCCTTTTTCTACAGCGATTTCATAAGTTGCCTCATGCTACTGGGGTCTTTTTCACAAATGTGTTAACAAGCGAAGTTTTCTCCACACTTCGCATTTACAAATCAAATATATCCCACCCAAGACATCGCAGTTTTAGAGTACACTTTTTTAATGGAGTTGCAGACGAGAAAATATTTTCAATTGGTGTCACAAGTGAAAGACGGTAATATCATAACATTAAAATTATTCAGGGAGAAGGAAAGGAGAAATTATCGATTATGAACAATTCCCTATTTTCTCTCAATGTTTTCCACAGAAAATTTAAGCAGCAATGTCAAAGCTGGGTCGTGCCTTGGAAATGGTTACATAAAACAAGTAAAGTCCTTATTTTCTAAAGAAATAAATTGGGTGTCGATAATAGGGAGAGAGGGTGTCGATAAAAGGGCAATGTGGAAAATTTTACTGTTTCACCGCCTACATTGTAATCACAAATTTTATTGGCTGAAAAGTGCAAAATACATATACAATACGAAGAAATGACCAATGAAAAGTGCCGTTACACGATTCTTGCAAGAAATCAAATGAATGATACCTACGAGTCATGATAATAAATGTGAAAGCTTAAGGTGTCGATAAATGGTGAACTTACTCTACTAACAGAATTTTTTCTAGAAATATTTTTTTTTAATGTTTTCCAGGTTATTACATATGATTTGGAAAACATTACCTGTTTGTACCAGTTCCAGTTGCCGTGAAAAGTCCTTCTTCATCAAATGACTAGAAATAGAAAAACGTCAGAAAATAATATCAAAATCTACCAAAAGAGAGTGCAAACAATAGAAAACTGTTGATAATTCAAATATATTAATCATCCCGTAATCTAGATCTTCTTCGATGTTCACTCTTCATGGCACTTACACACTAACTGATTTGCCCATGTGCACAGCATAATCTTAATTTAACCCATCACCAAACAGCAAAACTTTAGACTTGTCTAAATTCAAAGATGTTGCCGACAACAATTTTAAGTGAATGAAACTGTTCATTTTCTTGTGTCTTTTTTGGTAGAAAACATTGTGGGAAATAAAGAAATAGCTCGTCAAAATTTCTTAATTTTCTGTAATGTTTTCCAAAGCTTTTATCTTCTGGGGAGTAAAAAGGCATCTGTAAGTGGTAGTGAGTTAAAAGACAGATAGTGATATGACTAAATAGATTATTTTTCTATCAATGATAAACAACAAAGCTAATAATGACTTAAACTCATATCTCTTTAACCCTTTCTCAAACTGCCATAATTTTCTACTTTAAAATTTTGAAAAGGTTATGCAGATGACAAAATGGTTTGTTGATAAAGATAAGATTTATATGCAGTATGTAGCATTATGCTATGCAATTAAAGTGACATTTCAGATTTTGTTGTCATAAATTTTACTTTTATTTTTATCTGAAAGAGCATATTTCCTTATGAACATTCCGAAAATTTTAAGCCAAAATATTGCGCCGTTTACGAGAAATTTATATTTTTGTGTTAAAATTGAACAAATTGTTGTGGACAACAGTTCGGATTTATATGCAATTTATCGATTATGTCTCAACTTTAAATGCGTGTTTCTCGCTTATCAGTAACAACTTCAAAAAACTGATTGCATTTATGTTCATAAGAATAATCAGTTTTAGTATCAAGACATACTTTAAAAAATTGAAATCAAAATGAAATGTCCCTTTAATGAGACAAAAGGAGAAAGTGCTAGCTATAAGCATAATCTTCTTTCGTGTTTATATTGTCCCTAGCATAGTCTTATAGGGACATCAAAATCTGGTCTTGTTTGGGAAAGGGTTAATCATGAAGCTGTTTTTCTAACTTTCGATCACAGACATAACATCCACAACACTGATTGTTATACCTTTGGTGAATCTTCTTCCAGAACAAAGAATGCTATACAGCTATCTATACACTCAATACTCTCTTTGTTGGTATCAATGGCCACAATTCTCTCTCTGACCTAAAATCACAATACCAATATAAATAGGATTATAGACATGTTAAAACATTAGATATAGTTATTTCAAAATGCATGTACAATTAACTACTTATTGTAAATCAAAATCCATTTTGTTGATCAACTTCAAAACAGTTCAACCGAGTACCAACTTCATAGGGCTTGGATTACAAACAAGATCTCTGTGAAACACAAATACCCTATAAACGGCCAATGTTAGGTTTTTGGACAGACAGAGGGACAAAAGTAAAACAATATGCCCACGATCTTTCAATATGGGGGCATAAAAATGTAATCACCTCTTCTTATCAACAGCTCTGAAAGATATTTAACTAAAAATTGTTTGTCTAAGTTTAAACATTAAACATTTTTACAGCATGGCATTTCCAGGATACTTTTAAGGCTGTGACTGCTGAAGAATTTTAACTGAATTTGTCTTCAGACTTGGCTGAACAGTATATTAATTTCTTTTCTCCCAATATTTTCCCAAACAAAGGCATCAAAACGATGTCTTGTACTGATAATTCCATTTTCTATATACTCTTACGGTCTTACCTTTGCCCAATAATCTCTTTGCTGACTGGTGAACACTCCTACTGGGCAAAAATCTTTTGAATCTGTAGTAAGCAATACAAAGGTATACATTCATTATATGCAAGACTATAAACAGCAAAATGAAATACCAAAACAACTTTTCATTTCTTCAAGCTGGATCTTGCATTGGTTTTCATTTTCTTTTCATTATATTCATATAACCATAACTAGTCCAACATGTTTTCTGAGTATGATTTGTCAGAGCTTTGAAGTCATATCTTCCATGTATTTTTCAAGGAATTATCTGGTAATAGATTCAGGGATCAGTACCAATTATCATCAACAACAATCTTAGTAATATAATAATCAGCTTTTCTCTAATGTCAACATTTGGACTTTTCCTATATGAAAGCTATTGCAAACAAGACATTGCATGTTGATAAAGATTGGTTTTGAGTATGATGTTGCACAAAAAAATACTGAGGCAAGAGGAGAAACCTGTTATCAACATTTTCTACTTTTGCCTCAAACTTTTCCCACGCCTTTTCTATAAGGGACGTCAAAGCAAATTTTTGTTTGAGAAAAGGAAAACATAGATTTACTTTCTGCTTCAAAACCTTCACATCTTTTCTAGCAAAAGATTTCTTTTTGCATTCAAAGAAAGTAATGCCAAAGAAAACTAGAACTGTCACTAAGCAGACGAATACCCCCCATTAGGGCCTTGTCACTGAAAAAGTGCTATCGGTCAAAAGGTTCTTGACTTAAAGCATGGAAACAGATTTTAAACAAAGTCCAACTGTGACCTTGACCTTTGACCTTGGTGACCCCAAAACCTTAGGGCACCTCCTTGGGTCATGGGCAACAACTGTGTAAAGTTTCATGATCCTAGGCCAAACGGTTCTCAAGTTAGAACATGTAAACGAATGTAAATTTTGACTAATCCCCCCCACCCACACACTAAAAAGTTTAAAGTGACATAACTCTGAAACTAATGACTGGATCAAGATAAAAATTGCAGGTGCACAACTTTCATATGATAGGAAACATCCTGATAAAATTTCAGAAAAATTGGTAAAAAACTGTGGGAGGAGAAGAGGACACAAGATTATGTCCACGGACGGACGGACGGACAACCTGATTCCAGTACCTCCCCCGTTGTGGGGGAGTAATAACTTTACTTTCCGTCAAAAAAATTATGTCCAGAGCAACAGATAAGTGGAGATGAAGACATTCTAACTTTGTTATTTAATTCCAAACCCAATGTTGCAGGTACTCATTTAAATTGTCTCCATGAGACGATTCCTATGAGCTCCCACAACATAGGGTTGGATAAACAATAAATGAAATATTGCATTTTGAAAAGAATTTACTTCCTCGTATCTGTAGCTCTGATGTCAATTCTTACCATTGGCCATTTCCCGCAATGTTTTCTAACCCAAAATGAAAAGATTTTCAAAGTTTCATCAACTTAAAATTATTGTCTGCAATTCAAAATTTTGCCATCTGGTCGAGGGTTAAAGACAAATAATTCAATTCTTACCGTCGGCCATTTCCATAATCTGCAATAACAGGGCGTTCAATTCCTGCATGGTGACTTGTACTTCCTTTCCGTCACTGTCAGTTTTGAACACGTCAACTTTAAAATAGACACCCTTCCTGTATACCACCACATGTTTCTGGTTCTCATAAACACAGATCTCGTCGCGATGTGGGCGTGGTATCCTTGTTGCACAGTTTAAGTGTCTGTAATAGATTAACCCATTTCTGCATTCTGCACATTGACACCTTTTGACTCCAAAGCAAGAAAAAGACTTGGGGAAACATTGTGGAAAATGAAGAAATTTCTTGTCACAAGCAATTTCTTCATTTTCCACAATGTTTTCTAACCAAAAATGGAAATATTTGTAAATATTCATTAACTTGAAATTGTCGTCTGCAACACCTTTCAAATTGGAACAGTAAAAAGTTGTGCCTTCTGGTAATGGATAAACATAACATGCATTTGAGTCAGGATATGCGAAGGGAGCCCTTATAGTATATGAAACCAACATGGGTCCAGATCAATCTATGCATAATATACATAGTCTGATCCTGGTCCATATGTTCTCTAATAGCTTCTGAATAAGCTTTAGCAACTGTAAAATAGCAAAACGGGGCACAAATTCACCAACAATTCTGAAAAGATAGTCTAAATTACATTACAAGCCATCAAATTGGAGAAGAAGTAAGTCTTGGCCAATTGGATGGATTGTTGTGTAGTTTAAAATTCATGGGGATAATAAGACTGGTTGAACATTCATGTCGATAATAAGACTGGTTGAACATTCATATGGATAACAAGAGCTGTCACTGTAAGATGACAATGCCCCCGACACCGCTTTGATTTTAAATTATGGCCAATCTATGTTCAAGGTCAAGGTCATCCAGGGGTCAAGGTCACCAAAGTATGTGCCTACAGAAAGGTAATGTACCAAGGAATGTTGTGGTAAAGTATGAAGCGAATATGTTAAGTAATAAGGAAGTTATGGCCAATGTTAAAGTTTTTGGACGGAATGACGGACGGACGGACAAACGGACGGACGGACAGACAGACGGACGGACGGACAAGTCAAATTTATGATGCCTCCCTATCGGGGGCATAATAAGACTGGTTGAACATTCATATGGATAATAAGACTGGTTGAACATTCATGTGGGTAATAAGACTGGTTGAACATTCATGTGGATAATAAGACTGGTTGAACATTCATGTGGATAATAAGACTGGTTGAACATTCATGTGGATAATAAGACTGGTTGAACATTCATGTGGATAATAAGACTGGTTGAACATTCATGTGGATAATAAGACTAGTTGAACATTCATGTGGATAATAAGACTGGTTGAACATTCATGTGGATAATAAGACTGGTTGAACATTCATGTGGATAATAAGACTGGTTGAACATTCATGCGGATAATAAGACTGGTTGAACATTCATGTAGATAATAAGACTGGTTGAACATTCATGTGGATAATAAGACTGGTTGAACATTCATGCGGATAATAAGACTGGTTGAACATTCATGTAGATAATAAGACTGGTTGAACATTCATGTGGATAATAAGACTGGTTGAACATTCATGCGGATAATAAGACTGGTTGAACATTCATCCAGATAATAAGACTGGTTGAACATTCATGTGGATAATAAGACTGGTTGAACATTCATGTGGATAATAAGACTGGTTGAACATTCATGTAGATAATAAGACTGGTTGAACATTCATGCGGATAATAAGACTGGTTGAACATTCATGCGGATAATAAGACTGGTTGAACATTCATGCTGATAATAAGACTGGTTGAACATTCATGCGGATAATAAGACTGGTTGAACATTCATGCAGATAATAAGACTGGTTGAACATTCATGCGGATAATAAGACTGGTTGAACATTCATGCGGATAATAAGACTGGTTGAACATTCATGCGGATAATAAGACTGGTTGAACATTCATGCGGATAATTGGTTGGTAAATACCCATCTGGATCCTTATAAGACAGCATTTAACTACAAGCTGATTAGTAAATTGTCTACTAAAATGCTATGAGGTACCTTTTTCCAGATCCTATCTCATTTGTATCTTGATCAAATTCTTACAGTTTTACCATGTTTTTTACCCAAAAAGGCAATAAAATGTTCAATTTCAACCACTTCAAATTGTTGTCTGCAGTATCTTTGAATTTGGACCAGTTTAAAATTTGCTGTCTGGTAACAATATTAACCCTTTCCCATACAGCATTTTTAAGGCGGTCCAATTTGAAAGCTGCGGCAGACGCCAAAGTAACATAGCACAAAAGGCAAAAATGTTTATGTTAAAGCCAAGAAAATATTGAGGCAAAAGGAGAAACTGCTGGTTATCAGCAGTTTCTTCTTTTGTTTCAATGTTTTCCCAAGCCGTTTCTATTAGGGACGTCAAAACCAGGTCTTGTTTTGGAAAGGATTAAACTTTCTACATACTTGTAACCCTCCATTGTGATGGGTATAAGATCCTGCATGTACTGTGGTACCATGGTCTCATCACAGATTTGTAGGTATGAGCTGAAATACACACAATGGCAATGAATTTTAAGCTAAAAATAGACTTGGTTTATAATTATGTTTTGATAAACCGTCGGTGTTGTTACAAAATCTCCTAACTACGGCTTAATTAAAGCCATAATTACGAGATTTTATAACAAAACCCACTAAATACCATTTGTTTGTTCGAAATTATGTCACAGTTAGAAGGATAAAATCCTTCCCTATCTATTTTTCATGAAAGTTAGATTACCAAGTCAAACAACATAAATGTACATAATTTTGAAAGGAATGCACCAAAATGGTCAATGGAAAAATACTATATGTACTTGTATGTCGATTGTTGCGTTTTTTCAAATTACAAACTTGTATGCCCAGTTAAAGACAATTCTTGCAGGTTTTGAGATATTTTTACTGGTCAGTATTAATTAATGACAAATCATTTATGAACAATGTGTCCAAATTTCAAGTAAAACATTTCAGTTTGGGAAAAGTTATTACACTTTTTTCTCTCCCCTTTAAAATTTTCCAAAGACGAGATACGAGGTTTTGCATTTACAACAACGATATAGTCCAATGGTGACCTTGATCTTTGACCTCATGTCTAAGAAGGCACCTCCTTAGGTCAAGGGCATTAAGTGTGTAAAGTTTAATGGTCCTAGGTCAAATAATTCTAGAGGTTTTTGTTTAAAGTATGGAAACAAAAATTGTTAATGAACAGCTGGACCTCTAAGTAAACGAAATGTCTATTAAGTAATTTTATTAACCCTTTCCCAAACAGCAAAATTTTAGGGTGATCCACTTCCAAAACTGCCACAATTGATAACGTGGAAGTTATTAACGGGACATTTCATCCCCATTTCACCTTTTTAAAGTATAACTTGATGCCAAGATTGGTTATTCTAATGGGTATAAATGCTATCAGGTTTTTGAAGTTGTTGATGATAAGCGATAAACATGCCTTTAAAGTTGAGACAGAAACGACAAATTCTATATACATCTGAACTGTTGTGGACAACAATTTGTTTAATTTTAACACAAAAATGCATATTTCTCGTAAACGGCGCAATATTTTGGCTTGAAATTTTCAGAATTTTCATAAGAAAACATGCTCTTTTAGATAAAAATGAAAGTGAAATTTATGAGAAAAAATTCTGAAATGTCACTTTAAAGATATAATTTGTGTAAAATATGGGATAGAAAATATTGAGACAAAAGGAGAAACTGCTGGTTATCAGCAGTTTCTTCTTTTGTTTCAATGTTTTCCTATACCTTTTCTATTAGGAAGGTCAAAACAAGGTCTTGTTTGGGAAAGGGTTAACTGATCTCTCAATAAAGTGTACTTGACTTACTTGACAATGTTATAAATAAGACAGGATGCTCTCGCAAGTTGATCATTGGTGGCTGGGTTCTTTCTGTCCAGGGCATAGCAATTCACATTCACTGGAAGAGCAGAATGAAAGTTGAACAAATTGTGCTTTTGAAATCCAGATATTTAACCCATTCCCACACAGTGACGCTTTTTGACGCATCTCAACAAAAATGCTCGTGAAAACATTGTGGAAAATGAAGAAATTGCTTGTAACAAGCAATTTCTTCATTTCCCAAAATGCTTTCTAACACAAAATGGAAATCTTTTCAAAATTTAATCAACTTGAAATTGTTGTCTGCGACACCTTTCAAATTGGAACAGTCCAAAATTTTGCCGTCTGGTAATGGGTTAATGCTGCCTATATATTCATGTAAATGTTCATCATCCCGTTACCAAATGACAAAATTTTAGGGCGGTCTAAATTGAAAAGTGTTGCAGACGACAGTTTCAATTGCATCAAATTTTACATTTTTGGCTTTTCTTGTTCGAAAACTTTGTGGGAAATGAAGAAATTGCTTGTCATAAGCAATTTCTTCCTTTCCCACAATGTTTTCTAAGGCCGTTATCTTGTGGGGTGTCAAGAGGCGTTCCTGTGCGTTAATGGGTTAATGGTTGGGCTCCTATGCAAATTCCTATCTATTTTTCTAATTTTGATCTTACGAAAAAAGGTTTCATCACCCCTTTTAGTTCTGGTTTTGTAAATGACAATCCTTGCTGGTGAATTGATAGAAACTTAAATTAGAACATGATTTTCATACTAAAAATGAGTTTTCATTCTGAGTTTCACCACAGAGAATGCAGTAAATGGATATAATAGTAATGTAAAACCAACCTGCACATGGATCCCTCCAACTTAAATATGCCAAATCTAGCCATATGTCAGTAAGCCAATTTCTTTTGTCTACAGATCTGTAACAAATATGGGAATATATACATTTACTTAGGTACTTTTTATTCTTTTCCAAATCAGCATAAATTTTGATTGCTCTGATCTTAAAGCTGCTGCAGACAACAAACAAATCTTGATAATGACAGGATTTGTGTACAATATAGCACAGAAAATATGCAAGGAAATGATTCAATGTTTCCAACAGCTTTTTCTATTACAGACATGAAATAAAGGTCTTATCTGGAAAAAATTACTATCAAAGTATTTTTGTATTTCTAAAAGTGAAATCTGCATTTCTGACAAATACCCACAGACTCTTCTGGATCTAAAAATGATGCTAATAAATGGATACAAATAATCACTTTAACCCTTTCCCAAACAACTAAATTTTAGCGTGATCCACTTCAAAAACTGCCACAACAGACAAAATGGGTGTTATTAAAGATAGGATTTGTGTAAGATATGGCACAGAAAATATTGAGACAAAAGGAGAAACTGCTGGTTATCAGCAGTTTCTTCTTTTGTTTCAATGTTTTCCCAAGCCTTGTCTATCAGGGACGTCAAAACCAGGTCTTGTTCGGGAAAGGGTTAAAATACGGTGAAATGCTTCCTTTTTCCATGCTAGTTATTCTGTCTTACCTTTGTAGTAGATAGTTATGTATCTGGGGTCCCTCTTTCACTCTAAATGACTCGGTAGTAGCGAGCAGTTCTATATATTCATCATCTGATAACAATGGTTTCATAGAGAGTAGAAATCTGAAAATATACACAGGATACCGTAAATATAATTATTAGTATTTGAATAAACTAGAACTGTCGCAAAGCGGACAAATACCCCCCACTAGCGCCTTGTCACTGAAAAAGAGCTGTAGGTCAACCAGTTCTTGACTTAGAGCACGGAAACAGATTTTAAACAAAGTCCAATTGTGACCTTGACCTTTGACCTTGGTAACCCAAAAACAATAGGGCACCCCCTTGGGTCACGGGCAACAACTGTGTAAAGTTTCATGATCCTAGGTCAACCGGTTCTTGACTTAGAGCACGGAAACGGATTTTGAACAAAGTCCGATTGTGACCTTGACCTTTGACCTTGGTGACCCAAAAACAATAGGGCACCTCCTTGGGTCATGGGCAACAACTGTGTAAAGTTTCATGATCCTAGGTCAACCGGTTCTTGACTTAGAGCACGGAAACGGATTTTAAACAAAGTCCGATTGTGACCTTGACCTTTGACCTTCGTGACCCAAAAACGATAGGGCACCTCCTTGGGTCATGGGCAACAACTGTGTAAAGTTTCATGATCCTAGGTCAACCGGTTCTTGACTTAGAGCACGAAAACGGATTTTGAACAAAGTCTGATTGTGACCTTGACCTTTGACCTTGGTGACCCAAAAACAATAGGGCACCTCCTTGGGTCATGGGCAACAACTGTGTAAAGTTTCATGATCCTAGGTCAACCGGTTCTTGACTTAGAGCACGGAAACGGATTTTGAACAAAGTCCGATTGTGACCTTGACCTTTGACCTTGGTGACCCAAAAACAATAGGGCACCTCCTTGGGTCATGGGCAACAACTGTGTAAAGTTTCATGATCCTAGGTCAACCGGTTCTTGACTTAGAGCACGGAAACGGATTTTAAACAAAGTCCGATTGTGACCTTGACCTTTGACCTTGGTGACCCAAAAACAATAGGGCACCTCCTTGGGTCATGGGCAACAACTGTGTAAAGTTTCATGATCCTAGGTCAACCGGTTCTTGACTTAGAGCACGGAAACGGATTTTAAACAAAGTCCGATTGTGACCTTGACCTTTGACTTTCGTGACCCAAAAACAATAGGGCACCTCCTTGGGTCAAGGGCAACAACTGTGTAAAGTTTCATGATCCTAGGTCAAACCGTTCTTGAGTTAGAGCACGGAAACGAAAAAGTCTACGGACGGATGACTGGACGGATGGACGGACGGACGGACTGACAGACAGACAGACATGGTGAAACCAATATACCCCCCTCTACTTCGTAGGTGGGGGGTATAATAAAAATCAAGCTACATTTTTACAAGTAGAAAAGGAATTTTAGAAAATATATAGCCTTTCATTGTTTTCTGACATGCAGTACTTTGCAATTATTACTCTCAAATAAAGAATCTTTTCAAAGAAACATGTCCATGTCTAAACAACTTTGTTGAGACCAGATGGCAAAAATTAAGACCAGTATATATTCAAAGATTTTGCAGACAAGAATTTCGAGTGAAGTACATTGTTTGATCTTTCTTGGTGAAAAACATTGAGGGAAATGAAGAAACTGCTTGTCACAAACAATTTCTTCTTTTTACACAACGATTTCCAAGCATTTCTAATGTGGGTGGCAAAAGGTGTCACTTTGTGTTAATGAGTTGAATCAAGATTTTTATATTCATTATTAGAAATTGTCAGGAATATATGTGCATAAATAAATCATCAGATTTTCAAAGTGATATTTTAATTGACAGCAACCATTAATGGAATTGACAGGGCTCACTACATTTTGCATGATGGCCCATTATAAAGTGACAAGTCCTATGTGAACAGACGACTAGTCGGTCACAAGATTGCCTAAAGCTATATGAATCAGCTCTATCATAACATGAGATGTCAATTTCAAAATATTTTCTTTTTATCTTGACCAATCCTAATGTTAAGAGCACTTCTTATTGTCTTAAAAATGATTTAGGACACTAATTGATTTCAACCATTCAATCGACAATCCATGGTTTTAATTTTTCGTATGTGAATTGCTGGAGAAAATATATCTAGGGAAAAGAATAAAATGCTAGAAATTAGCATTTATCTCCTTTTTCCATCAATATTCTCTGAATTATTACAAAGCAGTCTTTTTTTATATTTCTTTTAATTCATTTCTGGAACACACTTTAATTTGGACATGCTAAAGATTTAGTTAATTAAGAAAAGGCAGTTACATCAACTTGACCAAATAGTTCTTGTTCAAAATATAATAATGTTTGATATCCTTAACTAAACATGTTTTGATTAGGATCAGAACTTATGTGTGTCTAGACATCTTTATAACTAGAACTGTCGCAAAGCGGACAAATACCCCCCACTAGCGCCTTGTCACTGAAAAAAGTGCTATAAGTCAAAAGGTTCTTTAGTTAGAGCATGGAAACAGATTTTAAACAAAGTCTAATTGTGACCTTGACCTTTGACCTTCGTGACCCAAAAACAATAGGGCACCTCCTTGGGTCATGGGAAAAAACTGTGTAAAGTTTCATGATCCTAGGTCAACTGGTTCATGACTTAGAGCACGGAAACGGATTTTAAACAAAGTCTGATTGTGACCTTGGCCTTTGACCTTTGTGACCCAAAAACAATAGGGCACCTCCTTGGGTCATGGGCAACAACTGTGTAAAGTTTCATGATCCTAGGTCAACCGGTTCATGACTTAGAGCACGGAAACGGATTTTAAACAAAGTCCGATTGTGACCTTGACCTTTGACCTTCGTGACCCAAAAACAATAGGGCACCTCCTTGGGTCATGGGCAACAACTGTGTAAAGTTTCATGATCCTAGGTCAACCGGTTCATGACTTAGAGCACGGAAACGGATTTTAAACAAAGTCCGATTTTGACCTTGACCTTTGACCTTTGTGACCCAAAAACGATAGGGCACCTCCTTGGGTCATGGGTAACAACTGTGTAAAGTTTGATGACCCTAGGTCAACCAGTTCATGACTTAGAGCACGGAAACGGATTTTAAACAAAGTCCAATTGTGACCTTGACCTTTGACCTTTGTGACCCAAAAACAATAGGGCACCTCCTTGGGTCATGGGCAACAACTGTGTAAAGTTTCATGATCCTAGATCAACCGGTTCATGACTTAGAGCACGGAAACGGATTTTAAACAAAGTCCGATTGTGACCTTGACCTTTGACCTTTGTGACCCAAAAACAATAGGGCACCTCCTTGGGTCATGGGCAACAACTGTGTAAAGTTTCATGATCCTAGGTCAACCGGTTCATGACTTAGAGCACGGAAACGGATTTTAAACAAAGTCCGATTGTAACCTTGACCTTTGACCTTTGTGACCCAAAAACAATAGGGCACCTCCTTGGGTCATGGGCAACAACTGTGTAAAGTTTCATGATCCTAGGTCAACCGGTTCATGACTTAGAGCACGGAAACGGATTTTAAACAAAGTCCGATTGTGACCTTGACCTTTGACCTTTGTGACCCAAAAACAATAGGGCACCTCCTTGGGTCATGGGCAACAACTGTGTAAAGTTTCATGATCCTAGGTCAACCGGTTCATGACTTAGAGCACGGAAACAGATTTTAAACAAAGTCCGATCGTGACCTTGACCTTTGTGACCCAAAAACAATAGGGCACCTCCTTGGGTCATGGGCAACAACTGTGTAAAGTTTCATGATCCTAGGTCAACCGGTTCATGACTTAGAGCACGGAAATGGATTTTAAACAAAGTCCGATTGTGACCTTGACCTTTGACCTTTGTGACCCAAAAACAATAGGGCACCTCCTTGGGTCATGGGCAACAACTGTGTAAAGTTTCATGATCCTAGTTCAACCGGTTCATGACTTAGAGCACGGAAACGAAAAAGTCTACGGACGGACGGACGGACGGACGGACGGATGGACGGACGGACGGACGGACGGACGGACAGACAGACAGACATGGTGAAACCAATATACCCCCCTCTACTTCGTAGGTGGGGGGTATAATTATCTTCAGCACTAAGTTTTATTTATTTTACAAAAAATTTGTCTTTTTTCCTCAAAGTTTTCCCAAGCTCTACACCAATTGTTGTTGACAATGGCATCCTATCTATGTTTAACCCTTTCCCAAACAAGACCTGGTTTTGATGCCCCTAATAGAAAAGGCTTGGGAAAACATTGAAACAAAAGAAGAAACTGCTGATAACCAGCAGTTTCTCCTTTTGCCCCAATGTTTTCTGAGCTATATTAATCACAAATTTTACCTTTTGTATCATCTATTTTGTCGTCTACAGCAGCAATATAATTGGAACACTCTAAAAATTTTTGGTTTGGGAAAGGCTTCAAAATGGGTAAGGGAAAGTGCTCTGTAACCTGACCTCAAAGTCATAACCTAAAATCATATCAATAACATATCAAAACTTACAAGTAGTTTATGATAACCAAATTAATGTTCTCTTTCCCAAACAATTGCTAAGGACGGATAGCTTAGTTGGTAATGTCTTTCAATCAAGGGGTTTAGTTCGAACCCCTGCTGAGCCAGAATAAATTCTAACATTTCCATTTGACAAAAGTGTCATTTGTCTCACACCAATGAGTGTGAATCATATTAGTGAGAGAGCAGCTGGAGGTTTAAATTGGATATTGCAGTAGTACCATTCAGAAATACATGGACTAGGAATCCATGGTTAGGTGCTCCAGCAAAAGCAGTAGAAAGAGGGGTTAAACCCCAATCAATCAATTTCCCAAACAATTACTGATTTTGACATGAAAGATATATAACACTATGGGGAATAATGGGAAAATATGAAAATGCTGATTTACAATATTTTCTCCTTTTCTCTTATTAACGTATTTACTACACTTTTGTATTGTAAACTTGCTTTTTGGTTTGTCTGCGTTTTTTAAAATCATCATCTGCAGATACTTTTCATATGGACAAGTCTGAAATTTATCCTTAGGAAAAAGGTTACATTACATAGAGGTTAACTAACTGGAGAAATGTGATATCAAAATTATTTCACGAGAATGGGGTGAGATGCGGTTGAAAAAACGAGTCCGGAAGGGAGGGGGGGAGGGGGGGTTGGAGTCCGGACCCCCGTGGCATTGGCCGAAAATTGAATTTTGACTATATAAATTTAGTGTAATGTTACATATTTACTACATTTAAAGCCATAATTTGGGTTTGGACCCCCCTGGAAAAATTTTTGTGCTTGGACCCCCCCCCCCCTGGTAAAAAATCCTGGATCCGCCCTTGAGTTCCCACAACATGTGGAAATAGTCCCGGCTACTACAGTGAAATTTGAAAGTGATATCGTCACTGGAGTGACGATATCAAAATTTATTACACTGAGAAAATCCAGGATTTCACAGCTAGGAATGTAATAAATATCTTTACTATTCAGGTCATACAAGGATAACAATATTTACACCACAACATTTCACAGATGAAAGAAATTAACATAAATAGACTGGTATATTCTGATTTTTTTCGGGAGACAGGGCGGAGCCTAGTAAACGGTTCATTACATTTAAGCTTGAGGAGAAACAGCCTTCTCGCTTAGCGGTACATCGTCGGTATTATTGCAAAACATTATAACTACAGCGTGAATCAGGCTGTAGTTACAATGTTTTATAACAACTCATTTTACAATAGAACGTTCTTTCAGTTTCGAAATGTGTTCATGCTTGTGCCGCACATTTTTCTCTTATATCAACCAAGATATCGAGAAGTAAACTCGTCAGATAACCTCTTCACTTAGCCACACCCTGTGAGGTGAATAAAAATGGATTATATAGCCCACCAAAATTAACCTGGGACAACTTTTTGTGTGAAAAGTCTGTTAGTTGACAAAACATTGCCGAAGTGGGGTCAATACATATGTAGATTTTCCGGGTAATGTTGGTGGACCATATATCACTTTCCCAAAACGGCAAAATTGTACAGTGGTCAAAATTCAAAACTGCTGCAGATAACAACATGGATGTTGATAATAAATAGATATGAATAGTGTACAACATAGCAGAGAAAATGTTGAGGCAAAGGAGAAAATGCAGGTCATCAGCATTTTCTTTATTTGCCTCAATGTTTTCCCAAGTCATTTCAATAAGGACATCGAAACCAAGACTTGTTTGGAAAATGGTTAAAAGCCTGTTATGAGTTTACAAATATATCAAAACCCTGTTTATGAGCTTGTTAAAGCCTCTCTCACAACCCGTTGTGCATCTTTTTAAATTGTACGTTTTAAAACTGTGCAAAATCGTACCATTTATAAAGACACACAACGGGTTGTAATAACGCCTAAAAATATTGTCCGGTCATTTCTTTGCTGCGTGCAGTCTGCTTCGTGGTTGTGTCCACCAAAATCGCATGTTGCACGTGCATGCATCGCACAACTAAACGTACGTTTTAGACGCAGACCGCGCGCAGGAGCATGTACGACCGGTTGTAAGTGAGGCTTAACTTGCTTGAGAATTCGGCATGCATCTTCTAACACAGAACAATTTTTTAATGGATAAGCATCATAGTTAATTATCCTAGTAAATTAATCATCCTAATTAACCCATTACCAAAAAGATTTTTTTTAGACTGTTCCAAATTCAAAGATAACACAGAGGACAATTTCATGTATACAAACTTTTACATTTTTTGGTCCTTTAGAGAAGAAAACATTATGGGAAATGAAGATATTGCTGCTTGTAACTAGCAATTTCTTAATTTTTCACAAAGTTTCCCAAAACCTTTATCTTGTCTCAAAAAGCAGGAATGGGTTAATGGATAAGTTATGAAGCAAAGATAGACACTTTGACTAATTCATATCAATAAATCATCTGATTATGCATTTTAAAAGCATAAGAATAACCAGTCATCATTGTGTAAATGACATTGCTGATTTTTCAAGCATCACTGTGTCCTGTTTATCTGTATAACTTGATTGCTTCTCCAAACCTACTCTGAACATTGAACATATTGCCCATTCAAAATTTTAGAAGGTTTTGCAGACAACAAACTTAATGCTGCTTAACCTTTTTCTGCATTCAGTATTGTTTCTTCTACAAAAATTTGTCACTTTAAAAAGGACTTAAATGCAGCAAAAAATGTATGATAGAAACTGTAAATTACAGTAAGTAGGTATAGTAGGGGTGTCCAGCTGTCACCATACAGAAAGTTATGTGTCTTTTATGTTGATTGACTGGCCTCTATTACTTATTGATGTATTAACCACTGCGCATTATTCTGGTTAATCCATTTTGTCCTTGAATAGCAAGATACACCAATCCAGGATATAAATGCATTTATTTTTAGCGATTTACTGACGACTATAATGAGGCTTCATGATAGTTAATAGCGGACAATTTTATCCAGTAAACCTTAATTGACATAATTTCGGACAAACAATAGTGTTTCCATAGGTGTTATTTTAAAATCTCGTAAACTACGACTTGATTAAAGCCTTAGTTACGAGATTGTATGACAAAATTGACAATTTATCTATACATAACTGGGCAGGTTTAAAAAAAATGTGACCAAAGTGTGACATTTAAATGTAAAGAATAACAGCTAATTTTACAGAATATCATCCAGATTTCTTAA
The DNA here is from genome assembly GCA_963680895.1 of Fragum sueziense. Taxonomy (NCBI): domain Eukaryota; kingdom Metazoa; phylum Mollusca; class Bivalvia; order Cardiida; family Cardiidae; genus Fragum; species Fragum sueziense. The sequence continues at coordinate 76,635,782 of OY804593.1, read as the reverse complement.
TTAGGGTGGCTAAAAACTATTCTAAATGGTTAAGCAGTGCCCAAATTATATTTAAAATTCATGTTCACTACTTTTTTGCTAAAATTGTGTGCACAATCTTGCAAAATGACACCAAAAAAGCGTTTCACTCCTGACAGCATATATATTGCACAATATGAGAAATTGTAATCCATGAATCACTAAATAGTAGAGTGCAGAATGCCCACAAGGTTGATGGCTTTCTAAAAAAATTTGAGTGGTAGATTTCTGGCTAAATAGACAAAAATGAGAACACGTTTTGAAAAATAAAAGTGTTTCACTCCTGACATAAAATTCAGAGGGGTATTGTATAAAACAGGCTCCACATCCTAAACCAGTGAAGATAAGATGAAAAAGTAATTTTAAGATGATGATGCACATGTTGTTTTATGAATTACAAGTGCTTATTGTAGTATCCTGTCACTGTCTTTTATTTACCATAGCTTAGAAAATTGGTACAAGTATTAAGTGTCACACAAAAACGTTTCACTCCTGACATTTTTGACATGTTTTAATGACATATTTTTTTTTATTTGTGAAGCGATTTTCTTTAAACTTGGTACCTAGTATATAGACACAATAACACATCTTTTTAGCTTTGATTGGGTTGAATATGTTTCTCTGTAAGAGCCGTGGCATGTAAAAAGTGAATGGTCACATTTTTTTTAAACTTGCCCAACTGTAAATCAAGTCTATTTTTTAGAGCAAAATTCCTTGTTATAGCAAGATATGCCAACCCAGGAGGCAAGATGTGACTTTTCTTAACAATCATGAAACACAATTAATTTTAGTGATTTTCAAATCTAACAGATAAGTCTAAGAGGGAATAAAGGCATTCCTAATTTGTTATTTCATATCCAAAAAACCCTAAGTTCTGGGTATGCATTGGAATCGTCTTAAGGTATACGACCCATCAATAGAATCATAGAGATACATAAGTAACTATATATATTTAAAATCAGCATGGCATCCCGCATCTAAATGCCAATTTTTATCAACTTTGATCGTTTCGTTAGTGAAATTTTGATAATTTTATATCTTGCATCAGGGTCATACAAAATCATGAAATGCCAAACACCCCAAGTGAGCTTTTAAACACAAAAACTACATGATTAAAAGCAACTAGAACTGTCGCAGAGCGGACAAATACCCCCCACTAGCTCCCTGTCACTGAAAAAGTGCTGTAGGTCAACCGGTTCTTGACTTAGAGCACGGAAACGGATTTTAAACAAAGTCTGATTGTGACCTTGACCTTTGACCTTCGTGACCCCAAAACAATAGGGCACCTCCTTGGGTCATTGGCAACAACTGTGAAAAGTTTCACGATCCTAGGCCAACCGGTTCTTGATTTAGAGCACGGAAACGGATTTTAAACAAAGTCTGATTGTGACCTTGACCTTTGACCTTCGTGACCCAAAAACAATAGGGCACCTCCTTGGGTCATGGGCAACAACTGTGTAAAGTTTCATGATCCTAGGTCAACCGGTTCTTGACTTAGAGCACGGAAACGGATTTTAAACAAAGTTCGATTGTGACCTTGACCTTTGACCTTCGTGACCCAAAAACGATAAGGCACCTCCTTGGGTCATGGGCAACAACTGTGTAAAGTTTCATGATCCTAGGTCAACAGGTTCTTGACTTAGAGCACAATAACGGATTTTAAACAAAGTTCGATTGTGACCTTGACCTTTGACCTTCGTGACCCAAAAACGATAAGGCACCTCCTTGGGTCATGGGCAACAACTGTGTAAAGTTTCATGATCCTAGGTCAACAGGTTCTTGACTTAGAGCACAATAACGGATTTTAAACAAAGTCCTATTGTGACCTTGACCTTTGTGACCCAAAAACAATAGGGCACCTCCTTGGGTCATGGGCAACAACTGTGTAAAGTTTCATGATCTTAGGTCAACCGGTTCTTGATTTAGAGCACAGAAACGGATTTTAAACAAAGTCTGATTGTGACCTTGACCTTTGACCTTCGTGACCCAAAAACAATAGGGCACCTCCTTGGGTCATGGGCAACAACTGTGTAAAGTTTCATGATCCTAGGTCAACTGGTTCTTGACTTAGAGCACGGAAACGGATTTTAAACAAAGTCTGATTGTGACCTTGACCTTTGACCTTCGTGACCCAAAAACAATAGGGCACCTCCTTGGGTCATGGGCAACACCTGTGTAAAGTTTCATGATCCTAGGTCAACCGGTTCTTGACTTAGAGCACGGAAACGGATTTTAAACAAAGTCCGATTGTGACCTTGACCTTCGTGACCCAAAAACAATAGGGCACCTCCTTGGGTCATGGGCAACAACTGTGTAAAGTTTCATGACCCTAGGTCAACCGGTTCTTGACTTAGAGCACGGAAACGAAAAAGTCTACGGACGGACGGACGGATGGACGGACAGACGGACGGACGGACAGACAGACAGACATGGTGAAACCAATATACCCCCCTCTACTTCGTAGGTGGGGGGTATAATAAACACAAGTGTTTGCGTCTAATCAATAGCTTATATTATCCCCAATAATGGACTAACAAGTAAATAAATAATAACCAGCAACAGATATGTTTTTGCTTTTGTAATACATGGCTACCATACTTTCGACAGGCTTTTCGGACGAATCTGAAACAATAGTCAATTTTAAATAACATTAATTCCAATGATATATCAAAATGCATGGCACAAAAGGCAGATCATAATTTTCCTATGTGTATATTCTTTCAAATAAAGTAAAAATTAAACAGTTTTGCCGTACACAAATTTTAAAAAATCACTTTGACTAATACACCCCCTTTTTTACCACCGCCCAATTTCTTAAGGAAAATGGCACTCTTTGTTCATTATACTTAAATAAATAATTGTTCCATGCGAATTTTACAGTTTTTTAATTGTTTGTATTGGAATATTTATATCATAGTAAATGTTACTATTAAAAAAAAAAACCATATATATAAACAAAAATGTTTATAAAACAAGAGTTGTCAGTGGACAGGATAGCTCAACGAAAAAGTGTTGGATTGTGAAATTTTATAGGATGAAAAGAATAACAAGAGGGCCAAGATGGCCCTAGATCGCTCACCTGAATTCATAGTTGAGATACTGGCAAGACCATGAAATCAATCTTTTAACATTAGAAGAATACAAGAGTGACGATGGCAATTTTACCAAATTCAAAGGCATAAAACTAAGGACTTTCTGTTCTGAAATAATTTGGAAAGGGCTTAAACCTTGGCTGGGAAAGGGCTTAATCTTTAGCAAGACAGAAAAGAAATAGACTGTTCAATTTTGAAATAGCGCGGCAAGATGAGAAAATGCTGATTATCAGCCTTTCCTTCATTTGACTCAATAATTCCCCAAGCCTTTTTTAATAGGGACATCATAGAAAAGGGTTAAGGCATTAAGATTATCTGTAGCTCATTCCTTTATCAGATAAGAGCTCCATTATCGGATAAGACAGCCCTTTATTTATTTTGGACGGTCTATTATTGACTTTAGACAGTCTAACTATTTACTTAAGCAAAGCCAATGATTGCTGATAAGCTGATACCTGGTCAAAACAAATTTGTCTGAATTCCTCACTTGAAAATTCCCCAACCCACAACATAGGGCTTCTTTGCTTGTAAAGTGATGGTTTGAACAAATTTCACAATGATTGAGCAAACATTGTAATAAATTCTTATAGCAAAAACAAGATTTGACCCACTGACCCAGTTTTTGACCTTGCATGACCCAAGTTTTCAATGACCTACAGACATCATCAACATAAATGTCCTGAGCAATTTTCAAAATAATTGAGCCAAAATTGGAACTTCCACAGCAAAAAGAAGGGATACATTACCTTTGACCTTGTGACCTAGTTTTTGACCTCACACAACAAACTTTTTAAATGGACATAAATATCCGAAAGAAAAACATTCTGAGCCATTTAACAAGATTTTAGCCAAAATTGACACTTCTTGACTAATAAATGTAATTCTTGATATTTGACCTTGTGTTCTAGTTTTTGACCTTGCATGACAAACTTTTTACATGACCTTTTTATCATTAAAAAAACATTCTTAGAAATTTTCATAATAATTTGGCCAAAAATGGGCACTTCTGAGCAAAAAGAAGGATTTTATCAAACAGACATAGTGACCTCATTTTTGACCTCACATGACCCAATTTTTAGCAGAACCTAGATATCCATCAAATATACATTCTGAGCAATTTTCACAAGATTTGAGCCAAAGGTAGCACTTTTAGAGCAAAAAGAAGGATTTTATATCATTTGACCTAGTGACCTACATTTTGACCTGGCATGACCTACTTTTTGAAATGACCTAGACATCATCAAGACAAAGATTCTGGTCAATTTTCACAATGATTGAGCCAATACTGTGACTCCTAGAGCAAAAATAAGATTTGACCTAGTGACCTACTTTTTGAGCCCATTCTGACCCCGATCCCAATTCTTTGAAGTATTTTGAAAAAGGATGACCCAAGGATCATATCTGTGAAATTTCATCCAATTCTACCCAGCACTTTAGGAGGAGAAGATTTTTTTATGATTGTGGACAGATGGACGGACGGACAGACGGACGCCGGACAACAGACCGATCACAATACCTCACCTTGAGCACTTCGTGCTCAGGTGAGCTAAAAAGTCTACCCATGTAGAAATTTGAAAGGGTAATGAATCTTTACCCAATCTTTATCCTTAATAAGGAATATATACATGTCTGACCACAAGCATGTGTGCAAAGTTTCAATACTTTAACAATGGTAGACCTAAACAAAAATGTTACAAGTATATAATATCTGCATGTAAATCGTTAGCCAAACATGTCTATGTCGAAAATTGTTAAAATGCCCCAGAAATTTGTGTGTCTGAGTGTGAGTTGAGGACGGTATTATCACCACAAGAAACATTTTGAAAAAAATAAAGCCAGGAATGTTGTAGAAAGATAGGTCTCTGCCAAAACTAGGTCTTGTTTGAGAAAGGGTTAGGTGAACAAGCAACTTTTGAATATCAATTTTCTGATGTCAAGTTTGAATCATGTTTGCTGCCTTATTAGTAGCAAAAGAGATGCAAAAGACCAGACAGAAACACAAAAATATATAATCAAATAGAAATTCTACAGAGAAAATGAATACAACTGCTTGTATCAGTATTTGCTTCTTTTCTCTCATTGGTTTCTTTTTTCACGCAAACCTAGCGTAGAGAAAGCATCAGATGGTCTTATATTGTGTCTAGTTGTTTGGGAAAGGGTTAAACAGAAAGAAATGGCAAAGGTCAAGCTTACCTTTTCCCAAAGAAAAACCCCAAATTACGGAAAACAAAGTGACCAGTTATGGAACGAAATATTTATGGTGCGAATCAACCTCCAAACAGTGACATATTACGTCAGAGGTACGTAATTGTGATTCAGGGGAGATCACTAGGTGCGCTGTAGTTGTGTTGTTGCAAAGGGAGGTCATTCTAAATGCCAAAATATTTTGTTTTTTTTCGTCTTTTGTTGCTTCATTTGACGTTTTTATAATTTCATCGGCTGGGATTCGTTGTAGAAACTGTTCGTACAAATTCAAATCTAATATAGAAGTCTCTTTACAAAAAATGTTTTAAAAAATCTCCGTAAATCCGAACATGTTCGATTATTTCCGTTGTTGCGGAAACAGCCGACATTACACGAATCATTTAGAGCTAATGATGGGTCGTATTCCTTAACACATTAAAACTATTTTACTCAACTTTGATGAGGTCTCACAGCTGTTAATTCTTTAATTAAAAGTACAAGCTTCTCTTACATGCTGATGCACCTTTATCTTTCTCTGCACAGCTTTTTGGCCTTGAAGAAGGCCAAATTTAGCATGTCATTTTTCCCAAGGCGTGCTGAATCGTTATCTTGTGAAAATGTTGAACGCAGATAGATAGTGTTCTTGCGCGATGAAAAGTAAATCGGAACTGGATTAGATCTATACTACTTTATGCAGATTTTTGACCCATGTACATTACAAAAGAAGTAAATACATACGTTGATAGTAGTAAAGGCATTTAAAATCGTAAAATGTTTACAATCAAGAAATCGATTGCAATATATATTATGCGCGGATCCATTCGCCGCCAATAATCAACGTTTAGTGGGTTTTCCCCCGAATCAATATCGTAAGCAATATCTAAATATAGATACCCTGCAGACGCAAGATTATGACGATGTATTATTGCGATTAAATCTTTTTTAGTCTGGTTTAAAAAGAAGATTAAAAGGTTTTCGAGAGGTTTTTACCTGTCGATGATAGAAATTTTAGTTATTTTCGGAAATAAAATGGTGTCCGATCTGACCCGAAGGAAAATTGATACGTCGGGTCTAACCGGACAAATAATGATTTTATATATTAATTATGTCACTCCTGATATAGGAAGATCAGTGGTCGAGTGGTATTGTCGAAGTCTCAGAACTCGGGGAACCGACGTTCAATTCTAGCTATCAGCGTAAATTTTTTATTTTTTTTATGAAATACTCGATGCAAATAAATATCTTAGATCGTTCATTTGTATTTTATCTTACCTAAAACATTTCCAAACAAAATTTTAGATTGTTCCAAATTAATTACGTAAAAGTGCAAACATAATTATTTGAAATAAATCTAGCTCGATTATCGGCCTGTCCGATCAGACCCGATGTGTCCGAAATAACCTGTCGTTGATGACTCATTTTGTTTTCCTTATGGTACCCGGTTTTATACGCTTAATACATACTTCTCATTACCGATGCCGGGGAAAAGGCTTAGAATTTTCTGATTGTGACATAAGATACAGTTTTTGTCTTCACCTATCTAAATAATGGCTGACGATCGCTTAACTGTCCGAAAGTACCCGACGTTCCTCTAATATTTAAAGAAACTTGTTCATTGCAAAATTTTCCGTAAATGTTCGTTTTTTCCACCGCGAAAGAACTATTGGGTCCATAGAAATACCGGAACACCATGGAACGCATAGTAATTACCGGAACACACGGAACGCGTCAGTGATTACCGATACACACTTGAAATATTTGGTTTTCCAATACCGTAGGTAGATCTAATAGTAACGATTTGTTATTCTTTAATCTGTTTTAAAACTTTGTTATTTATATATCTATGTATTTGTATACATGTGTTAGATAGTTATGTTTTAATAGGCAGATTCATGATTTAATAAGGTTCTAAATGATATATTGTGAAGATATATAGAAATAACATCACGATTTGTCGGCAATGATTTAACTCCATTTAATAATCGAAATCCTTCTTACCTGATCCTTGATAATTTGGCCCCCATGATTCTAGTGGCCATCCAGTACAGATGATTTCTGTTCATTTTACTTTTGTTTCATACCATACAGATGATTTCTGTTCATCTTACTTTTGTTTTATACCAAAAATCTGCATGTGTTCAAATTTGTTCGAAACTTCTTCAAAAAAATAAAAGATTAAAATATTACTCTTGTTATTTTTCGTACACTTTCCAGGCCTTCAGCACTTTCAGCACTTTGATTATTGCTAAAGTTAAAGAATATTTAAACTTTCTCATACCAATAATCTGCATGTGTTCAAATTCTTCAAGGCCTTCAGCGCTTTCAGCGCTTTGATTAAACCTCAATTCACTGGAGACATCAAAAGATGTCACTGAGAAACTGTTAAAGACTCTCTCCTGTTTAACCACAACATTTTATGGAGTTCAAATTCAAAGATGTTGCAGATGACAATTTCATAGAGCAAAATTTTACATTTTTTTTAAATTTTAATGAGTAGAAAACTTTGTGACAAACAATTTCTTCATTTATGACAATGATTTTCAGAGCCTTTTTCATGAGGGACATCAAACAGTGACACTGTGTAGGAATGTAATAAGTGAGTACAGAGTCATCATTCAAACTGCTGTCAAATTTTTTAGCCCTGAGGGAAAAGTCAAAATACATGTCTATATTAAATTTATATAATATATCACTCTCTCAAATGGAGAAGAAAACACATAAACTGGTTTCAGTTCATCAAACATGGAAACATATTGTCCCTTTTCACCAAAAACCTTGTAACTGCAGCATGTTTTAAGCTGCAGATACAAGGTTGTTGTTGAAAAGCAGCATTGTGGTACATACAAAATTGGTTATCTCTGCCTCAGAATTGTACACTATTTTTTGTGCCAAACTAAAATTTTGAATCATGGATAAAACCAAAATCTTGTCCATTTATAATAATTACATTTTAACCTTTCTCATGCTGTTCATGTAAATTAAGTGCAGTGTTCTCCCCAGCCCAATAAGCTGTATCGGCCCCACTACAGCTTCATGTTAATTAGGGCAATGCCACTACAGCTTCAAAATTACCCCTACAGCTTAATGTCTTCAAATTGGTCACCAAATAGAGACATTCAGAGGTATTTCATGCCAGAAACTGATAAATAATGCATTCTTATAAATTAAAATGTAATAATTCTGTATAAAAACATTATGGGAAAAGAAGAAATTGCTCAAATTGAGCAATTTCTTCTTTTCCTATTATGTTTTTATTCACAATTATCTGCATGGACACATTGCGTTTCAAGGTTTCCAATAGATGTACCTGCCCTATAATTTGGCACTACGGCTTCAAAATATTCTGCGGAGAACCCTGAAGTGCTGTGATGAACGCTTTTGCAGACAGTATAGGCTTATATCAGACCCCAGAGATGTGCAGTCTGATCTTAGACTAGACTCCCTGCTTTCTAATCCATTATTGTGGCAAAAACTTGAGCTTGTCTTATCAAAATGTCTCTTTAACTGTTAGTTTGCTTGAAACAAAATTCAAAGTCAGCAGGACAAGGGTTAATGTAAATATTAACATAGAAAGGACATACAGATCAAAGTGTATAATATTTACAAGTGAAAAGTCAATATATTTACCATGCTAAATCTTCATTTTATGAAAATGAGAGCTTATTTAGAACTTCATTGATTAAATCATTGACCAATGATTTTACGCTTTAATTAATAGAACAATGAATTAATATTGCTAGAAAAAATAGTAATGAAAGTTACCATGTACATATTTCTTTTTTATTTAAATAATGCCATCTAGGCTTGCCTTAAGCCTTTCCCAAACAAGACCAGGTTTTGACGCCCAAGGAAGAAATGGTTTGGGAAAACATTGAGACAAAAGAAGAAACTGCTGATAACCAGCAGTTTCTTCTTGTGTCTCAATATTTTCTTGACTATATCACACACAATTCCAATCTTTATTAACCTCAATTTTGTTGTCTGAAGCAACTTTTGAACCTCCCTAAAATTTTGTTGTTTGGCAAAGGGTTAAACTTAGCCATTTCCCTCAAATGCCTACATTTGAAATTCCTAAGAAGAAAGGCTTTAGAAAACATCAACATAAGTTATCTAGCATTAATTTTCTGTAAGTATTTTCCATGATATGACTTATTGTCGGCTCATATTGCGGCTGCTGGTGCCCAAACTATGGATTCCTGGTATTTCTCTGACCAGTACAACCGCAATGTCAAAATTGAGCCTCCAGCTGCTCTCTCACATGGATGATTCACAACCATTGGTGAGAGACAAAAAACTTTTGTCAAATGTCTGAAGGAAATACTGGTCAACTCTGACATTACCGACAGAGCTATCAGGGCTCGGCTAAAAGGTTAATTAGAACAAGATGTACAGGTGAGATGTAAACAACTGATAATGAGGGCATCTAAGGTGACAATAATTACATCCTAGAATTTGACACTGTCTCCTGTCACTGCAACCCTGACCGCACAATCTTAACCCTTTCCAAAGCAAACCCTGGTTTTGACTACCTTCTAGAAAATGGCCTACAAAAACATTGATGCAAAAAAAGACAAGATGTTTTTGTGAAACAATAATGCACCCCAAAAATGCTGATGTTAAGTATGGATGGACAGACTGGTTAGGGTTCGGTATGAGGACATAAGAATGCTGATAATTACTCTGAGTCTTCTCTGATGTAAATACGCTCTTTGATATTTTGATTTTTCGCTATTTACATCAGAGAGCGTTGCTCTTTGAAAACAGCGGAAAGTTCTGTAACGTTACAAGTAACTTGAAGCTTTGTTTTTGTGTATCATATCGAATCATTCGGTAAAACACTGTAGAGTATAGATCAATAAATCATTTTTTGTCATACCTGACCAAAAATTTCATTTCAAATCGGCCTGCTGGATGAGTATAACTTTTGGTTTTGAATGGAAGGTCAAGGTAAACAAAGGCTGCTCAGGTGAGGGTTGTTGCAAAACATAGCCTATTAACCTTTTAGAAATACTTTTTGGTCGTAATTTTTTATGCAGCCATAACAATAAATGGTTCATTTATCGATATCATCAGGGGTTTTAACGATAGTGTTTAAGATCGGACGGTGAACGATGCGCAACAATTTGTTGCGAACTTCTTGATTTTTTCAAAGAGCAACGCTCTCTGATGTAAATAGCGAAAAATCAAAATATCAAAGAGCGTATTTACATCAGAGAAGACTCGGATTAGCTGATAATTAGCATTTTCTCCTTTAGCCTCAATATTTTCTGTGCTGTAATTTCGCAAAACTTAATATCGTCAATTTATATTGTATGGAAAAAGGTTAAGGGTAATATCTGTATATTGGATTTTTATATGAAAGAACTGAGAAAATCATTTTGGTTGTCAATGCATCATTATTACTTGTGAAAAATAATCCACCCCCCCTCCGCCAGGTACACAGGAAACCATTCTGGATTGCACCACATAGCTACAGGTATGACGGAGTGAAGACTCTTCAAAATGAAATATTTCACTACATGTTTATCAAACCCTATGTTGTGGATATTCATTAGAATCGTCTCATCGAGACGATTCAAATGAGTACCCACAACAAAGGGTTTAGAGTCTAGATAAAGAAGTTTAGAATGGCTTCATCCTCTCTCATCTATTGCTGTCAAATCTAGCCAATGCTGGCATTTCAATAAAAGCTTTCATGACATAACATTTCAACCAGAACAATTTGACACAAATGTACAATGGACTTATTTTTCAAAACAAAGTAGCTTCAAACCCTTACTCAAACCACAAAATAATAGACCAGTTCAAATTCAACTAAATCTGAGTCAGAATGAAAAGTCTCTGGTAATAAGCATTTTCTTCTTTTTCTTCAATATTTTCCGAAGCCTTAAAACTTAGGTGCATCAAAGTGCCAAAAGTTAAGGTAGAATACTGGTCATATCGCCATTTAAAGATTCGTAAAACATCGGCTTTTCTCAAGCTGCATCGTTACATATCTAAACATATTTGGGCGCCATCGTAAACATTCAGCAGCTCTGGAGAGTTCCATTGCCGAACAGGGTTCTCCGCAGAATAATTTGAAGCCGTAGGGGCAAATTAAAATTGTGTCTATGCAAATAATTGTGAATAAAAACATAATGGGAAAAGAAGAAATTGCTCAATTTGCTCTTTTCCCTTTACGGTTTTTATACAGAATTGTCACATTTAAATGTATAAGAATGCATTATTTATCAGTTTTTGACATGAAATGTTTATAAATCCCCTTTTCAGTGACCATTTTGAAGAAATTAAGCTGTGGGGTAGTTTTGAAGCTGTAGGGGCATTACACTGATTTACATGAAGCTGTAGTGGGGCCAATACAGCTTATTATGCTGCGGAGAACACTGCCGAATGTTTTCGATAGCGCCCAAATAATTCAGACATGAATGCCAATCTCATCAGGGGTGGACTACCTTAAACCACAAGTTTATCAACCCATTCCCAAATATTGACACTTTTTGACGCCTCCAAGAAAAGGGTTGGAGAAAACATTGCGGAAAATGAAGAAATTGTTCCTCACTTTGATATAATTATTACCAAAACGGTTGTAACACACATGTAATCTGATTCACACCATGTCGGGATCTTTCGTTCGATGTTAAAAATGTTTGTATGTCTGTTTGTATTTGTTTCCGATGTCATGACAAGCAATTTCTTCATTTCCCACAATGTTTTCTACCTAGACAGAGCAAATAACATACAATTTCATTCACTTGCAATTATTGTCTGCAACATCCTTGAATTTGGATCTGTCTAAAATTTTGCCGTCTGATAATGGGTAAACAATTCAGTTCATAACCCCTTTCCCAAACGACAAATTCCCAAAATTTTGGGGTGCTCAAAATTCAAAGATGTTGCAGATGACAATTAAAACTGAATGAAAATTTACATTTTTTTGTCTTTTTGTGTAGAAAATATTGTGGGAAATGAAGAAATTGCTTGTCACAAGCAATTTCTTCATTTTCCACAATGTTTTCCTAAGCCTTTTCTTGTGAGGTACTAGTAGTCAAAAGGCGTCACCGTACAGTAATGGGTTTAACTTACCTATCCAGGGTTTTGTTAAGGTCAGGTATGGGCAGTCTTGGTAGTAAGGGTTCAAAGTAGAAAGTTGGATAGTTTCCATTACCCCTGAGTAAATTCAACATAAGGGCCCACATCTGCAACAAAAGAAAGGAACTTCCGAAGTAATGTCAGAATGCTAATGAAATACTTGTAGGACAGTCGAACAAACTAACATCAGGCATAATATCCTTGACATGTGAAATTAACCCTTTTCCAAACATTAACTCCTTTTAACAGGTCTGATAGACAAGAGGACCATGATGGTCCTATATCGCTCACCTGAACCAAGATGATATGAGCCACAGTTTTGTTCAGTTTTGTGACTTTAACACTGAAAACAAACTTATGGTCAACAACATTGTGTCCAAATTTTGTCTCGTTTTGTCGCTATTTGTCTTTGTTAGAGTAAAAACAGTCAAAAACAGCAAATTTGTCAATTTGAAGGGCTCAGCAAACTCAGCAAATTCTACTATGATTAAGCTGAAATTCAAACTGGTGCAAGATCTTATGTTCAGCAACATTGTGTCCAAATTTCGTCTTGATTGGACAACAATTGTAGATGCTAAAGTGTAAACAAGGTCCGAAACAATCGAAAACATCAATTTTGTCAAATTCAAGGGTGTATAACTCATGACTTTATGATCCGATCAATCTGAAAATCAAACTCATACATGATCATATAGTCTGTAACATTGTGACCAAGTTTTGTCTTGATTGGTCAATAATTGTAGATGCTATAGTGTAAACAAAGTAAAAAACAGTCGAAAACGGCAATTTTGTCAAATTCAAGGGCGTATAACTCTTAATTTTATGATCCGATCAATCTGAAAATCAAACTTATACAAGATCTTATGGTCCCTAACATTGTCTCAAAGTCTTGTCTAGATTGGTCAATAATTGTAGATGCTAGAGTGTAAACAAAGTCAAAAACAGTCGAAAACGGCAATTTCGTCAAATTCAAGGGCGTATAACTAGAGACTTTATGATCCGATCAATCTGAAAATCACACTAATACAAGATCTTATAGTCCCTAATATTGTCTCAAAGTTTTGTCTTGATTGGTCAATATATGTAGATGCTAGAGTGTAAACAAAGTTGAAAACAGTCGAAAATGGCAATTTTTGTTAATTTCAAGGGCATATAACTCAAGACCTTCTGATCCGATCAGACTGAAAATCGAACTCATCCGAGATCTTATGGTCACCAATATTGTGTCAAAGTTTTGTCTTGATTGGTCAATATTTGTAGATGCTAGAGTGTAAACAAAGTCGAAAATGGTCGAAAATGGCAATTTTGTCAATTTCAAGGGCACATAACTCAAGACCTTCCAGTACGATCAGACTGCAAATTGAACTCATCTGAGATGTTATAGTCAACAACATTGTGTCAAAGTTTTGTCTTGATTGATCAATAATTGTAGGTACTAGAGTGTAAACAATGTCAAAACTAGCTATTTTTCACATTCAAGGGCAGATAACTCCGAACTTTCTGGTTCAATCTGACCCATAATCAAACTCATCCGAAATCTTATGGTCATACATGTTTTTACCAGGTTTGGTCAAGATTGGCTTATATTTGTAGATGCTAGAGTGTAAACACGAAATTGTGGACGGACGGACAGACAGACGGACAGACAGACAGAAGGACGACGGACAAAAAGTGACCACAATAGCTCACCTTGAGCACTTCGTGCTCAGGTGAGCTAAAAAGGTTTGGGAAACATAACTAGGCAAAAGAAGGAAATGCTAAATATCAGAATTTTCTCCTCTTGTCTCAATATTTTCACAATCCAGGATTTCTGAAAGGGGGGTTCGAATTCACAATTAGAGGGGTTCGTTTTCTTATATATTATTATAAAATATTGACCAAATTTCAGCATGAAAATGAAATAATTAGGCTTCAGAGGGGGGGGACATCCCAGTTGGTCTAATCCCATTTGGTCTAAAATTCAAATTTTTTTATGGGATTAGACCAACTGGGATGTAACCTCAGAGGGGGGAGGGGGGGGGGGGGGGGGGGGGGAGAGTTGAACCTCCCGAACCCTCGCTGGATCCGCCACTGTGAGATTCAATATCATACAAATTTCAGTTCAAACAACAACCAATCTTTACTTCATTTGAAAAAAGCTTTTACATTGAACCACACTGAACTATTACAGTAGAGCAATGGGTTAAGATCCAGACAATATTTACCTTGGTTGTTGTGGATTTAGGGTTAAACATCCAGCCTTGGTAAGCCAACAACATCCTAAAGAGCTGCATGCGCATCAATACAAAGATCTTTGTTGTTCCATAGCCGACGATAAAACCCAGCAAAGCGATGTTCATCTGATACGGTATCCCAGACAGTTCCATCCATTTGTGACCAAAATCCACCAACGTTTTGACAGGTTCACAAAACACTGTGAACAGGATAGCAGACAGAAATCCCACCGCCGATGCCTCGCTAAAATTCTTCCTGTAGATGTCGTAGGCCATATTCCTATACGGCATCATCGAACCCATCACACGGAACATGTTGGAGCCTTGGGTTCGCGGTCCTAATGAGAAATTACGGCAATTAAAAACATCAAAATAGTCTGTGCTTGCCGACAGTATTTATTTATTTCCGGAATACTCGGATTTATACGTTCTGTTTTGAAGGATTCCGAATAGTCAGACACACCTTTGATTGACCCAATTAGCGCAAAATCGCAATGTTTTGGACAATGAAATAAAAGCAGTCGATTTTTGTTTCTGTCCAAACGAGAAGTTGCGTATATTACCATTGACTCACTTGACATACAAGAGGTCCTTAGTGGCCTATAGGGGTCACTTGGTACATTGGGAATATGCACATTGTGAATATTTTTTCCCACAAAATATAATTCTTCTTCCTGTTTAAGAAGATCAATCAAGGCAGATGAATGTTCAATATCATCTCCCAGGAAACTCAAGATGAACTGGAAGACCTGAAGGTCTTGAGTCGCTCCACAGGCCTGAATTTCTTGTATTAAATCTTTATGACACAAGTTCTGACTTTTGTAATTGATACACTTATCATCTTAGATAAATTCTCTAAAATCAAGATTTCTGAATCTCAATATGGTCAAAATTTGTGGTTATTAGGATGTAAACAAATTTGCTTATTTCTTGCATGAATAAGCTCTATTCTTTGAGCAGTTCACAACTTAAAACAAGGGAGGAAACTCAATGAGCAAATATCTTGGGCTTATATTAGTTACCTCCCTTGATCCTAATATTATCTGAAAGTGATCTTCAGCCACGCAAATACTGCAATTTTGTCAAATTTACATGCACATGGTTCTAAACTTTCCAGTCCAGTCACACAGATGAGATCTTATGATCACCAACATTGTATCCAAGTTTTATCTTGATTGGTCAATATTCGACATTTTTAGAGTGAACACAACATAAAAATGGTAATTTTGTCAAATTTAAGGGCAGATAACTCAGGATTTTCTGATCCAATCAGGTTGAAAATAATACTTATGCAAAGTCTTATGTTCAGGAAGATTACTTTTAAGTTTGGTGTTGATTGGTTTATGTTCATGGTTTGTAGAGTAAAAAGTAAGGTTGAAAACAACAGTTTTGTAAATTTCAAGGGCACATAACTCCGATGAAAATTTCAGATCTATCTGAAAAATACAAACTGGCAAGATGTTAGGATCACCAACATTATGTCCAAGTTTTTTCTTGATTGGTCGAAATTTGTAGTTGCCAGAGTGAAAACAGATTCAAACAGCTATTTTTAACATTCATGGGCAGATAACTCCAGACTTTATGATCTAATCAGAATTCTTTGGAGGAATCTGATAGTGGGTCACCCAAGGATCATTTATGCAACGTTTGATTGAAATCCATGACCTAGTTTTTGAGGAGAAGATTTTTAAAGAAATAGTTGCCAACCGGAGGAACACACACACACATGCACGACAGACACCGCACAATGACAAAAGCCCGCTGGCCTGATGGCCAGTGGAGCTAAAACATTCAGGATTGATTTTAAATTGAGCCACCGTTTTTTTCTTTCTTTTCCAGAATTATTTTCTTGACAATATTTCATTAATATATAATTATGTATATATACATGTATAGTAAATGTCTTTGGTACTGCATCATTAAAAAAATAGTTTCACAATAACGCTGTAGTTCATTTATAAGCTCATTTGCAGATGAACCACCTAACAATTGCATGTATCAAATAAGAGGACCATGATGGTCCTAAATTGCTCACCTGATCCAAGATAGTATGAGCTACAGTTTTGTTCGAATCAATAAATATTTGTGACTGTTAGACTTTAAAACGTAAATGGCAATTTTGTCAAATTCAAGGGAAAGCAAAAGGGAATGAAAACAAAGTCAAAAATATTTTTTTTCCAAATTCAAAAGCATGTAATATCTCTAGACTTTCTAGATAAAACGACTGAAAGTCAAACTAATCCGAGATCTTATGGTCTCTAACCTTGTGTCAGTTTTGTCTTGATTGGTCAGTATTTCTGTTGTTAGAGTGAAAACAAAGTAGATATCTAATATACAGCAATTTTATGAAATTCAAGGGCAGATAACTCATGAAGTTTTTTACTCTAACAACCAAGTCATAAACGGCAATTTTGTAAAATTCAATGGCACATAACTAATGTCTTACTGAAGTGATCAGTCCGAAAATAACACTCATCAATGATTTCATGGTCACAAACATTGTGTCCAAGTTTCGTCTTGATTGGTCAATAATCATAGAGTATGCTAGAGTGTAAACAGTCAAACTAGCTAATTTGAACATAACATTAAAGGGGGAGATAATTCAAGACTTTCTGGTCCGATCCAGCCCATTATCATATTCATACAAGAAATTCTGATCCTATTTTTTTTTTACCAAGTTTCATCAAGATTTTTTGCGAATGCTAGAGTGTAAACACAAAGGACAGATTGACAGAAAGACAGATAAAGACAGACAGACAGGCAACAGACAGTGAGTTACCACAATAGGTCACCTTGAGAACAAAATCAAAATTGTTTATTTTGATGACTTTGATGTTATTATCTGAACAAGGTCATCATAGAACAAGAGCTGTCACTGTAAGATGACAATGCCCCCGACACCGCTTTGATTTTAAATTATGGCCAATCTATGTTCAAGGTCAAGGTCATCCAGGGGTCAAGGTCACCAAAGTATGTGCCTACAGAAAGGTAATGTACCAAGGAATGTTGTGGTAAAGTATGAAGCGAATATGTTAAGTAATAAGGAAGTTATGGCCAATGTTAAAGTTTTTGGACGGAATGACGGACAGACAGACGGACAGACGGACGGACAGACGGACGGACGGACGGACAAGTCAAATTTATGATGCCTCCCTATCGGGGGCATAAAAAGAAAACGGAAGGTTTATCACATGTTTATGAATCTTATGTTATTGACTTTTTTCACTGCCAGTTAATCATCAGCATTTTCTTCTTTTGTCTCAGTGTCTTTTTAAGCCCTTACTACAAGGGATGCTAAAACCAACTCTTGTTTGGGAAAGGTTTAAGAAATCAAAACACATAGTATCATTTAAGATATATATTTTCATTCACTTTGTAATATCCATATAAAATACTTGATAACATTATTATGCATAGTAACAATAGATCTACCCCATTCAATCAAATTCCAACAAGATTTGAAAATTTGAGGAAAGTGTAGAGTGCTTCTAACATTTCATGCATAAAATATAGGAGCAGAAAAATACAATTTCCCTTGCAGTGTATGTGTTACCAACTGTTTCCTTAAAAAAATCATGCCTTGCAGGACAGGTAGAAAGAGATTTAAAATTTCTTTGTATGATGTAAAGTAAGACTGGAAATATCATGTCCCAAAGTATTTCATTTGTCTGTGTACCACAATATTTTCTTTCTTTATCAGATTTGTGGTATTTTGAAATCATAAACTTGAAATTTCGAATCATAACTTTACATTTTTCATGGTAAGTAGGTTTAGCATTTTTTTGATTGAAGGGGAATTTCACTTGAGCAATGTCATCATTGAAGGTATACAATAAAATAAGTCACAACACAATATTTTTCAATTAACCCTTTCCTAAAGCAAGACCAGATTTTAATGTCCCTTATAAAAATGCTTCAGAAAACATTGAGGCAAAATAAACCGGTAACCAGCATTTTCTTCTTTCTCCTTTATATTTTCTATATTCCATTATACACAAATGCTCTCTTTCTCAAAATCCATTTTATCCACTGCAGCAGCTTTAGAATCGGAACAGTCCAACTTTTTGCTGTTTGGAAAAGGTTTGAAAGGCAAACAAGATGAGCTTGTAAGAAACATTTGCTTGTGTTAAAAAGAAATTATCAAAATCATGAATTCTGCTTTTTAACTCTTTCTCCAACAAGATCTGCTTTTGATGCCCCTAAGTGGAATGACTTTGGAAAATCACGGTGGGGATTGTGCATGATGGGATGGATAACGAATTTGGAGTATACGGACAAATTTTGACTCGCTTCAGGTAAGAAATTGTGCAATAATTTTCTTATTTCTGCTCCAATTTTCAAGCGGTTTGTTGCATGTACCCCGCATTAGTGAGTTCTTTCCTCGGATATATGACTTGTTTTTAGAATCTATGTACTTTGTCCAAAAATTGATCCCAACCGACCAGAAAAACGACAAAAAATTCAGGCCCTTTTTCTAGTCGGTTGGGATCGGTTTTTGAGAAAAGTACAGGGAAGTTCCAGATAAATGATACATCTGAGGAAAGGGCTCAGTAAGACGGAGTACATGCAACAAACCGCATTAAAATTGACGCAGAAATAAGAAAGTTATTGCAAAAATTCTTACCTGAAGCGTGGTTAATTTGGCCGTAGTCGTTACCATTTCGCTTTCTGGTCGGTTGGGACAATATTTCGGAAAAAGTATCATGAGTTATCTAATATGTCATACATCCGATGAAAGAGCTCGATAAGGCGGGGTACATGCAGCAAACTGCTTGAAAATTGATACAGAAATAACAGAGTTATTGCAAAATGTCTTACCTGAAGCGAGGCGAGTTGACATCAAATTTTGCGCAAAAAATAGACTGAGTTTAACCCTTTCCCAAACAAGACCTGGTTTTGACGCCCCTGATAAAATGGGCTTGAGAAAACATTGAGACAAAAGAAGAAACTGCTGATAACCAGCAGTTTCTCCTTTTGTCTCAATATTTTCCTTGCTATATTACACATAAATTTCATCTTCCACAGCATTTGTTTTGTCGTCTGCAGCAACTATTGAATTGGACCACCCTAAAATTTTGTCGTTTGGGAAAGGGTTAAACCGTTATGTTTTGATAAACCGTCGGTGTTGTTATAACATCTCGTAACTGCGGTTTGATTCAAGCCGTAGTTACGAGATTTTATAACAACACCAACGAAATACTATTTATTTGTCCGAAATTACGTCACGGTTTACTTGATAAAATCGTTCCCTATTGTCAGTAGTCGTTATCCATCCCATCATGCACAATCCCCACCGTGAAAATATTGATGCAAAAGAAATAAATAATGGTGAACATCATATGCTCCTTTTACCTCAAAATTTTCTGTGTTATGTTGTACACATATCCTATTTCTATCAACATCTTATTTGTCATCTCACAAATTGAATTTTTTGCCCATTGGGAAAGGGTTCATGTAAGGATTGTGTTGTACATGTATGTATGTATTAACCCATTACCACACAGTGACTCTTTTTAACACCATACAGGAAAACATAATGGAAAATGAAGAAATTGCTTGTGACAAGCAATTTCTACATTTCCCACAATGTTTTCCGTCCTAAAAGACCGAAATAGGTAAAATTCAATTGATGAAATTGTCGTCTGCAACATATTATATTTATTTGAATTTGGACTAGTCTAGAATTTTGTTGTTTGGTAAAGGGCTAAAAGCTAAATTGACATGTAACAAATTTCTATTTCCAGAAGGCACAAGTATCACCACTCATGAGAATACCATGACTGGCAATGGAAGACTGGAATCTTGAAAAAAGTTGAGCTTAAAATGTTCAAATGGCACATCATTAACATTTACATGAATATATTTTAAAATCCGTTAATAGATATTTAAGTTTTGGAACAAATTAATCCATTACCAAACTGCAAAATTTAAGATTGGTCCATATTCAAGGATGTTACAGACGACAATTTAAAGTGACATTTCAGAATTTTTTGTCATAAATATTACTTTTATTTTTATCTGAAAGAGCATATTTCCTTGTGAAAATTCTGAAAATTTCAAGCCAAAATATTGCACCGTTTACGAGAAATTTATATTTTTGTGTTAAAATTGAACAAATTGTTGTGGACAACAGTTCGGATTTATATGCAATTTATCGATTATGTGTCAACTTTAAATGCGTGTATCTCGCTTACTGGCAGCAACTTAAAAAAACTAATAGTATTTATACTCATTAGAATACCCAATCTTGGCATCAAGACATACTCTAAAAAAATGAAATCGGAATGAAATGTCGCTTTAAGATGAATGAAATTTAAATTGTTTAGGTCTTATAGGGTAAAAAATATTGTGGTAAATGAAGAAATTGCTTGTCACAAGCAATTTCTTCATTTTCCACAATGTTTTCTAAAGCCATTATCTTGTGGGGAGCGGAAAATAGTCAAAGTGTGGGAAAGGGTTAATGGAGATGTTTACGAATACAAACATATAAACATCAAGGTGGTTTTAAGGTAGCAATGTCTTGCTCACAGTTAACAGGCTTGGCAAAGTCTACTTCTCTTTCACCAACATTAAAGAGTTAGATACCGGTATGTGTAACACCCAAAATAATTATGTCATGATGGCTTGATTCTGGCTATCAGCTCCTCCGGAGCTCGCTGTTTCCATTGCATGTATGAGCCCTGAAAGGTTCAAGAAATTATTATTAATCAACATTTTTCAAAAGAACGCATTGTTGTAATGTCACTAAAGGTGACAGCTCTGGAAAATAATGAGAGAAAAGAACAAAACCAAATACCAGAACTTTGACAAGCAGATTTTAAAAATTATGATAATAAAATAATAAATTTCTGTTAGCCAGCATTCCTATGGACTCGTACACAACATTTTAACTGAATATAAGTTCACATCAACTCTCAATTTGGCATCCCCTCCAGCCTCGGTATATACATTGATCAAGTAATTTAAAGTAAGTTGTAGACTATATTAGATAGACAACTCACATAATACACAGGTAGATCCTTCCCCAGTATATGAGCAGCTGCCGCCACACCACATGCAGTCATTCCCAGGTAACAGGTAGACACAACTGGCTGATCCAGATCTACACCTGCCTCATCAAACACTGAAACAAACAATATATTCCACAATCAGGAAGGCATGATATACATAATAAGAGCTCCAAATATATGGGGATAATGACTTTTCAAAATACATTGTTTCATATATTTAATCTGCAAAAAACCCTATGTTGTGAGTACTCATTGGACTCGTCTCAACAAGACGAGTCCAATGAGTACCACAACATAGGGCTTGGATTTGAAATAACAAATTTATATATATCTTCACCCCCTTCTTATCTTTTGTTCTTCGTAATACAGCCACAACACATGCAGTCATTCCCAGGTAACATGAGGACACAACTGGCTGATCCAGGTCTACACCTGCCTCATCAAACACTGAAACAAACCATGTATACCCGTAACTAAATATCCATAAAGTAGGAAATACCAAACGGTACACATAAGATTAACGCAAGACTTTTGGCAAATGTGAAGATATGAAAGTACCAAAGTCACCATTGACAGTGTTCTTTTGTAGTAAGCTTCCTTTTAGCATGACCAAATGTAATATGGCATGACATTGATAATATGTGGAAGACCAGTAACAGTATGAGAATGTTTCATCTAAATCTGTCCATAAATTTTGGAGGAGGTGTGTTCTACAAGATGTGGATTTATGTCATGCATATGGAGACAATGCCAAAAATGTCCATACCATATCCCAATATCAGATGGCAAAATTGTAGACTGGTCCAAATTCAAAGATGTTGCAGACAACAATGTAAAAGTAAATAAAATTTTGCATTTTTTGGTGTCTTGAGCTTGTAATGAGCCATTTCTGCATTTGCGCACACAAATGTCTTCCTCCGGCTTTATCTTGTAGGGCGTCAAAATGTGCCTCTATGCGGGAATGGGATATAAACACATGATAAAACTCGTTTTTTTTGTAGAAGGATTTCTATGTTGGCTATGAGTTGTTATTTGGTTTGGTAATAGTAATACCAAAGATATTAGTTTTGTCTTCTTTTAACCCATTACCGCACAATGACGCCTTTTGACACCCCACAAGATAAAAGCTTTTGAAAACATTGTGGAAAATGAAGAAACTGCTTGTGACAAGCAATTTCTTCATTTCCCACAATGTTTTCTTCCCAAAAAGCAATAAAATTTCGAAATTTCATCACATTGAAATGTCGTCTGTATCATCTTTGAGTTTGGACTAGCCTAAAATTTGCAGTTTGGTAATGTGTTAACAGCATTCCAATTGCATAAGTCTTAAATTTTGGGAATGGGATGTACAGATACAGGATACAATAAAGGCATACTTACTTGCTTTGAGTTGTTGCTCAGTTTTGATTGTTCCTTGTTCAGTAAATAATTCATTGAAATTGACAAACTTAGACCCAGGTATATATCCTCCATCCATCTCCTCTGAAAATAAACAAGATGTATTTGTAAAGTTAAACATCATTGAAAATCTAGATGATATAGCTTAGAAACTTTAAAGGCAAAGGAGAAAATGCTGATTACAAGCATTTTCATCTTGTTTTGCTAGGGTATCCAAACCCCTATTTAATTGGTGCTACATAAGGATTCATTGTCTTGACAAGGGTTTTAAAGACACACATGGTATAAAACCTGTACATGAGAAAAGTTCATTAAAGCTGACAAACTTTATACACAGATATATACATGATATAACATGTACATTCCATCCAGCCCCCCAAAAAAACAATATAATTGATTGATTGATTCATTCATTCATTAATTGATTCATTAATCTATTCATTTAAACATCATTTTTTTACTGCAAGGGTCATATGATGCAGCTGGAGCACCTGAATCAAAGTTGACAAACATAGACAGAGGTACATCCATATACATGTATCCTCCATACATTTCTCATAAAGAATGTTTTTTGTGATACACCAATGATGTTCATGTGGTTAACTCGGTATATCGTCGTTGTAAATGCAAAACCTCGTATGTCGGTTCTAGCGATTTTCAAAGTACAAACTTGTGTGTCCAATTTAGATAATTCTAGCAGGTTTTGAGATATTTTTACCGATCAGTATCAATGATAAATCATTTATGAACAATATTTCCAAATTTCAAGTAAAACATTTCAGTTTGGGAACAGTTATTATACTTTATTCCCTCCCCTTTAAAATTTTCCGAAAACGAGATACGAGGTTTTGCATTTACAACGACGATATGTTGATTGAATTGAATGGAATTTAGGTCCCATTCTACAGCTATGGTCATATGGAGACAGTACCTCTGTTTAAAGCTCATACAAGACTGGTGTATATGTTGAAAATGTGACCTTCATCCTAGTCCCAATGCATTAAGGTAAGGCCTGTGTAATGGGCTATGTGACCAGTTATGGAAAGAAATCTGTATGGTGCAAATAGACAATTTCAAGGGAAGTAATTTTCATTGCTCTAAAATTTTGAATTTTGGACTTCAGTTGGGTTTTTTGCCTTCTCTTCATACAATATAGAAACAGAATCACAGAATAAGTCGAAATATAACAATTATATAGGGAGTGCATTACACAGGCCTTACCTTAACCCTTCTCCAAACAATTGCAGGTCAGATTAACCCATTACCACATATTGACACTGTTTGATGCCTCAAAAGAAAAAGGTTTTGGAAAACATTGTGGGAAATGAAGAAAATGCTTGTGACGATCATTTTTTTTCATTTTCACAATGTTTTCTACAGAAAAAGACAAAAGTATATAAACATTTCATTCACTTAAAATTGTCATCTGCAACATCTTTAAAATTGGATAAGTCGAAAAATGTTTGTCTGGTAATGTGTTAAGATAGACTTTACATACAATTTAGGACAAAAATATTGAGGCAAAAGGACAAAATGCTTGTTATCAGCATTTTCTTCTTTTGCTTCAATGTTTTCCAAACCTCTATCTAGGATGTCAAAGGCAGGTCTTGTTTTGGAAAGAGTTAACCCATTACATGACAGCAAATTTTTGGACTGGTCTAAATTCAAAGATATTGACGAGTTTCAAGCAAAATGAAATTTAACTTTCAAAGTTGCTGGTCTTTCTTTGTGTAAAATGAAGAAATTACTCGTCACTAGCAATTTCTTCACTTTCCATATTTTCCACAGACATTTATTATGAGGTATCAAAAAGCGTCAATTTGTGGTAATAGGTTATACTAAGAATGCAGATGTATTGTGAAGCACCCACCATCAACAACGCTAGGACTATCTATGGGTCTCGCATCAACAATCTGTTCATGTGTATTACCAGATCTGACATTCCCCAACATAGCTTCATAATTCCGGATTAAAGATTCATCTAGGCTCAGGGTATAGTCAGACTCCTGAAATATGTCATTTTCAATGGATTTAGAATTAATCTTTCTTCATGTTACTTGCATTTTGTCATATTTCAAAATCTAGCCCTTTCCCAAACTAAAGAAAAAATTAGACTGTTCCAATTTAACAAGAGGACCATGACAGTCCTTAATCGCTCACCAACATATCTGCATAAGTCCTGATTAAACATTTCATCTAGGCTAAAAGTATTGTCTGACTTCTTAACCCTTTCCCAAATGACAAAATTTTAGGGTGGTCCAAATTCAAAGCTGCGGCAGACGACAAAATGATTTAGCACAGAAAATATTGAGACAAAAGGAGAAACTGCTGGTTATCAGCAGTTTCTTCTTTTGTCTCAATGTTTTCCCAAGTCATATCTATTAGGGACGTCAAATCCAGGTCTTGTTTGGGAAAGGGTTAAATGTCAAATTCTCTACATTTCAAATTATTCTTTCTATTTTTCATATTTCAAAATTCAACCCCAGAGCAACAGATGAGATGGGGGTAAAGGCATTCTAGATTTGTTATTTCAAATCCAAACTGTATGTTGTAGGTAAGGGTTGAGTGGAAATTTTGAGTTTTTAGAACAAAACCATTGTAAGCAACTATGAAATTATAATTGCTTACAGAAATTTGCTCTAAGCAAAATTAGTGCTTGATTTATCCATTAAGAATCAGATTATTATGCAAACGTTTTCCCTACCAAAAAAGAACAACCTTGTAGAAATAGTTTTGGAAAATATAGATAGAAAGAAATTATTTTTGAAAATAGTAATTACAACTTGTATTTACAATCCTACCTCAACCTCTGGGACCTCTTGTGTAATCTCAAATCCATCATTCAACCATTTCCTCAACCCTCCATCTAGCACGGATATATTTCTGTGACCATGTAACTGAAAAATAGATTAGCTCTTTCCAAAATGGCAAAAATTTAGACAGTTGAAGAAAGCTGCAGAAGATGTTTGTTATGAGTCTTATGACACATAAGTAAATCATACTGGTTCAATTGTCCGAATATTTGTTTCTTAGTTATCTTAATTACAGTGCCCTCCAAAAGTCCTTGGACAAACTCTTTTATTGGCCTTTTCAGTAAAGTTCATGGTAAAATTCCAATATTAAGGATAATTTTTGCGTTATTATAATAAAAATCAACAATTACCATGAAAATATACAAACTAAGTTCTAAAATTCTTGCAATTTATTAACAAAAACACATTTTTGGAAAATTAGCGCTAAATGGCAATTATGCCAATAATTGTCAAGACTTAGTATGGCCTGCAGTGGCTTGTATAAAAGCCTGTATACGGTACGGCATACTTCAGACAAGGTGTAAGCATGTCTCTTGAGTGACTTGGTCCCAACAAATCCTCCCTTTATGCTTAAGGTCTCAAACGTTTTGGTTGCAGGTGTTTCGGAGACTGGTTTTCAATCGTTGCCAACGATTTTCAATCAGATTGAGGTCAGGGAACTGAGGTGGACAATTCAAACATTGGAAATGGTTTTCCTGCTTCCACTCATTCACAATTTTTGCTCTATGGCGCGGTGCTCCATCATCCTGGGATATAAAGTCATTTCCATGTTCTAGTAGTAGGGCTGATGGTATTGAACGATCTTGTAAAATCTTGGTGTAACCCTGAGCATTCAGCTTCCCTTCAGCATAAGCCATACACTCAGCGTCCCTGCAACTCGTTATTCCCCATACCATGACACTACAACCTCCAAACTTCACCGTGGAGCAGTACAATCCCTTTGTAGCTGCTCACCAGATCCTTGTCTCACGTACACTCTTCTATCACTCTGAAACAGATTGAATTTTAATTCATCACTGACAAGTACAGCAGACCAATCCACTACTGACTAGTCCTGGTGTTCTCTGGCAAAGTCCAAGCGGAATTGTCTATGATGAGGGATTAGCAAAGGCTTCTGAACAGCCAAATGGTCATCATGTCTAGCTGCATGAAGTCTTCTGTTTACTGTTAATGTTGACGCAAACACATTGATTTGTGTCTCTCCAAGTAGACTGTAGCTGTGGAACAGTCGCATGTCTGTTCCCAAGTGAAGGTCTATCCATCAGTATGTCATCCCAAGCACTTGAAACTCTTGGTTTGCCACTTCTAGGCCTGCCATCATGGCTTTCAGTCATTGCATACCTCTGCAGTAAATGGTAAATTGTCAATCTGTACAAGATAAAGAGCAAACATTTCGAGAAAATGTTACATTTTTACTGTATTTATAACAGTAGGTTATCAATTCATCAAGTAAGCATTGAAATAAAAATGCAATTGCCTACCCTGGATGTCCAAACTGCCCAGAAATGTCTGCAACAGAGATAGCCTGCTCTTTCATGAGTTGGCATCAAACTCTTCTCTCTTTGGTCAGCAATTTTTGGTAAATTCTTTTCGCAGGTGATCAAGGACTGATGTTCTGGTCACCACTTATATGATGTTTCCATTCGCTTTTGAAAATTGGTTAAAAAAGTTGCATACGAACATGAAATATCTATGCATCCGTTATTGTGTAAATAATTGATATTTTATAAAATTGATTTATTTCAATGAATCAAAGTCTAATTTTGAAGAAAAATACTAACATAATCTTAAAGAGTGTTTAATTACCTCCCTGTATTAGAAACAGTTGGAAAAATCCAGGCATTTTCTCTAAAACCCACGAAAAAGGGCAAAAATGCATAATGAATTATTTGTCCAAGGACTTTTAGAGGGCACTGTATATACATGTCGAAGATTAACAAGGTTCAGACATCTTTAACCTTTTCCGAAACAAGACCTGGTTTTGACGTCCTTAATAGAAAAGGCATGGGAAAACATTGAAACAAAAGAAGAAACTGCTGATAACCAGCAGTTTCTCCTTTTGTCTCAATAATTTCTAATTCACATTTTACACACATTCTATCTTCAATAACTTCAATTTTGTCATTTGTTGCAGTTTTTGAAGTGTGTCCCCCTAAAATTTTGCTGTTTGGGAAAGGGTTAAGTCCCAATTTTAACATTACTTGGCAAGTCAAAATTTAAAAGCTACAATCTGGAGAAAGAGCACATAAAGCCTTAGAGACTAGAATGTTTCAACTTTCAATATACTGTAAGCCTTTGAAGAGTTCAGTTTGACCAAAAGCAAAGCTGCTCCACGAATCTTGATCATGCTTTCTGCACATGCAGGCTGATCTGGATCAAAGTTGGTCTTAAAGGCCTTAAGGGCAATTTTCATGCTGCTGCCTCATACATAATGTACAAGACTTTGAATACAATAAACAATTGTTACAATTCCATACTCTAAACAGCCACCAGGTTCTGAACGCCGGTGAAGGTCCGAACCTGTCGTACGCCACAACATGGGTGTCAGGTTGGATGCCCAAACTCTGCACGTAGTCCGTAAAACAGTTGAGGTCCGGCAGGTTACGAGGTATTTCTGGTGTACGCTCTACACATTTGTGGAGGTCAAAATGGAGGGACTGAGGTATGTGGCCTCTGAAATGCAAATAAAGACAACTCTAACCCATTACCAAACAGCAAAATTTTAGGCTAGTCCAAATTCAAAGATGATGCAGACAACAATTTCAAGTGAATGAAATTTTGTATTTTATTTTTTTTTTTTGCTCTTTTTACGTAGAAACATTGTGGGAAATGAAGAAATTGCTTGTCACAAGCAATTTCTTCATTTCCCACAATGTTTTCCAAAGCTGTTATCTTACAGGTAATCCGAGTCTTCTCTGATATAAATACGCTCTTTGATATTTTGATTTTTCGCTTTTTACATCAGAGAGCGTTGCTCTTTGAAAAAATCAAGAAGTTCGCAACAAATTGTTGCGCATCGTTCACCGTCCGATCTTAAACGCTATCGTTAAAACCCCTGATGATATCGATAAATGAACCATTTATTGTTATGGCTGCTGAAAAAATTACGACCAAAAAGTATTTCTAAAAGGTTAATAGGCAATGTTTTGCAACAACCCTCACCTGAGCAGCCTTTGTTTACCTTGACCTTCCATTCAAAACCAAAGGTTATACTCATCCAGCAGGCCGATTTGAAATGAAATTTTTGGTCAGGTATGACAAAAAATGATTTATTGATTTATACCCGACAGTGTTTTACTGAGTGATTCGATATGATACACAAAAACAAAGCTTCAAGTTACTTGTAACATTACCGAACTTTCCGCTGTTTTCAAAGAGCAACGCTCTCTGATGTAAATAGCGAAAAATCAAAATATCAAAGAGCGTATTTACGTCAGAGAAGACTCGGATTATCTTACAGGGTGTCAAAACGCAGCATTAATAAATTAATCTTTCACAGTACAATTTTTAATGCCAGTCCAAAGCTGTAAATCACAGATCACACCAAAACATGTCATTATGTGGGAATGGGTTGATAAACCCATTACCAGACGGCAAAATATTGGACTGATCCAAATTCAAAGATGATACAGATGACAATTTCATGTGGATATATTTTTCTTAATTTTTGGTCTTTTGGGATAGAAAACATTGTGGTAAGTGAAGAAATTGCTTGTCACAAGCAATTTCTTCATTTTCCATAATAGCCTTTATCTTGTGGGGTGTCAAAAAGCGTCACTGTATCGTAATAGGTTAACCCTTTACAAAATAAGACCAGATTTTTCCCTAGAAGAAATGTCTTGGGAAAACATTGACACAAAAGAAGAATCTGCTGATAACCAGCAGTTTCTCCTTTTGTCTCAATATTTTCTGTGCTATATTATACACAAAATCTATCTTTAACAACATCCCCTTTGTAGTCTACATTAGCTTTTGAATTAGACCATCCTAAAATTTTGTTCTTTAGGAAAGAGTTAATTCAATAGTTGATGAAACTTACTGTAGATAAGCTTCTCTGTATGCATCTATGCTAGGTTCAGAGATGTACGACACATCTAACACTCGCAGATTGTTGGAGAGAACTTTCTTCATTTGCGTCCCGATTTGTTCTCTCAGCCAGTTGGTAGAAACAACTGTCCATACCCGTGATATTGTCATCTGCAAATATAAAATTTATAGATGTTAAACGCAAAACATAATAGTATATCTTAGTGTCCCAGAGCTGGAAGTCAAATTAAGCATCCCTATGGCACAGAATGGTTGAATTTTCACTAAATTACACGATCTGCTCAGTTTTGCATGACTCGTCGTTGTAAAACTGGGTAATTTGCAATGGCATAACAAGCCACTGATTGGCTAAATTATTTTGTCCCTATATAAATATTCTGTTTTCCCGCGTTTCTTCACAGTTTTGTCATAAATCTCAGTCGTGCTTTTCGACATTTATATAGAAATTTGAAAATTTTTATACCATTTATAAATCTTAAAATCATCAAAAATTTGACTCTTAATCGGACATTCAGGATCGAAGAAGATACAGACGGGTCGTAGAGTCTACGGACTAATGTATAGACCTCGATGGAAAAGTAAAGTAAAGTAAAGTAATCCGGTGGCTCTTTTCAGTTATTGATAAGTGTGTCAAATACAACTGAAATTGATTCAAATGCAATTAAGCACTTAGAATAAAAGAGGATTGCTACAATTTCAACATCATCAAGAAACATATTATTAGACAAAGAGTAGTTCATGACTTGTGATATTTTTTACCATTCCCCACCCACAGTTTCTCCAGCTTATTTTCTTCTAATGAAAAGCATTTCCTTGTTTAAAACATTTCAAAGAGATTGTCATTCAAGAACTTATAGTCATACCTATTGCTCCATAAATTTTGTAGGTTTGGAGACTTATTGTGTTATAAATATTGCTTGCGTTCAAGAAAAAACATGAAAAACTTTACCTTGGGTCACAGTTGTTTTCCTCCATTCAGAAATCAGTAACCTCCCTTTGTTATGCAATCTATATAAAGGTTGTCTCCCTTACTTTAACAAAATTTCAGGCTAGTCTGCTCCATAATTTCACAAACACACATTTTTAAATCAGCTCATTTTAATATTGTTCCAGTCCAAGCTGTTTCAAGACACAGATGGAAGCAAATAAAAGAGGAAATTGATTAGCCTAATAGAGCCCTTAGAAAGTGTCAGGGGGGAAATAGAAAAAGCTGGTAGACCTAGACTAACATTTTCCTTTCGGTCTCAATGTTTTCCTTCAATTTTCCTTTATGGTCAAAGCCAGGAAACTGTTTATAAAGATTTTAAAATGAACATTTAGACTTGTCAAAAATGAATAGTTTGCAAGGTTTCACTGGCAAGCATCAATGTAGATAGCATTTTGTTTCTTGTGAACACTGACTTCTACAGCTTTATAGTTTGTCAGTTGATTATTTGATTGATTGATTGGGGTTTAACACCTCTTTTCAATTCTTTCAACCGCTATGGTCATATCATTGCGTCTGGAGCACCTAACCATGGATTCCTGTCGTTTCTCATACCAGTAATAATGGCTACCGCAACATCCTTACTGAGCCTCCAGCTGCTCGCCTACATGTTAATGATTATTAAAGCATTGGTGGGTGACAAATTTATCTGGGAGGATATTTGCCACAGTCAGGAATCGAGTCTGGGATGTCATGAATGAGGCCAATGCGCTACCAATGGTTTGTCAAGCTGAGGTATCGTGTGTGAGGAGGTTGATAATCTCCCAGTTCCTTTCCCAAACAAGACCTGATTTTGACATCCCTAATAGAAAAGGCTTAGGAAAACATTGAAACGAAAGAAGAAACTGCTGATAACTAGCAGTTTCTGCTTTTGTCTCAATATTTTCTATGTCATATTTTACACAAATCCTATCTTTCATAACATCCGTTTTGTCATTTTTGTCATTTTTTGAAGTGAATCATCCTAAAATTTTGCCGTTTGGGAAAGGGTTAACCCTTTCCTAAACTGCAAAATTTTAGACCAGTTCAGTTTGACAGTTGCTGCAGAAGACAAAACAGATGTTGAAAGAGATATCACCTATGTGAAATTCAGCTAATAAAATAATGAGACAAAAGGAGAAAATGCTGGTATCAGCATTTTATTCTTTTGTCTCCATGCTTTCCAAAGCCTTTTTTATTAGGGACACCATAACCAGGTCTTGTTTGGGAAGGAGTTAACAAGCTTTTAACCAATGACTGGATGGCTAAATCTTAGGCTTGTCCAAATCCAAAGAGGTTGCAGAGATCTTTTATTAGAATTATTCCCCTATCATAAAGTGATTTATTAAAAACAAACTTTGAACCGATCTTTATTTCACTGTAGAAAAGTGGTGTGTGTGCAAAACTGGTCGTAAGATCATTAATAAAACAGGGCCCTGATTCTGATGTCCCTGATAGGAAAAGTTTGGGAAAGCATTCAGAAATTGATATCCAGCATTTTTTCCTTTCTTTCCTTGATCTGTATTTTTCACAAATCCAATCTTTATCAACTTGCATTTTGATGTCTGCAGCAGCTTTCAAAATGAGACAGTCTAAAATTTTATTTTTCGGTAATGGACTAATGGTCAAATATTAGACTATACCATGGATAAACAAAACCAGGTTATCCCATTACCAGATGGCAAAATTTAGACTTGCTCAAATTCAAAAATGTTGCAGACGACAATTTCAAGTGAAAGAATTTTACATGTATGGGTCTTTCTTGGTAGAAAACATTTGTGGGAAATGAAGAAATTGCTTGTCACAAGCAATTTCTTCATTTTCCACAATGTTTTCCAAAGCCTTTGTCATGTGGGCCATCAAAAGGCATCATCATGTAGGAATGGGTTTCAGGTTGAAAAAGAGAAAAAGACATAGTTGGACAGAAAACTTTTTACTGACAAGAAAACAAATAGTGACAATGTATGATATAATAAACTGTTGAGAAGCGGTCTAAATACTAGAATTAAACACACAAATATGATGATACATAGAACAGGTTGATAGTTCAGCAAAATACAAGTCTTAATGTCAACACAGTTGATTCATTCTAAATGGAAGAAATGGTCTCTTTGGTCCATTTAAATTGCGTTTCTCTCAGCCAGTCTGGGTTCCAGTTCCTTTTGTTATGTCATTAATTTTTGAAAGCATAATAAAAAGTACATATATTTGTTTTGATCTAACATCAGTTTTTCAATTTAGCAGAACAAATTGTCTGTCATGTTCTAAAAAGATGTAACTACAGATTATCCAAGCTGTAGTTACGACATTTGTTTCACTCAGCCAACATATATATGAGCTGGGATCTGGAAAAACGTCCCTTATAGCATTTGAGACAGCCATACTTGAAGACCAGTCAGTGCCTAAATGCAGACCAGTAGAAAACCATGCTGCTCTTTTACAATTGCTATAGGTCATAAAGAAGCTACTAGAGAACAACATGGATCCTGATCAGACTGTGCGTATGCACAGGCTGGTCTGGATCCAGGTTGTTCTCAAATGCCATAAAGGACGTTTTTCCAGATCCTGGCTCATATGCATTTAGAGTAGTTTTGCATTTACTGATTCGAGTATAATGTATTGGCATATAGACTAGTATTGCATGAACAATCAATATTGCTATTGTGATAACTTCTAATATCATTTGTGGGTGTCTAAGTTCTAGCAACACATTCTTTGAAAAATATCATAAGACACTATTGACAATTTGATATTTATCAAATAAAGTATTAATTCCAAGGAAAGAAATTGATAATTTTTATTTAGTAAAGATAAGTATTTCATACCAAATGTTACTTATACCATTATTAAATGTGGTCATTTTTTTCGGACAAAAAAAAACTCCATTCAAATTGTAGATGAGCTAACAAATTTGTGCCCATTCAAGCTACAAATGCCAAATGATACATAATTATGAGGTCCTGGATTTCACCAAGGGTTTCCCAACAAAATTCCTATTTGGAAGCACTAAAGCTGGGTGATCTTGTGTAAGATTATACAGAATTTTGAACCTTCACGCATTCCAGATACATTCTCCTTTTTCTTCAACATATTTACAAAAGCGATTCTTATCTTCATTTTCTTATAACCTTTCCATTCAAGGATGTTGTAGCAGAAAGATTTACAGCATCATCTTTAATAATTCATTCTATAATATGAAGAGGCAAATGCAAGACTTTACATATAAAAGTTCATTTTAAATATGCTTACAGTAGCCTTGTATTGACCACTTAAACCATTTCCCAAATGACACAACTGCAGATTTGTCTTAATTTTTCAAAACAAATGTGGATGTCACGGGTGATCCCATAATACGTCCTGTCTTTGACAGGCATATAAAAAGGAGAAAATGCTGGTTATCAGCATTTCATCTTTTCTCACAGTGCTTTTCTACACTGTCTTGATAAGGGACATCAAAAATATGTATTGTTTGGGAGAAGATTAATTCCTACCACATTTCCTGTGACTACAATAACCATATCTGATATATAAAGCAAAACAGACAAATAACAAAGTCACTACAAATATAATGTTATATGATTATAAAGTAACATGCAATATTGTACAGTTAATTGTCAAATAGGCACACAGTTAGGATAAATACTTACAACTTAACCCTTTCCCAAACAGCAAATTTTTAGGATGATTCAATCTGAAAGCTGCTGCAGACGACAAAAGGCATGTTGATAAAGATAAGATTTGTGTATGATAGAGCTCAGAAAATATTGAGACAAAAGGAGAAACTGCTGGTTATCAGCAGTTTCTTCTTTTGTTTCAATGTTTTCCCAAGCCTTTTCTATTAGGGACGTCAAAACCAGGTCTTGTTTGGGAAAGGGTAAATCTTCCCACAATGATGCAAAATGACTCTTTTTTGTTTTGTTTATACAATAAAGTGTGATATCATCGTGAATACACACAATTATATCAACTTCTTTTCCTCAAATCTTTGTTCGATGTTATTGACTTAATTCTTGTTCTTTGGATACAATACATGTACAAGAGCTGTCCGAAGACCGCACGCTCGACTTTCTAAGTTGCTTAGTATAAAGGGGCATAACTCCAAATATAATGGAGCCAGGGTCATGGGCCCTGGTAGTAAGGTAGAGGGTGTGATGGTGAATAGGTATTCCAAGTTTGGGTTGAATCCCTTTGATAGTATGGAAGTTATTGATGTTTGAAAAAAACTTTAACCTTGGTTGCAACGCTGACGCCTGGGTGACAGTATAAGCTCTCATTTTCTTCGAAAAGTCGAGCTAAAAATGGTACAAGTAATTTTGATTCAAGAATCAAGACAACAATTGATATCAAAGGTGTACAGTCTTTAATTTTGAACAATTGGCAAAGGCACCAAGTCACATGCATCTGTGGGAGAAATTAAGACAGCTTTTGAGCCACTATTTACAACATAAGATATTGAAAATACATGTATCTCTTTCTAGGAAATATTCAGAACCTGATGCAAAATTCAAATTACAAAACTCCAGTTGGAGTCTCGGATAAACCCTTTCCCAAATGGCAAAATAGTCCACTTCAAATCACATCAAACAAAGCCTAGTATAGTTAAGATGTGTGCATAATACAGCAGAGAAAATATTGAAGCAAAAGGAGATTTGCTGAATATCAGCATTTTCTTCTTTTGCCTCAATATTTTCCAACGTATTTTCTTTTAGGGATCCAAAACCAGGTCTTGTTTGGGAAAGGGTTAACCAAGACATGTGTCTTGAATAAACGAGACATGCGTCTCAAAAATCTGTTTAATTGTATAATCATTTACAATGAAGAATGAACACAGACTGATATTTATAAATGAAAACAGTATGATTAAAGGGACATTCATACCTCCTTTCTTTACACAGTTTAAACTGCCTCACATTACATGAAATAAATCATGGCAAGGTCCAAAAAATATACCAGCATCATATTCTACTATAGCCAAGTGTAGAATAAGGGACATTTATACTATCTCGTCGAACTAGATAGCTTGTACGGTGAGATAGAGCCCCTTTCACTACACAAGACTACTCTGCAGCAAATGTAACTGGAAGAAATCTGCATTGTAACTGTTTGCTTTATTGCATAGCAACTTAAATAATTCAAAACGGGTTTAAGATAAAAGGTCACAGCTTATATTCTTTGGACCTTACAGAGTGCTAGAGAAAACTTGAAAGCTATGACACATTTTTTTCTCTTCCAAAATTTTATCTCTTATCCTAACATCAGAAATTATAGTATGTTATACCATATGAATTTAAATACAATGTCTTGCCAATTTTAAGAATCTGTATATTCTCCCATTTAATGAAATTTCTATCTAAATACTTCCTTAAAATAAACAATATTTTCAATTTGAACTATAAACTAATCTACACAAACAAGAAAAGCCGATAATTTCCGCAATAACATATCACAGAAGTAGAAAAAAATTCAAACAAATTCAGGTCAGAATAGCATCGGTCATCTTCAAAAATACTGTAAATAAAGCTTGAAAGACATTTTCAAACATGACCAATGATAAACAACTTCTTAAAGGTTATTGCGAGACTTAAATGTAATAAAATATACATTGAATACCTGTATACATTCAAAATAGTCTAGTAATAACCTTAACGTAGCAAGATAACCCAAGAAAAAGACAGCGTAAAACTGATAAGTCTTGCTATACTTGCAAGGTCACAAGATGTTGGCTGTATGATTGATAGAACTTTCAAATTAAATAGAAGATGAATGCCATTATTTACTAATATGGTACATTAAATGATATTCAAACATTCATACAAAGCTTTACAATAGTTGGGTCATACTTGAATTGGAGGCTTTTGTATCTCCTTCAAAATTCTGTCATATTAAATGACTCTAACCATTGTTAGATCACAATTCAAGCATGACCACTGAGTACCCTGGCAAACAATGCACCATTTACGCAAAGCATTTGTGCAAAAACAGTAAATGAAAACATATATATTACTTTAATATGATACAGCAGTGTAACATTCACTAACATTAACTTTATGAATTATTGTCTTGTTGAAAATATACATGTATTACAATTTAAACCATTGCAAAAACAACTTTTGAGCTTTTCTTTTGTCATGTAACATGTAATGCGATTGTTGTTTTTTTTTCAGCATTTTTCTTGACCTTCTTGTGCATGAAATGTAGCCAAAGATCAGACTTCACATAAGACAAGCTGATACTGAAATACATTAATTGCACAAGATTAAAGGAGCCCATGCTAGGTTTTCAGGAATCAGAACAACATGGGCACAGTCAGAGTTTGCATTGTTGAGTGGTACATAGTATTATTTAGGGCCAAAAAGAAAGGAATTTTAGCGCTGATAATTACCGGTAATAATTTTTCACTATCTATCAAGGTCCAATTTCCCATAAATGTTACTAGAAATATAAAGGGCGGGTCAGTCAATTATATACAGATTTCATCTGGAAGGACCAAATGAACTTCATTTGAAATTTCCTTGAACAGAAATAATCTAGCTATGCAGGTTTGCATTCTATATGATATTTCTTGAATATATTTTTTACCTCCGACAACCTAGCAAGGGTCCCTTTAAATATCAGCATCACAAAAGTAGAGTAGATCAAATATTAAATACTGGTGTAAATGAACCAGATTCTGCATTCTTTGTTAACAATCTTTTCCCCTAAAC
This sequence comes from Fragum sueziense, assembly GCA_963680895.1. Taxonomy (NCBI): domain Eukaryota; kingdom Metazoa; phylum Mollusca; class Bivalvia; order Cardiida; family Cardiidae; genus Fragum; species Fragum sueziense. Next base: position 76,598,250 of record OY804593.1, on the reverse strand, counting down.
CAGATTCCAAGGTTTGCCAAAACACTCCTTGAGATTTAAACTGGCACATTGTGGTTGGCATCCAGTAATTGTTTACCTGTTCCAATCCCCTTAGTTGTTGTTGTTGCTACATCTGAAGTGCTCTGTCCACAACATGAAAAGCATCCATTCATAGATTATACCAGTTTGTACTCACAACATCTCTGTCTTCATTTACAATATTGCAGGTATCTCGTACATGTATTTCAGAGACATAGATTAGAGGGAGTGATGATGTTCTGAATCAATTGTTTTTCATCCAAGCCCTATGTTTTGTCAACAAGTCAAGTTCAATGAGTGCAAACAACTAAGGGTTTGAGCAACATTAAGTGATATGAGTAACACATTTGAGTCTGGATCAGAAAAGGGACCCTTGTAGCATTTGAGACTACCATGTATCCTTATCAACCTGTGCCTAGGTGCAGTATGAGCAGGATCATTGCTACTCCACATACCAAAAGTTGTGGCAGATAATGAAGAAAATATTTGAGACCATCATGAATCTCGATCAGACTGTGCACATGCACAGTCTGATCGAGATCCATGATGGTCTCAAATGCTGTAAGGACCTTTTTTTCCATATCTTGGCTCATTTGTAATTTCTCATTTCAAAAACCACCACTCCCTCTTATCCAAGCCTCTGAGTATTTATTACAAAATTTTACTATTTCATAGCTGGTGGTAGAAAAGTTTAAATAATTCCACAATAATTCACACAAAATATTTCAAATGACTTATTATTCCAGTCGTAATTCTTTATTCACTCGTCTGACCACACAATGTGAAGAGCGGACGCGCGTTTTCCTTGCAGTCATTTGATATTTCTGTCCCTATGTTATCCTATAAACTTATCTACTGGGTTTTAGCCTTCTTCTTTGGAAACGGTAACTTGGCAGATACCCTGTAATGAAAAGAAGTTACATTGAGATTATAATATTATATCAATATGACTACTTGAGCTTAAGATGAAAGATGAACTTACATATTCTATAAGCAATTATACTGCCAGAATTCTAAAATATTGGGGTTAATCCTGTATTCTTGTGAAATGCAATTTTGCTGCGCACTGACCTTTGAAGAGCGGGCGAGTATTTCCGATTCTCCAAGAGTTGCCACCCATGAAATTTTAAAATTGCTGGATTGAAATAAAAATCAGCGGGAATCATGCACCCTGGATGCAAAACTGTACCTTAACCCATTACCACACAGTGACGCCTTTTGACTCCCCATTAGATAAATTCTTTTAAAATTGTTGTGGAAAATGAAGAAATTGCTTGTGACAAGAAATTTCTTCATTTCCCACAATGTTTTCTATCCACAAAAGTAATTCAATTCTAGAATTTCATCAAATCGAAAATGTCGTCTGCAACTTCTTTCAAATTGGACTAACCCAAAATTTTGTCGTCTGGTAATGGGTTAAGAGCATTGTACTTACTGTGCCATTATATTGTTGAGCTGGGCTCTGACCAAGTTGACATTTTGGTCTATTGGGACTTTGTATGTCTCATATACCTTAGGCAATGTGAATATCGAAATTACACCTGAAATACACAAATATTACATTGTACATAACATATTCAAAGTATCATTTTCTTCAACAATCGCGGGTTTTCTTCTCCCCTGTAAAGGACTTAACCCTTTCCCAAACAAGACCTGGTTTTGACATCCCTAATAGAAAAGGCTTGGGAAAACAATGAAACAAAAGAAGAAACTGCTGATAACCAGCAGTTTCTCCTTTTGTCTCAATATTTTCTGTGCCATACTTTACACAAATCCTATCTTTATAACATCAATTTTGTCATTTGTGGCAGCTTTTGAAGTGGATCACCCTAAAATTTTGTCGTTTGGGAAAGGGTTAAATAACAGAATTTTCTTCTTTTTTCATTTTTTTTATCATCTATGACATACCAATTTTCTGTTTTTATAAGCAAATATTTTAATATCTCCAGGTTTGGCTGGCAGCATAGGCCAAGATCAAACTGCTTTTATGCAAACTAATCTTGGCCTATGCCGTTTTAAAAATTGCTGTTTAATACTAGTGAAGATCTTCAATAAAATCTCTTTTTAAAGTACATGTACCATAAAGCAACACTTGCACTTTACAATGGAGGATCCAGGATTTCTGTGAGAGAGGTTCAAACATTCAAAAGGGGGGGGGGGGGGGGGGGTTCTATTATTACACAATTTTGATTGAATTTCTGCTTGAAAATGAAATAATTGGGCTATAGAGGAGGTTCGTTTGACCCGAACCCCTCTTGATCCGCCATTGCTTTATTGCTATCAGCTATATCTGAAATTCAAGAAGATGGAAAATGAAGAATTTTGTTCAGCATAAGGTTTTATTTATGTTGAAAAATAGCACCGCAACCATGCATTTATGTTAGGGGTGAAGTTCAAAAAAATGAAGTTTTTATTTAAATCAGAGCCTGAATTAATATATTCTTAAGAATAATGTTCTTTTTGGATTAAAACTATGCATTTCAATTATGTTAAACAGCATGGAAAATTTCATGAAAATCGAACCATCCAAACCAAAGTTACGGCGAAAATTATGCCCAAAAATGTCCCAAGTGCAACGTAAAAAGCGTGACATTTTGATACATTCATCAATTTCAAATGTTGTTTTAAGAAAAGCGTGATGCTTCATGTACCTAAAAGATCCTGCAATTGGAAAGTCATCAATTAAACTCAAGGTTCTAATGTAATTCAGTTATGTGGCACTATGTTTGCTGGTTCAAGTTTATGCATTAATGATAATACCCCATGTGAAAATTGTATCCTCCCGAATAACAAATTTGGAATTTGATCAAATACATTTCATAATTTATCATCAATATACACTTTGAAAGGTATCCGAGGCATAGCAGTATGTCTTATGATTAATTTTCAATTGCAAATAAACTAATCTTGAGCAAGATATTTCAGAAAATAACATTTTTAAACTGCTACCTGAATTTGTCCCAAGTGCAACGCTTTGGGGTTTTAGATCCATAAAAGAAGCATTACCTGCGTAACATGTTGTTTTTCCTCATTTTTCAGATAAGCAAGTCAGAAAACATAATTCACGGGCAATTATTTGCAATTCTTTGCGTGCTGCCTTCCTAAATTTTGCCGACAGTGATGTCCCAAGTGCAACGCGCTTTTCTAAGCAAACTCAGAGCATGTGAAACTTTAAAAACAGACTGAACTTGCAAAACTTTGGTTTTATCTTATTGTTAGAATATACATCTATCAAATAACAGCATTGGAAAAACTTTGTTATGCCGTACAGAGAAATTATTTGGAAATGAATAGCTTATTTTGGCGAAAATGTATTCAGTGGAGTTTTTTTCATGACTCAAAACTTGCAAAACAAACTTTTTTGCTTTTATTTATCGCTTATTCAATGTAGCTGTCAGTCGCAACAATAACTCAAGTTTAATTGTCTTTTGACATGTTTGAGTAACTGTTTTTCAACGAACCTTAAAACGTTGCACTTGGGACAAAAAAAAATCTAAAATAAGAAAATACATGCTGGAATCTTTATTTTTCCAAAGAAATTGCGCTGATATGCAAAGAAAATGAAGAAACTAACAGTAAAACTTCCCTTTAAGGGAAAACAAGTGAACACTAAATAACAAAACGAACCAATCAAGACAAATATTTGATTCATACTAGGTGTGTGCCTGCTTAGAATGAAACAAAAGTCTATTCATGGTGCAGAATATGTTTTAAATGGTGTAGATTATGTTTGGTATTTCTGATGCTAAGAGATAATCTCAAAGGAACACAGTTGTTACTGTTTAGAAGGTCAATACAACTACAGTTAGATCGTTGCACTTGGGACATAATTGATATTTATGCTTTTTACTATTTTCTGTACAGAATTCATCAATCTTATAGATTGATTCAAACTTTGTCGTCAGGTCATCTTTGTCCTATTTTACTATATTATGACGTCAATTACTGTGTCATATTCATTATTTGGCATTATCCATTGAAAGTCTACGCCAATGGTAATCACATACTCTGAGTGACACACATCCAAACATTTATAATCATCGGATGAAATCAAATTTTCTTGTTCGTCAAATCAAACAATTTACTTTTATTAGTTAACGGTGCCACAGGAGCTTTATAAACCCAGTAGGAAACTGTAACAGACTTTTAATTTTTATTTCATTGACAGCTTACGACTCGACAATGAAATCTCTTACTGATTAGGCGAATTTTGCATCGATTAAAACGTTGACTGATGTGCAGAGAGTACCTTTTTTTACAAGTCTGTAAAATTACAGAACTTTTTATCAAAAACTAGAAAAACGAAGCTTTTAAATCAATTTCAATTCAATTTCAAGAGATTTCAAAATATCTACAATACACAAACCTCGAATTTAAGAAACGCTTTTAAAGAATACTTTGCATGGTACCAAAGTCAACCTAAACTGGCATTATTCAACACCTTACATTTATCATGGTGTTACCCTCACTCATTGCCATGTTTATATAAAACATAATTATGATCTCTTGTTGCCAGGTAACCTTAAATTCGAAGAATCTGATTTTTGTCCCAAGTGCAACATTTTATTTTCTTAAGATATCTTGATGACCAGTCTTAGAATTTTCTGAGGTTCAAGGAAAATATCAAATTTACAATATTATGACTTATTTCTTTGATTTACTATCATTTTCAAACCAATGGAAAACAACCGGCGTGATTAGCATACATAAACTTTAGCATTCAATTCTAAGGAACTGAAGTGTGCTGTTTTGAATATTTTTCATGCTCAAAGTTAAAATTTCTTACATTTATTAGTTAATCGACATACATATGGCACATAAGTACTAAAATATTAAGTGAAAAATGTTCTTTTTTGCTCCAAGAAGCCTTAATGACATATTTTTGTCCCAAGTGCAACGCAATGAGGCAAACAGGGCAGCTTTTGGAAGGTCATATTTTACCAGATTTAATCATTGTATCGCTTCGAAATTTTCAGAGCTGTTTTAGAATGTATTGAAGTTAGATAAAAATATATTAATTGCAATATATATGTAGACATCAAATGAGTGGGATAACTTTTATGGGTAGAAACAATGAATTACAGGTGAAATGTATGAAAAAATGGCGAAAAAAATATTTTTTCAAGGAATTTGCTAAAATTAACGTTTTAAAATTATGCACCAAGGTATATTCAATTGAACTTGACAAATGTTTTATTTCAAACGTGAATGTAACAACTTTATGGCGCTCCGCTAAAGAAGTACTGTGTTTTGAAATAAAGTGCCGTTAATGACAAAACCATATGAATTGCAGAAACATGGATACTTTCAGAGAGTGATCGCTATTAATTTCTGAAACTTCAACATCTATAGTAATGATTTATACCGAAACTAAACAGCCTTGTGGCTATTTGATTTTTTACCTCAATGTCACACTTTGACTTCATTTTTTTTAACTTCACCCTTAGGCTGTAAGGTGCTGGAACTAAGTTTGATCACTTACCCAGGATGACAAGAGTCATTCCATCAAACCAGGCTCCAATATAGGTCATCAGCCACAACATCAGACCAAACTGAAAATAAAACATTATTGAATACATCAGGGCAACAAATTCTAAATTCAAATCCTATGTCTCAATGAGACAATTGTAATGAGGACCAACAACAAAGGGTTTGATAAACAATGAATTAAACATTGCATTTTGAAAAGCCTTATCCCCTCTCATCTGTACCTCTGATACATTTTACTAATTGTATTTTTTATTTCTTTTGCACGTAATTTGTCCAACGAAAATCATACATTTGCTAAAAGATGTGTTTGTGAACAATTGATTGTCATATTTTTGATGTCTGTAGTCGAAAGGGCTTGGGAAAACACTGAGAAACAAGAGCTTCGCAGAGCGGTGCATATACGCCCGAGAGAGGCTTGTCAGTAAAATTGGCCATTTTTTTTTTCAATTCAAGGGCAAATAATTCAATAACGAAAAGAGTAATCTGAATTCTGTAAGCGGTGTGCACAACTACACACCATGGAGAATCATTGTGGCAAGTTTGATCAAATTCCGATCAAAACTGTAGGAGGAGTTGCGCACACAAGAAATTGCTAACGGACGGACAGACCGACGGATGACCGGGGCCATAACATAATACGACCCTTCGGGCGTATAATAAAAAGAAGACAATGCTGATAACCAGCATTTTCTCCTTTAGCCTAAATATTTTCTGTGCTTCATAGTACATAAGTCCCATTATTATCAACATCCATTTTGTCATCTGCAGCGGCTTTCAAATTGAAGCAACTAAAAAATTTGCCGCTTGGTCAATGTACCTTGAGTGTGTCAACATAGTCTTCCACGAGATATAATCGTCTAAGTTCCTTGGCACAGTTGTTAATGTTCTCAGCTATCTTAAGAAAGGAAGCATTTTGAAATGTCATAATAATATGTCAATTTCGGGTCTTATTTTGGGAAAGGGTTAAAATACCTTGAGTGTGTCAACATAGTCTTCCACGAGATATAACCGTCTAAGTTCCTTGGCACAGTTGTTAATGTTCTCAGCTATCTTGTCTGCAGCATTCTTAACTACATCTTCTTGTAACGCTATGTCCATGTCCAACAGGTTCCTGTGAATAAACGTAAGTCAGTTCACACTTTGAACCCATTATCAACCACAAAATTTCAGACTGGTCCAAATTCAAAGATGTTGCAAACAACAATTTCAAGTGAATGACAATTTACATGATTTTGTCTTTTCGGGCAGAAAGTATTGTGAGAAATGAATAAATTCCTTGTCATAAGCTACTTCTTCATTTTCCACAATGTTTTCCAAAGCTTTATTCTTTTGAGAAGTTAGAAATACAATGTATGTAGGAATTGGTTAATTCCTGGACATTCTAAGAATCTTCTTTTAACTGTTTGTGTCCATAAAAGAAATTTTAATGTCTGTAAAAGGGTTGATTAAGTATTACAGTAAAAACCATGTTTATTATCAATAATTTATATTTTTGTTCATAATGGCAAGCTCAAATATACCCTATGGAGCACTTATCTGTCAGTTTATTGTTTATGCTTCAGTGTTTCAATCACTAATACAGCAAATTTCACTACTCCATATTTATGTGTTTTTAAGTTTATTTATCATCAGTAGCATCAATATGACTGACAACCCAAGATTAACAGCATTTTCAGCTATTCCCTTTTTTAAACAGTTTTTGTACAGCCTTTTCTATCATCTAAATCATCCTGTGGTTTTAACCCTGTCACAATCAGCAAATAGTTGGGGCGTTTTAGTTCAAAAGCTGCTGCAAACGACAAAATGGATCCTAATAATGGCTGGATTTGTGTATGACATAGCACAGAAAATATTGAGGCAAAAGAAGAAAATGCTGATTATCAGCATTTTCTTCTTTTGTCTCAATATTTTCCCAAGCTACCTCTATTAGCAACGTCAAAACCAGGTCTTGTTTGGGAAAGTATAAAACAAGCCTTACTTGAATGGATGTCCATCGTTGGTTTTCTGTACGGCCTGCATGACATTCTTGTAGACACGGAAGCTCAGTGTGACCGTGAGTATAGCCAGGGACAAGTACGCGAGCACGCTCATCAACGAACAGATGGAGAGAGATAGAAGGATGAACATCATGCTTCCAAACACGACTCCGGTCTTCTTTACATCTCGCCAGTAGATCAACTCCAACACTGAAATAGAGTGGTGGGAGAAAGGATATGAGATTTAGTTTGATATTAATTTTTGCAAAGAACTTTTGAAAACATTTCATACAAGCTAAGACATTTTTGCAGCTTTACATAGAATCTGTACAATAAAGCAGATTACTCTGTAAGTATAATATAGATATAAATGTGACCCGTCTTGCTAACAGGGACCTTATCCAAAGTCAAAAAATCCAAATTTTCACAAACTTGTCAGACTCAGCACAGGTCAACCAGATACTGTATGCGAAAAAATGAACATAAAGTTAGATAGGGAAAACATTCCAGATTCAGAAAATAACATAAAAATGTAAAGTGTCGGCCCTAGTCTGGCTGCGCAGACTGCACAGACTGACTAGGGTCGATACTTTTCACACTTCCTATGAGGTCCTTTTTAGCGTGATGGGTCACAAATGTGCGAAGTAATTGCCAACATGTATGTTTACCATGTGATTATATAATTAATTGGTTGATGAGGCATTAAATCATGATAATTCACTAATTACTACCTGTGAATATTGTGGAATGCACCTCTGTAAATTATAAACTGGTGCCAACTGTTATACATGTTTATACAAACACCTTTATACTTCCATTTTATCTGGAAACATCATTATGCTCAGGTGTATGCCCAACATATTATGGAAATATCTCTTATACTTCAAGGCGATAGGTCCTTTTTTTCTTTCTTACAAATCTCCTGTCTTTTCTAACTTCAAAGGCAATGGTCCTCTTGAGTCATAATAATCATTGGAAACAACTTCAAACAAGATGTGTTTGTGAAACACAAATGCCCATGAAAAGGCCAATGTTAAGTTTTCAAACAGACGGACACAAGTAAAACAATATGTCTCCGATATTTTGATTCGATACGGAGGGCATGAAAATAACAAACCTTAAGCTTACATGACAATTGTAGTTGGGCAACTAAGGACAATATATCAACAATATATCGGTGCCATCATCAAGATATTTGGCACTTCAGCCGCACTATAACATGCAAAACCAATAGAAATATGGTCTGAACTTGATACATGATAATGTAATGTTATGACCTCCACCAATATAAGGCTACTTTCCGAATATCATGCAGAAAAGAATTCATATAATGTTTAATATAAAGGTATCCCTGTCCCAGTAAGTAACATCATAATCATTCCTTGATGACCAAACAACAATACTGTTAGGTCTGGCAAAGTCTTAAGCATTTTGATGCCTACATGGATATAGATAAGCTTGTGCATAGACACAGTCTGATCATGATCCGTGATGTTCTCTAATAGCATCTAATTCCTTGTGGCAACTCGCAGAATGCTGAATTGTTCTTAACCTTTTTCCAAACAAGACCGAGTTTTAATGTCCTTAAAAGAAATAGCTTCGGAAAACATAGAGACAAAAGAAGAAACTGCTGATAACCAGCAGTTTCTCCTTTTGTCTCAATATTTTCTGTGCTATATTTTACATAAATCCTGCCTTTATCAACATCCATTTTGACGTCTGCAGAGGATTTCTAATTGGAAAAGTTAAAAATGTTGTCGTTTGGGAAAGGGTTAATCAGACTGCATTTAGGCACACAATCAAATCTGATAACATAAACAGATTTCTCTGTGCTATAAGAGCCCTTGTTTCAGATCCTGGCTCATTTCTTTTATGAGCCCAATCAAAAGCGTTTTAAATATGCAACAAATCAAACTCAATGTTTTTTTTTGTCAGAAGATTTATGATATTGATCAGCATAGCAAGTCAATAATAGCCTAGCCTGACCTTGATATTGTACCAGCACCGACATTAACTGTTACTCTTGGGACCGACAGAATATCGGAAAAACAAAATGTCCCTAGAAACATAATGCTAGTAGAACAACAACCACCCTGCCCTCACTTCCTATAGAATAGCCATTTTGGCTTGCTGAATATCTATTGGTGGCCTTTGCAAAGATTGAGTGCAAAATTATTGTAATTAATCTACAATACATGCACAAAATAATTGTCTTTAGCTAAATATTCTATTAGTTTGCCATTTGAAGAGCCATCAAATTTTTCTGGGGACACATTTTTGTCATTATGCAGTGAAGAATGAGTTAACCCATTCCATCATAGTGACTCCTTTTGATGCCCTACATGATAAAGGCTTGGGAAACATTGTGGAAAATAAGGAAATTGCTTGTCACAAGCAATTTCTTCATTTCCCACATTATCTTTAACCCACAAAGACCGAAAAATTTATTCACATGAAAATGTAACATTTTTTAATTTGGATCAGTCTAAAATTTTGCCATCTGGTAAAGAAAGGGTATTAGTGTAGAAAATATCACAAAAAAACATTTAAGCAAAAGGAGAAAATTCTGGTCTCTCAACATTTTCTATGTTTCTTCACCTTTTCTATCATGGAATCATTTTTGCGAAAAGGTTAACCCATTACTGCATGATGACGCCTTTTGACGTCCTGTAAGATAAAGGCGACAAGCAATTTCTTCATTTCCAAAAATGTTTTCTGCCAATACACATCTTTCAAATTTGCTGTCTGATATTAAGTTACCGCTGGAGTTGTACAAGGACACGTCATCAAGCTAATGACAAAGCAATGAGGAGTTATGACAAAGCTGATTGTTTTGTTTGGTTTATTCATTATTTCTGAAATTCCAATAGTCTGCATACAGCTTTCTATTTTTAACTTTTTTTTTTTGTGGCATCTGAATCAACAGATTTGCAGGAAGATGCAAATTGGCCTAAATTGAATTCATTACATTACATAATTTACCTTTATCCCAAACAAGATCTGCTTTCTGTAATCTTTTTCAAAGTCCCCAATAGAGAAAGCTTGGGTAAACATTGAGATGTTGAAAACTTGTGAATTGCAAAAGCTTTCATATTTAGTTGTATCAGTTTCCATTTTCATTCAATACTAAAACCATGCGTTGATGTTCAAAAATGTGTTCCAAAGTATTTAATTTGCAGGCTACAACACTTTCAATTTTGATTCAGAAATGTTCAAAAGGAGTCTATGTCCACTTTAACTTGCATTTTCTTGCATGTACAATCTTTTCAACTAATAAAAGTCTAAAGATTAAAGCTCTGCAAGGAAAATCATTATCCCAGTAACCAGGAAAATCAATGAGAACAACTAATCAATTGGACAGTATTATTAGCACACCTGATTATTGAGTGTCACAAAACAATCGCTCAAGGCATCACACTTGCATCACTGCAACTAGCGCAATGCTTTGCCTATACTCATTAGAGCCTGAAGCATGTGGTGAAAATAGGGACAAATCTTGTACTACGAATAGACTACAAATCTACCCGTTTTACCTGATAAATCACTGGTGTTGTTATAAATTCTCATAACTACGGCTTGAATAAACGGCTTGAATAAAGCCATATAGTTACGAGTTTATAACAACACCTACAAAATATAATTGTTTGTCCGAAATATGTCACAGTTATTAGCCAGACAAAATCGTTCCCTATTCGAAAGTATCTTATTCCAAAGGCTGCTTATTTCAAAACAAAACAGTACAGATAGGTAATTAAAATAAGAAATCAGGAAGCAAAATCTGAGATTGGGATAGTTTGAAAAGGTCAAGGACAAAAACAAATATACAAAACTCTTGGAATAAACATTATCTGGTTTATCTCAGAATATATCATATCTTTCTAGATAGGAAGCTAATATAATGGGCAACAGACATCAGATCTATGTTTTGAACGAAGAAATAAGAATAAAGATGGGCATACAAGTTCTCAGAATACAGTCCTTGTGAAGTTTCTACTTATCATAATCTTTCCACTAATTGTTTTGATGTTCCTTTTAGTTGAAGTTGTTCCTACAAAGAAATATGGAGGAATTTGGAAAACATTCACACAAAAGGAACAAGACATATTTGTAAAACATTATATGCCTCCTCAAGGGCCTACCTTTAGTGTAGCCATCTAACAATTGAAGCAGTCCAATGGTATTATCTAATTACTAAGATCAACAAAGGGCAATCATAATCATTCCATAAATATGATTGGCAGAGTTATGGTTCTTGTGCACTGCATTTCTCCATAATGAGCTTTATGTACCTATGATTTTTGGAAGCAAATTTTGTCTCTTTGCAGCCACCTGTCTCTGCACTTTACCATTCTCTGCATACCACACAACATCTTCCAGTCCTCCTCACTATAAATAGTTCTATCAAAAGCAAAGATTAATGAGGTAACAGTCATTCAAACATTCAATATGTAAGTCTGAAGTTATGTGTAGATATTGAATTGTGTGACTGAAAATGAAACATTCAATTAATCATGTCTCTAAGAGAAGAAAAGATCAACGTAGTAATTTGCTTTATTATGGGTCAAAGATCAGTCCAATGGCCTTCCTTGTAAATGGGTCAGTCAAGTTTACTGAACTATGAAATATATTCAAAGACTACACAAACGATTAATATGCATGCAGTTGTGTTAAAAATAGATACAGCTCCAGCATGGAATCAAAGTATTCAAGGTATTCTGGATAATCAAAGTACCTAATCAATGTGCTCTACGAATCAAAGTTTTCAAGATATTCAAATGGATAATCAAAGTACCTAATCAAAGTACTCTACTTCTGGATAATCCTACATTATTGACAAAGGGGGTGTCTCAAATCTGCCCACGCATGGATTTTCTTTCAATTCTGCATGGTGATAAAGGAACATATACAAGCTATGAAAATGCATTTAGTTTCTTAGATAATCCAAACTGGATTCCAAAAAGCCACCTTGACTTATTCCCACTATGACATGAAACATGGCCCCTTTTTCATGTGTCGCAAAACTTTAGTTTTGTGTATTTTCAAGATCTGTCAATTGAATTTGATCCGAGACGCATAAGGCATTACATTCATACCAGAAAAGGTATTTGGGGAAATTATTATGAATGTTTTTTATTGAATTAATCATGAAAAAGTGCATATTTTTCAGCAAAATTTTGGAAAAGAGTAAAATTGAATTCCAAAGTTAAGTATGTTGGAGTCTTTGTCAAGATTCCATATCATCACAAAAACATGCTACATATTTCCTCTTACTTGGAGCCAAATTATATAGAAATCCAAAACCGGTAACAATGTCATATAATGCATATTATTGATGAAGGTGATGTTTTGGTCCAAAACTTGTATTCAGTAAAAATTTGATTATGCTCCTAAAAACATTTTTATATTCAGTAAAATCAACTGTAGCATACAGTACAAACCTACAGCAATATTCATGTCCAAAAAACTCATTGGAAAAAACATAGAATTAATATAAATATTACGTATATTTACAAAATTACATGTATGGAAGCCAAGATAGGCATACATATACACGTTGAAAGTTTTCTTTACTATTTGGTCACATTGTCTATGCACCATTTTTAGTGAGACTATGACATGCAATAAATGTCAAGCCAAATGTTATGAAATTGAAAAGACGCTTAGAACCGGTACGGTAAAGCATCAAACGGTGCCCTTCTGGGTAACTATTACATAACCAATTATTTTTGCTCTAAGCGCCCCTGATGAACTTACATGATATGGAAGGTCCCCTATGATTCAGTAAAAGACTGTTACAGCATTATATCTTTTCAGATACACAGTTGAAAATGTGTTTGTTTATTTCAAAATGTGGCCCTATTGGGATAAAACAGGGTGCAATTATTTCCTCAAATTATTTTTCTGACCATAGCTTAACCTGTATTGATACACAATTTATACACATTTCAATGATGTCATATGATTAACATGTTGTTTAGCCATCAATAGCCCTTAATAGTGACATGGGAGCTGGATTATCTGTTTCTTATGCATCACAACAATATTTTCACTTTTGCACGATTGTCAAATGCCATCAGAGAAATCGGTGCTTTTTCTTAATTGCTTTCTCATGTTTCAAAAGATCTATAAATAACTCTTGCTGTTAGCTTTCATGAATCACAACTGACTTGGATAATTTAAAATGATTTTTATAGAAAATTTCCTCTCTTTTTTGTAAAGTAGGTACACCTGGGACAAGATCTAATGTGACCCTGGACAAAAATATTGTAACCAACTTTGAAGTCTACCCCTTAGCAAACTTACATACAAAATTTAAAACCTCATGGCTGTGTAAAGCTTTACAAAAAGAGCTTATTTTTATGATATGAAATGTTTCCCCTTTTATGCTGCCACAACAACAAAAGTTTATGACAAAAAGAAATTCTAATACATAGAGCTGTATTCCTTTAAGCCAATGATACTTTTTATCAAGTTTCAAAAAGATTTACATATAAGATTGGGAGAAAAAAGAATTTTTGAGAAAATGCCAACAGACAGACAGACACACGGACAGATGACAGGAAATAACCGAAAAAATGCCTTGCATCTTGATTCATCCTCAGGTAAACTACAAGAGGGCCAAGATGGCCCTATTAGTCCATGAGCCAGACAACTTTTTGGTACCACTTGGAGGGAGTAATTCTAATTACACTTTCTGAATAGTTTGATATATGTAGTTGATTAATTGATATGATAGCAGTCTGAAATTGGTAGCTTATGCCAAGAAAATCGCACTTTTTTAACCCTACCCCAATTTCACGCAGTCACAAATAGAAAAGTAGGTGCGTTTTCCTTTTGAAGTGTATGATAAATACGAACATCTTTCGTCTGAATTTTCTTTGTCAAAACAATCTTTGGGAACATGCTTTCAGTCTAATTATATCAAAACTTTGATATATGGTGTTTCTAGGCTATAATTTAGAAAACAAAATGACAGCTTCTACGCAGTTGACAATTTACGTATTTTCAACGCCTATTTTCTCAATTTTTGGACTCAAAAACGTAAGTTACCACATATTGTAATACGGAAATATATTTCTATATGTCCATTCATCGATTCCTGGCAGTTCCGTGGTAGAGAACGCTTAGAAAAAGTCTCAGAGGGCCTAGAACTTTTTAGCCTTTTCGTCCCCAGAAATGTTCGTACCTAAAATGATATTATGGTTCCAAGTTTTTAAGGCTTTGAAATTTCTCCCAGAAATGCTTTTTTGTGCCCAAATATTTGGATTTTGTCTTCATAAGTTCTTAAATGTCCAGATATATCAAATAAATGGGTAAAATGTTGCATTTTTCCGTTGCAAACTTGCAAACAAGACACAAGGAATCTTTTGTCGAATAATCCATGGTAATGGTGAACACAACTCATTCTAAAGCAAGACCTGGTTTTTTGAACGTCCACATTTCAATAGGCTATGAAAAACGATGAGACAAAAGAAGTGTTTTCTCCTTTTGCCTTAATATTTTCCATGCTATATTGTACTCAGACTTTACATTCATTGACCCAAATTTTGATGTCTTAACCAGCTTCCAAATTTAATACAGAGCCCCAAATAGGAGGGGGTAATGTCTTTTCAAAATGAAAATTATTTGTTAACATACATAAGACTCTATGTTGTTGGTACTCATTTGAATATTCTCGTCGATATGATTCAAATGTGTACCCACAAGATAGGGTTTGAAATTTAAATAACAGAGCCAGATTGTCAAAATTTTGTTACTTGGGAAAGGGTTTAGAAAGAAAAGCCACGCAAAACATTGGTGAAAAAGGAAAAGTTGTTTTCCAGTTATTCCTCATTGTCGGATGAAAAAGCAATTCTGTTCCACAATTTGGAATTATTTTCTTGAACGCAATCCCTTTCAGATTAGACCAGTCGTATTTTCTATCCTGCGAAAATATCACCGCAAAAGAAATATAACATGATTAAAGTGTATTGTTATTTCTTTTCAGAGAAAAGAGTATCCTTTTGAATGAATAAAGGTTGAATAAAGATGAAAACGTTTGCATTTAAAGAAGATGAGTTGACGAATTGTGTTGAAAATTTTGTTATGCATTCGGACTTATGCAGCTACATCTACATACGGCTATGATTATGTACTGGAGAAGTTGTTTTGAAAAATGTGGTTTGAAAAGCGTGTTAGTAATATATAAGTGAGCACAAAGTCCTGTGATGTTATCATAATTGTGAAGTGTTGTGTTTCTTGTAAAATGTCATACAGTAAGAGTGTGCGATATTCTTGTGATGTACAGAACAAGCTCCCTCACAGATAGATGACTACACGTTTAAGTGGCATCAACTTTTCGGGTCAGATATGGAAAAGGATAAAGACAATGAGAGGCCAGGACCCAGCCAGCACAGAAAAAGGCAAGGCCCAGAACCCGATTCAGATATACCTATCAAACAGCCTAAAAAGTTAAATGGATGTTCAATTCACCATGACAGTGTTAATGACGATGAAAATCTTGTTGTGCCAAAAGATTACCACTCTTGGGCAACTCTGCTGAATGCTGCTAAGATAAGACAATACACACCGATTTTAGAGATAGAAGACTCACTAGATGAAGGTGAGATTCCAGATATAAAGTACCACAGAGATTGCCGTAGCTTGTTTACGATGAAAAGAGATCTCCAAACACTCTCAAAAATGCCTATAGAAACAATTAAAAACAGTCCCTGTAAATTCAGATCATCCAGAAGAGCGTCGCTTACAGGACCCTCACGTGTATATGAAAATGTGTGTGTCTTTTGTCAGAGAAAAACAAGGTACAAAAGGTTTTCGAGAACGAAAGAGGAATTAACAATGTGTATAGAGCTGCGTGGTGATGAATCCGTAAGACTAGCTGCTACAAAGAAGAATGACAAGAGAATACTGGCATTATCAAGTAGAGAGCTTGTTGCGGCTGAAGCCCATTACCATTTCTCTTGCTACCGGGGCTATACTCGCTGTCTCTATGAAAGCATTGCTATGGGACCAAATACTGATATTTCCAGCAATCCTGAAATGAGCTATGACAACTGTGAATCACAGGCGTATAAGATGTTATTTGACTATATACGAAAAGATATGTTTTCGCATCCACGTGTCATTACCATGTTAAGTTTGAAAGACAAACTCATTAGTATGATGAATAGTCTTGGTGAGTCAGATATAAAAATGTCAACCAAAAAACATCTAAGACGAAAAGTAGAGCAAGAATTTGGGAAAGCACTAAAGATATTTCCAGATGAGAACGGTAAACTGCTGCTAGTTCCAGATAATCTAACCATACGTAGCTTGGCAGTACGGAATCAAAGTCTTGAGAAAGAGCTAGACAGGAAAAAATGTATTGACACTTCCAACATGTCGGAGCTGGTTCAAAAGGCTGCACATGCTATTAGAACGGACATCAAGAAAAGTGAACAAGTTCAGAATTGGCCTCCTTCCATTGAAGATCTTGATTTATTTCAGATCACGTCACCCTTGACCAAATGTTTTCTCACCACAGTTTTAACTGGTGACGCAGGGTCAAATGACATAACAGACAAGGTTCAGAGACTAGTAAATTCATTTGGACAGGATTTGATTTATGCCGTGTCTAATGGAAAGATCAAGACGCCAATACACATCTTATTACCATATGCAGTGAAATCTCTAACCGGCAATTCAGAGTTAATAGGAATTTTGAACCGTTTGGGACATGGAGTATCATATTCCCAAGTTGAAGAGATAGACACAGCTTTGTGTTTGAAAAAGCTGTCAAGAGCTGAAGTTGATGGAGTTGCTTTACCATCCAACATAAAACCATTTATTCAGACAACGCTCGCCTGGGACAACATAGACCGTCTAGAAGAAACACTAACAGGAGAAGGAACATCACATCGCGTGAATGGTATAGCTGTCCAGGCCAAAGTGTACGGTCCTGAGCAACAGAGCACACCCATAAATGTTGAACGTAATAAACAGAGAACCATAGATGTAGTAGTCGAGGAGCTACCGTTATATAACAGCGGAGAAAGAGTAGGTCCCTCCAAAATTGTCACAAAAGACATAGAGTATTTGGGTATTACAAGGCAGGCGTGGTTGAAGAATCTGGCATGGTTCATTGCAAGGTATATGCATCGCCAAAGCCAAAGTATAAGTGCATGGACAGGATTCAATATTATGTGTCGCAAGCAAAATATCGTACTTCAGGATTCAATTGGCTACTTGCCAACGATAAATTTCCCTGCCACTGACATGTCAACAGTTTTTGAAGTCCTGAACCGTTCCCTCACCATTATGCGTTCACTCAACCTAACCAGTATCGTCTGTGTTTTTGACCAAGCACTTTATTCGAAAGCTGCTGAAATCATATGGAAACACAAGGATAGGTTTTCTGGGATAGTTTTGAGGATGGGAACTTTTCATACCATATGTACATTACTGGGAGTTATTGGGAAAAGATTTCAGGATGCTGGACTTAAAGATCTGTGTGTAGAAGCTGGTGTTGTTGCCCCCGGATCTGTAGCTGGAGTCATGGAGGGTCGTAAGTACAACAGAGCTGTACGTGCACATAAAGTCTGTTATGAAGCCTTAATGAGACTAATTTGGAAGGAATTCCTTACATGGATAGAAGCTGATAGAGAAGAAGCTTTACAGAACGTTACAAAGGCACTGGACTGTGTTGGAAATCTGCATGAAGAGATAGATGATGACAAGTTCAACTCCGTTTTGGCTGATGGTTCGTACGTGAAAGCAGCGGGACTTTTCAGTGAATTTCTACAACATTTAAGAAATACAAACGGAAGTCTTTCCTCCCTTTGGATGTCATATATCGATATGATCGAGCTTCTTCTCAACATGATCCGGGCATCCAGAGAAGGTAATTGGCAGCTTCATCTCTCATCCATTCGGAGCTTCATCCCATGGTGTTTTGCGTATGACCGGCTGAATTATGCCCGTTACCTTCCAATCTATTATTCAGAGATGGTGAATCTCGAAGACAATAACCCAGATATACACAACTATCTATCGTCTGGAGGGTTTTGTGTTCAACTTGGTCCACATAACCTTTTCGGAAAGATTCCTGTAGACCAGACAATAGAGGAAACCGTAAACAAAGATACACAGACAGCAGGAGGTACAAAAGGATTCAGTTTGAAAGCAGGCGCTGTAAGCAGATACTACATAACTGCTGAATATAGAAGTACCTTCCTGAGATATCTAAGACAAATGCTGAGCCTTGGCGAAAGCGGTGTAAGTCATAGCGACTTAACACGACCAAGGATACAGAAAGATGAAAATGATGTTGCCGCTGTTGTTGATCTGTTGGAAACGAATTGGGTAAATCCATTCAGCTCACAGAAACTTGACATAGTGAGTCTTTCCACCGCGGCCATGGCATCGAAGGATATTGTTCAAGATCTAATGAACGCATACAAAGTTGGAGAAAAACAATACAACAATTTCAAGACACAACGGCTTGAAGTAAGTCCTCCATTAATAAAATTTCATGACCGTCTACCAAAACAGAATTTAAAGACATTGTCGGACATAAAGAAGAAGAAGCAAATCGTGAAAGTATCGGGAAAAGAAGTCATTCTGCGAGCAGATAAGAATCTGTTTGGTAATATGCTAATTATAGCACAGGGAAGACGCCTGAGTATGCAAGGAGTTCTTACGCACCCTCTAGGGCCAGTGCCATGGAATCTAGCAAATCCCGATGGAACAATACGGAAGACAAACAAAGCAGAGCTTAAAAGAACCATCGAGAAAAATGCAACGCCAGCAGAATCCATTGAAAAGCCGGCTTGTTGTATAATTGACGGAATGGCTGTTATACAGAAGTTAGTGGGAGACAGAAAAACATTTTCAGAGATAGCGGATCAGGCTCTTGTGTCTATTTTGAGTGAAGGTCGTGAGTGCGAGCGTATAGATGTTGTATTTGATGTATATAGAGATGTCACAATCAAACAGACTGAAAGAGATAAGAGAGCTGAGGACACTGGAACCCATTTCAAAAACATAGCACCAGGTCACCGTATTCAACAATGGCGACAGTTCCTTTCTAGTTCTAGCAACAAAACAAGCCTAATCAAATTTCTAGTGCAACATTGGACTGAACAGAAGCAGCGACAGAAGCTTAAAGAGAAAGTGATGTATGTAACATGTGAAGATAAATGCCATAAAGTTACAAATGAAGATGTTGTAAATGTAGATGACTTAGAGTCAACCCAAGAAGAGGCAGACACAAGACTTCTACTCCATGCGGCACATGCTGTGAAATCAGATTATAAATCTGTAGTAATTGTATCTGAAGATACAGATGTATTTCTGCTTTGTCTGGCATACGAACATTCGATGCAAACACAATTGTTCCTAAAGTGTGGCACAAAGACTCGTGTTCGATATATTGACATCAGTGCACTTGCACAAACACTTGGTAGAGATGTGTGCCAAGCATTATTAGGTATGCACGCGTTCACTGGATGTGATACTGTGAGCGCATTTTACGGCAAGGGGAAAACAAAAGCTCTGAAAATACTGAAATCTAACAATATTTACCAGGATGTGTTCAAGGAGCTCGGAAAAGAGTGGTACATTACAGAGTACTTGTTTAACTTGTTACAAGCGTTTACTTGTGAACTTTATGATCAAATCAAGTCTGGTGTCAAGACTGTAAACGAGTTGCGCTACAAGCTATTTTTGGCCAAACGAGGAGAAGCGGATTCGTCCCAACTTCCACCATGCAAAGACTGTTTAATAAAGCATGCTGACAGAGCCAATTATCAATCAGGGATATGGAGACGATGTTTGGAGAAGGACCCAAAAGTTCCTAACCCTACGAATCATGGATGGTTGATAAATGAGTCGAACGTTCTCTCAGTTGAATGGATGAAAGGCCAAGCAGCGCCTGATGACGTAATTGAGCTGTTGTCATGTAAATGCGCTAGAAACTGTAAACTACCAGAGTGCATGTGTTTGAGAAATGGTCTAAAATGCACATATATGTGTAAGCTACAGACATGCACGAACCAAGCACCTGTTGAGGACGTTCCAGAATATATTGACTTTGAAGAAGAAGAAGTAGACAGTGATATATCTGATGACGAGGATAGAGACAGTGTATAGATACAACCCAAGAAGACCCGGAGACAGTTAACATGTTTTTATCTCTTGGATGAAACTTTTGTTGCAAGTTTATGGTCGATCTTGTCGTCTACATGTCAGTTTCGTTTGTACCAGTCTGATGTGTTGCTGTTTTGTGGATGGGTAAATAGTCTACCGAATATGAAAAAAAAAACATTGCAGCGTTGTGTGCGTTTACGTACTAGTGTATTTACTTTCAGTACTGTAAGTACTTTATCATATGTCACATTTAATTTCAGCCTTTTCGTTCTTTCAGTAGTAGGTAAGTTTTTGCCTAGGAATAAAACTTATATATCATGATTATATGTATATTGCATACCCAATTTTTGAAGTATTTGTGAGAAATAACGAACTAAGATTAAAAAACTTACAACTTAATAATTTCATTCAGAGCCACTCAGAGATACTGTCATCCATGATCTAATTTGTGCATTACAGTGTGATATTGTTTACCATCAATCTATCATCAACACAGATTTTTCGAAGTGATCAGTGGAAAGATATTGTAAATGTGTACGTGTTAGTTATATAAACCGAGGATAGCTTTAGACTAGTCTCTTGAGTTGCATATCGAGCATATTTCAGTAAGTGGTCATGAAAACTGGATGCTAAACCAGTCTTCTCTGTGTACACTTTTCTGGTTCATTTTGTCTTTATCCATTCCCAATGAGACATTTTTGGCGAAAAGGCAATTTAAAACATTCAGAAAAAGAAGAAAATACTGACATACATTTTTCCCTATAGTTCCAATTTTTCTTGCTTTCTGTGCAATATGATTCATACGTCCAATCCTTATAAACTTCTATTGTGTGCTCTGCATCAGCATTGGAACAGTCCAAAGCCATTTTGTTAGGAAAAGGTAAAATTTAAGGGTCATGGTGAATTCAGAAAGACTGACAGCATGTAAATAATTGTTTCGGAAATATTACTAGAAGAAATATGTCGACAAATATGCAAAACGACAAGAAACTTAGAGACTGGCAAAGTTGTATATATTAAATTCTAATTACAATATCAATATGATACCTATGTTAAAATCCATCTAGGTTGATATCCATTTATGATTTTGTTGTTTAATGATCCAAACATGTCTACGTACTAATTAAGAAAGAGAAAATGAAAATTATCAAAATGTTATCTGATTATTTTCATCCCTATACAATTACTACAATTACTACATTCCTTATATATGTTTCTCTGCGTACACTCGCATTTTGCGAAGGTTAATATTTCAAAACTTTATTTTTTTAATATCTGAAACACATCTATTTTACATGCATGTGCTTATAATAGAAGTATATCGATTAAATAGTCGTAAAACGGACTCTTTGTGTACGTATAGTAAACCTTCATTTTCCTCTGTCAGAAATTGGCGTTTTAGGGTACCCTCAAAAAAGCGTGTTTTTCGTGGCATAAGCTACCGATCTGAGATTGCTATCATACTGAAACATGAAGTTTAGATGTCAGACTAACCAAAAAGTACAAAAAGAATTACTCCCTCCGAGTGGTACCAATCGGCCAAATTTTCGGTCCTGGCTCATGGACTATATATCGCTCACCTTAGAGATCATCAAGATGATAATTCTTGTCTCATGTTACATACACAACTTCTGGACAACATTCATTAGAGGAAACAATTTAAACAATGCTGGTATTAGAGAGTTATACTACCATGGGAAGTGCAAAATTTACCTTTTGGATCTCTGATAAACAGAATTGGAGAAGATTGTATCATTATGAGACAATTCTACATACAAATTTTCAAAATCCTTACACCAAACAGTTTAGGAAAACTAGACAAACACAAGTTTCATGAAGATTAGACCAAAATTTTTGCCTCCAGAGTGCTAACAAAGATTTTGTCATCAAGGCCCCTTTTCCATGATATCGACTGGAATATTACCATTTTTTAAAGGGTTTATCCTTGTGACTAAAACAAACATTCTTTTAGTTTCATGAAGATTATGCCAAAATTGTTGCTTCTATAGTGTTAACAAGATTTTGTCATAAAGGCCCCTTTTCCCATGATATCAAAATGGAACATTCGGATTGTTGATAGCTTTATCCTTGAAATTAGAAAAATATTCTGATCAAGTTTCACAAAGATCAGGCCAAAATTATGGCCTCTAAAGTGCTAACACGGATTTTGTCATTATGGCCCCTTTTCCTGTGGTATCCAACGGAATATTCAATATTCCAATTCTCTGTGACTACGCAAACATTCTGATCAATTTCTATGAACATCGGGCGGAAATTGTAGCCTGTACAATGCTAACAAGGATTTTGTCTTTTAGGCCCCTTTTCCCATGATATCAATGAGAAGGTTCCAATCATCAACAGGGTTCACCCCATATAACCCCCAAGAATCAACAACATATGGCCCTATGAAAAAATTCTGATTTGAGATGAAAAGGTTTTCCAAGTCAAATATCAAAATGTTAGAGATAGAACTCTTATCCCCTTTATAGACCCCAAGAATCAACAACATAGGGCCTTCTTTTCATTGCAAAATAATTAATTTTATAATGATTTGGTAAAGTGCTAAAGAGAATATATTAGTTGCAAAATAGAAGCAAGTCTGACAGAGTCTCTGATTATATATCCCAAGACTAGAGATTCAAATAGATGAGGTTAAGGGATTTCCAAATTGTAATACACCTTTCAATGTTTATCAAACCCTGTGATGTGGGTATTCATTTGAATGATCTAATCAAAGCTATTTAAATGATTACCAACACCAAAGGATCGCTTAAATAACAAATAGAATATATTTACCCCTTTTTACATGCACCTCCCAATTCTGGTACTGGCATAAATGTAAACAATTCTCGGCTTTGTTTATTTAATAGGATAAGATATTTCCCCAGTGGGGGATCAAAACCTTGTAACTCGAGCATTGTCAAGCTGTAGTTACGAGGTTTTGACTCCCACTAACCATATATTACCTGGATGAAATTTGATACCCACAACATAGGGCCAATTTTCATTGTATCACAATAATTTGAAGTATTTTGGTAGAGGGCCTTGAGATGATTCTACACACAAAATTTCAAGACTCTAGGCCTTATAGATTGTGAGGAGAAGATTTTTTAGTAATTGTGGACAGACAGACGGACAGACGGACGGACGGACGGACGGACGGACAGACGGACGACGGACGGTGAGCGATCACAATAGCTCACCCTCAGCACTTCGTGCTAAGGTGAGCTAAAAATAACCAAAAAAGTAAACAAAACATTTGAAAAAAAGTCATTTTTAAAAAATATTAATTTTGTCCATTCTTGGAAATGTGCACTATTCAGGGGGAAATTCCAAAAGCAACATTTTACCGGTTTTATTTTTAATCGATATTTCCCGATAATCATCAGTATATTTGTGCGCAACTTTTACATAATTTTCAAATCTTGACAAAAACTGGAACAAAGAAAATTTTTGAACAGAATTTGCTTAAAATATTTAAAAACAATGAATTTTTGGGTTACCCCCTTACATCAGTTGATATAAAACAATTATTTTGTACATAATTATATATAATTTTGTTTCATACAGAATCACGGACTACTGGGCATTATTTTTAGAATAAACTACGCGATGAAACTAATAACCAGAACGCTTGCACACTGTTTTAATCAGGGTACCCTCTTTTTTCATGGTGAAAACTTAGAATTCCGAGAAAATTGATTTCTGGAATGTGCGATTTGAAACATTTCATGAATATGAACCGTTATCTAGTGTACTAACTTCACGCCAAATTTCATTAAATTCCGAGCGTGGGCAGACTCCCATGTTATTTTTCCTATTCGTGAGACACCCCCTTTGCTTCCCAACAGTACTTTCATTTTTCTTCTAAGCATAGCGATCAAAACAGAGAATTTTTGGAGAGAGGTTTTTATTAATTAAATATTGAAGCCCTACGTTCATAACAGTGACAGAAATACAGGGTATTTTGTCCGGATGCAGAATCATTTGTCTGTATTGAAATTCTACCTTTTACATGTCTATCTAATACAGAACATTAATCAGACAAAATTAGGTCAATTGCCAATTAGGAAGATTGGTATGATTACATAGTTGTAGTTTGAATGTGAAAAATATGAACTGCAATTTCAGCACATGAAATTGTCTAGCATCAGTCGATTTATAATCTTGAAAAGGTAAAGTTTGTTTCCAGCTTTTTGCAAGGACAGAACTTTCATTTCAAGAAATTACATATAATTTGAAACATAGGTTGCCAAGCTTTTTCACTTTGCAAATACAAAACCAGGTCTTGATTAGGAAAGAGATAATGTTCATCAGAAAAAAAGCTTGACAATTTCTCCACTAAAAGCCTATTTTTTTCAACAATGGAAGATATTTTTCTCAGCATGTTGAAAATGGCATTAGTTGATGTAGGACTGCTATTGATTACACATACATGACTCATACCAGGCTAGCAGATTATACCATTACAATACAATTTTCAGGTCAATACATGCTGGTGGAAATGGTATGACTGATATTGGCACAACATTTTCATAAGCTATGAGTCCTATATTCTCTTAGTTCCTTGCTTAACTATTTCACAAATGACACACATTAAGACTGCTCCAATTTGAAAGCTGTTGCAGAGAAAGCAAAAATGTTGTTGATACAACTTTATGTTAGATATATCTCACAGAAAAGAGATTAAAATATAGAGACACAAGGAGATAATAGCTGAGTGACTTAACCCTTTCCCAAACGACAAAATTTTGGACTGTTCCAATTTGAGAGGTGATGCAGACGACAATTTCAAGTTGGTGAAATCTTAGAAATATTTTCATTTTGGGTTAGAAAACATTGTGGGAAATGAAGAAATTGCTTGTCACAAGCCATTTCTTCATTTTCCACAATGTTTTCCAAAGCCATTATCATATAAGGCATCAAAAAGCATCACTGTGTGGTAATGGGTTAAAGTGGCTAGCATTAATATGCACCAGCCTAGTCTCTAATTGATTATCATGAACTTGGTCAATCTTTACTACTTTATCTAGACCATTAATTGTAGAGTCCATTCCTAAATGAGTGAACCATAATTGACATTCACCTATTACAAGGTTTTACTGCATTTAGAGTTGCTTTGCTTGCTATGTATTTCTGTGATAATCTAAATTTCCTTAGTTCTTAATATTCTATTTCCTATTGGTACTTCACCAGTACAAATAGTGATGAAAAGATATAAGATGATACACAGGATTATAATACAAGTTTACGATCAATTAAACTCAGCTGATAAGGCAAAAAAAAAAGATTGCTAGATTAATTGGGGTTTAAAACCTCTTTCAACAGCCATGATCATATCACAATGGCTGGAGCACATAACCATGGATTCTTTTTGTTTCTCATACCGGTACTACCATAACATCCTTACAAAGCCTCCAGCTGCTGGCCAACATAGGTTAATTATTATCAAACCAATGGTGGGTGACAATTTTGTCAGAAAAGATATTTGCCGCAGCCGGGAATCGAGCCAGGACCTCTCATGTAAGAATCTGATGTGCTACCAACTGCAATATGGCTGCAAAACAAGAGTTGTCAGAGGACAATATAGCATGCCTATACTAGAATATGTCAAAAGAAAAGTCAAACTCCAAGGTCAAGGTCCCAAATGAAAGATCTTGTCAGGAGATATCAATGTGCAAAATTATCAAGGCTCTATCTGTAATAGGGTATAAGATAAATGCCAAGTTAAAGTTTTAAAATTAGGTCAGACTCTAAGTTTACAGTCACAAGGTCAAAAGTCATGAACCTGAATTAAAGGCATTAGTAGGACGTATTTGTGTCTTAAATGCAAATGCTCTGTCAATTGTAGGACATAACATATAGACAAGGTAAAAGTTTTTGTCTACATAGCAGACATGTACGACAGCAAAGACGCAGAGGCCGACACTAGGGCTGTGACATTAGCTCTCAAGACATAAAGTCCTGACTTGCTAAAAACCAATTTCAGAATAGATCAGTAGGCTATGTTGGTGTTTAAGATTTAAAGGGAAACCCGAGATAATGAAAGATTATAAACTAGAGTACACAGCAATGGCCAAAATGCTCTATGGTTGAATGTTCTATAATATGTTAAGGTACTTAACAAGACCTGGCTTTGAAATCTCTTTTTGAGAAAGCTTTTTGAAGAAAAACGGTGATTATCAGCATTCTATCCTTTTTTCTCCAGCGATTTCCATGGTAAGACAAACATTTCATACACTTGGTTACATTGATTTTTGCTCCCTCTATAGTCATTGAATTTGGAATGGTCTACAATTACATGATGTGGGAAAAGCTTATTACCATTTAGCATTGGCCATTGGGCAAGACAGGTGATTATGACAGTAGTATATATTGTGTAGTACATGATACAGAAAGTCACTAGAATTGTTCTATTGTGATCATGCCATATGTTGGGTTACAAATCTCATACATGTTTTGCAGGCAAATGTACCTTGTTCATACACCTCTTTCACAAAAGCCATCATCCCCTGTCTCATGAATGTGACCTTCTTGGTGGTAGGTTCCTTATCATTTGCTGATGGCTTGCTTGTTGTAAGCAAGACCTCTTTAACTTCCACAGTTTCACTTTCAGTTGAATTGCATGTATTGTGATTAACATTTTCTTGTATTATTTGATCTACTAGTTCATCCTTCTCATGGGTAGTAATGGTATCCCCTACATTATTTTCACATATTTCACCTTTAATTGCATCCTCACTTATGTCTTTAGCACTTTGATCATCAATTTCATTGTCAATGTTTTGTGTGTCAATAACAGTATCATTCAGAGAGTCATCAAAAGGAGCTATATCCTCAACGACTTCCTCATCAGAATCACAGACATAAGTATCGAAATCCTTCTCTTCAATATCTTTAGCAACTTTGTCTTCAGATACATCACCTTCCACTGTTATACTTGAAATAACAGGTACACTATCAGTCTTCATTTTTTCCATAATTTGGTCAGCGTCTTTGAAAATTTGTTCCACAAGTTCATTAGCCAACTTATTAACAGCTTGATTAACTGGTTCAATGTCAGTTTGTTTATCTACAGTTTCTATTTCACTAGTTTGGGTTGTTTGTTTAGCATCGTCGACAGTTTCAAGTTCATCATCTTCATCATGGACAATCATTGAGTCAGTACTGCTCTTCATCTCGGATTGATCATCACTCTCTGTAGTACTAAATTGACTTTCTGGCACAGTTTCCAAGTTAGCATTAGTACTGACATCCATTTCTATTGCTTCTTCCCTAGGTTCCGATACTGAAGAATCTATTGGTTGCTCAAGGTCATGAATTATCATAGAGTCACTTGCATTTTCTGATATTCTTTGACTTCTGTGTAAATTTGCATCAGTGTTCAAATTGTTTTTTCTCCTAAGTACAACCTCTTCCTCTTCAGGTTCAACTTTTTTGTCAACCTTACTTTTGTATAAATTAAATTTGGCAGGGTCTGGTAATTCTGATATGGCATTTAACTGTCCAGCACTTACTTGCTTTATTGGTTCATCTGCAGGCCCTGAAATAGCACTTTCTGATTCTTTATATGCTTCAAGTTTTTCATAAACATCTTTCAAGTCTTTCACCACTTCGGCCTGGAGTTGAGCCTGAACTATAACATTACTAGTCATTTCTTTTTCATTTTCCAAATCCTTAGCTTCATCATCATAATCTATTAGTTCCTGTTGAACCTCCTCAGAAACCTTTTCAACAATGGGAGATTCTGGATCAAAGAATAGAGTGTTTGTTGGTGAGTGGAAGCGTACATGAAGCATGTCTGGATCATTGGAATCTGAGCTAAGCTTGGCTTTACTCCTGTCTGAATGCCTGAAGGAACTCTGTGTAGTAGCTGACATCCCAACAACCTCAATATTGTGACTGTCTATATCAGAGTCTGAGTCATCAAACTGATGTTCATCTTCCTGTCCCTGTTTAACTAGAGTTTCCATTTCCTCCATCAAACCTTTAACATCCTCTCTCAGTTCATTTATATTGTTTTCATTTTCAACACTACCATGTGGATAACCTTGAACACCTGTTCCTCCAGCGAAATCATAATAGTTCTGTCCAGCATTACTGATTGTTCCCTCTGATTCGAGCATCTGTGAATCCCCATCCTCATCCTCCTCCCTGGAGAACTCGTACAGGGGAGATGGATTCCATGTTCCACACACTGCCTCATCCCCAGATATATCACTGTCAACAGAATCATTGTCACTACAGGACCCAGAGTCTTCAGACATGACCTCCGGACTGCCTGAAGACTCACGAAACATGTCAATCTCTTCTTTTGTATCAATCTCCTTCTCATAGTCTGATACCACAGGTGAAATGTTGTCAACAATGTCATCATCATTAGTCAATTTATCTATCACATCTGACAGATCTATATCAGGAATTAAAGCTTTTGGGGAATCATCAAAAGCAACAGCTTCCGAAATATCTGTTTGTTCCTTGTCAGAATTATTCAATTCACTATCAATTTCCTCCACTTCCCCCGAAAGAACTCCTGGCAACTCTGACTCGATCATTACATTTCTATTATCGTTTGAAATATCATTTTTCTCATCTGTATCACAAACATGGTCTTTGCTGGCCCCTGTATCATCCAATGTTTCTATTCCCCCTGGATCTTGATTCATATTAGAATCTTCATTGATCACTGTTTCTAACATGCCTGGGGCTACAGTCATTTGATCTCCTGATCCTGTATTTTCCTCCATCTTTACCTCAACATTAGCTCCTTCCTTGAAAGTCTCCATTTCAGAAATTTTCAATTCATTTTCACAATATTCAGATTTATCATCACTT
This sequence comes from Fragum sueziense, assembly GCA_963680895.1. Classification (NCBI taxonomy): domain Eukaryota; kingdom Metazoa; phylum Mollusca; class Bivalvia; order Cardiida; family Cardiidae; genus Fragum; species Fragum sueziense. The sequence goes on along the minus strand of OY804593.1, from coordinate 76,568,806 downwards.
GTTGCAGACTTTATAATATTCTCAGACAGAGAGGTAGACACCTTATCCACGAAACCCTCACTTACCACTAGTTGATCAAGTTCAGTTTTAGACTCCGTCACAAGTTTATCTACTCCATCATCTGATGTATCACTATGTTCTGAGTCTGATTCTTCACCTGAACTGCTATAGTCAGAGGTATCACTGTCCAACTCTTTGTCTGGGGTACTCTCTTCTGATTCATATACAGCACTCTCTACTTTGTCTGTTTCAGTTTTGTTTAAAGAGTCATCTATAGAGAATAAAACAGCCAAGTTTTGACAAACTTTCACATAAAAAAGATGCAATGTAGACAACAGATATTTTCCATGTAGTCTAATAGTCTTACATTTAAAGAATGTTTTTCAGAACTAAAATTTAAAGCATGTTTTGACAAGTACATGTTAATTACAACACCAAATGGAAATACAACAGAAATTAAAGTTGACTGCATTTCATTTTCCTTGATAGCATTTCTGTACAAAGCATGTTTCATTAAAGCATCATCTAGTTCATGTTAGCTAAAACAAAGCTTGTGGGAACACTATGATTTTCATGCACTTAATTAGATCATACAGGCAATGCCAATTCATCAAAAAAAGTTTGAATTATGCCATTGTTAAACCTTTCCAAAACAAGACTTGGTCTAGATGTCCCTACTAGAGAAGGATTAGAAAAAAATTGAGACAAAAGAAGAAAATGCTGGTAACCAACATTTTCTACTTTTGTCTAAATATTTTCTGTGCTATATTTCACACTATACCTTTAATCATCAACATTCATTTTGTCACCTGAAGTAGCTTTCAAAGAGCTTGGGCTATTTTGGAGGGGGGTTAAAATAAGTTGTATCATGCAAGCATTTTTGTTATGACCTGACCTTGCTTCTGAATGTCGGTTTCTGTCTGTTTGAATATAATCTTTACAGCATGAGTTTAAGTTTTCCAAATGTTTTATTCTTTCAAACAAGACCTGCTTTATTCATGAATTTGCAACACTGTCCTTGTGGATCACACAAAAAATGGTGATTAATATATGGGAATAACTTTTGCTTTGAAACATTATTGCATCTACCTTTCAAACATGAGAAAGGTAGAAAATATTCTATGTATATTTCATAAATTGGAAAATATCAAAATGTTATGATATCTACAAAGTATAAGATTTTGATACAACCATCCCCTACATGCTTTACACAATTTGAAAACCAAAATGATATCAAACATCATGCAATTAGTAAATTATCCTATCATCACTTTCTACTATTTGATTTATGCTGACCCCAACAATATAAGTAAGACTACAAATTGGCATTAGATGAGTCCACTTAAAATGATCAAATAATTTTGTAGACTTAAGTACGATCCACTGACAGTTTTTTTTAAAGAAGTTGCCAAATTGAGGTGATTTCTTGTCAGTATGTTCATTCATTTTGGAACAACAATAATGGCTAGATAGAAAGATGTTTTCAGCATTGCTGTTTTCTTTGACAACCCTGACAAAACATCTATTACTGTTTAGGTTAGTTTCAAGAACTACATAACAAAAAAATCCTTTAAGGAACCAAATCTTGAATAAATGTACAAAAGGCCAAAGTAAAAACATGGGATACCAGGTCAAGAAATATACATAAATGGCAGTTATTTATATTTGCCTATCTTTGTTAATACTTATTTCAATTCTGAAGTGGAAGTGAACAATTTTTTTTTTACATTTGAATGTAGTAAACAGCCAATGAGAGGATAGCAACATAAAAGTTGGCATTATCTAAGTACCCATCAGATGAGATGTGAGCTCAAAACTCCCTAGTCAGCATGAGATCCTGGAACAATTGCAATACCTGATCTTAGGTTTAACAGACAAATGAATGGGCGAGTCCATAGCATGTTGGCTTAATGCTTCCCTGATTTTTTTCTGGGGCTGAAAAGAACCTTTAAAGACATTCTTTCACGAGAAGGTGCATCTAATTTTGTGATAAGGTGCATAAAGTAGTTTGTGTAATAAGAATCATTGGAGACGGTCAAGAAATCTTATTAGCAGAATAATATGATTAGTTCCCATTCTATAACATCCCATAATTGTAGTCTATCTCACAACTTATATACAAAATTCAATATGAATAAAATTTCTGCAGCCAATGGGTATAAATCATGCGGCATGGATCATTTTAGCCATTCCGGATCAAGCTAAAGGTTACCTCCAGTTAACAGATTTACACCTATATCAGATTTAGCAGATGGCTCTTCTGCTATGGCTTCACTTTGATCAGCCATGTTCTCCTCCAAACGGTTATCTAAAGGTCAAATAAGAAATAAACAATGAAAACAAATAAATAAACTGACAAACAAACAAATAAAATGTTAACCAAAAGAAATTTCAAAATAGTTGAATAAACAACAACAGGTACAAAAATGTCAACAAAAACTTGACAATGTTAGTATGAGATTCTTTACACTTGGGACCAACACAAGTGGCTATGTCTGAAATGAGTCCACTGTCCCCTCTGTTGCTTGTGTCAGCCCCCCCAAAAAAAAAGAATCTTTTGGAAATGGGATTCTGTAAGCACCACATTAAATAAAAGCAAATTATAGCTCACAAAAAGCTTCAACAGAGGGGGCAGTGGACTCATTTCAAGATATAATATCTTTGATCATTGTCCATCACTCGTTATGCAGCTGAATTCTTTTTCAAGCTTTCTGATTAGACAAATAACCATGAAAATGCCAGATTGTCTTCTTATCTGTAACTTAGCACAAAATGTTTCTCAGAAATAACTTTATCATTCTGCAGAATGCAAGACATAAAATATATGAATTATCTACTTCCATCTTTTATAGCTTCTTTGCAATAAACAGTAAGAGGTACCAAAATAGTGTTTTAAATTTGTAATTTTATCTAAAAATCCTATAATGTGGGTACTCATTAGAATCGTCTCAGTGAGACGATTCTAATTAGCACCCACATTATAGGGTTTGAAGGACAATAAAAGTTATTTGTCTATTTGAAATGAGTACATCCCTCATGACTGGAGCTCTGTATTTTCTCTACAATAAACAGAAGTTCCCCTCTTCAACATGTAGCAGATCAGGTGTTTTTGGAATTCATTCAAAATTCTTGTCAGCCATGTAGCTGTGCAAATGAGCTGTTCCACCTTCTGTCTTTTTGCCATTTTACCTTTTTTCCTTCAAAAACATTCAAATTGTTTTTAAAACATTTATTATTGTTACTAGGCATCCATGACTTAACAATGCACAAAACAGCACATTTTTAACTTATTTCTTAGTAAACTGTTTAAACAACTGTTATTTCATTACAGTAAAGATGATTTAAGGTCATGTCAAGGTTATTAAAAATTCCCCATTCCTGTATTTTCGACAATCAGAAGAAAGATTTCCAGGTATTAGTCCATTTTGCATCATTGGCATGGTCATGGTTTGTGTTTCATTGCAACATTTGGGTTAGTCAGCTGTCAAAATATAATTGTTAAAATTCTGTGGACAAAATGTCTACACTCTTGCTGACTTTAGCAATTATGTTGAAAGCTTTTTGACTCAGCAACAGTATGACTATAGAGCAACTGATTTAGAGCAACACCCAAACTGAGTGACTTTACTAACCCTTCCCCAAACAAGAACTGGTGTTCAAATCACCGATAAATGTTTGAGAAAACATTGATGCAAAAGAAAGGAAATGCTTAAATTCAGCATTTTCTTCTATAATGTCAATACTTTCTTTCTGTGCTTTATTATGTTCATCTAAATTCTTTATTTTGACTGCTGCTGATTAAGTTTCAATTTAGACTAAAATGTTGTTTTTTGGGATAGGGTTACAGTTATTCTCATATCTACAATAGTTAAGTCATAAAGAAAGATCATACCATTTTAAATTATTAGTAATGACAAAGATAAAAGAAATTGTAAGAGGTAACCTTTCAAAGAAATGAACCTGAACGTTCAAAAGGGGTATAAATTATGGCAAAATCTCAACAACATACCAATAAGATGTTATTTCATATTTTGACAATCAATAACAGAAACACAATTTTCTAAACTAAATCATTGACTAATTATTGGAATGAGACAACAACAATCTGTTCACATTGCATGTGGAAAAGTTGAACAAGTAGCTCACTTAGAGCTTCTTAATGCATTCTTTATAAATTTCTTAAAATTTGAGAAGTAACATCATACATGCATAGGCTACAATTACAAATGTACATGAAAACAACATAATAAAGTAACACATAAAACTTCATAATCATTGTGTTAATGCATTGTTTCATCACCTGTGCCTATAGCTCATTAATATAGTTGTTTTAATTCCACCCACACCTTTACATTTTTTCCCTTTCATTAAGCTTATGTCATTATACATTCTTTATGTCATAATTCACTATCATCCCCCTCCATTCATAAAGCTCATAAACAATGTTAAAACCACATAAACTTCCTCCTTCGAAACTTTTCGAAACTTTTCACTACCACCTAAGCTCTCTCTGGTATCTGAATATAACATTATAATTAAACATGATGAAAAACAATGAGGTAAAAGAAGAAAATGCTGGTAAACAGCATTTTCTTCTTTAAACTTAGTGCTTTTCAAAGACGAGACTCAAAAGTTGGGGAATGAAAGTCACAAAATCAATTCAAAGTTCAAAGCTAAATCACATTTCAACATTTTTCCATGAATAACTTTCCACTGCCATCAAGATTCACCGGACACTGATCCACATTTTATCAATCAAAACCTGACAGAATTTATCAGCGCATAATAACTTCCAAAGTAAACTTATTAATCCTCATAAAAAATCCTCATAAAAATCATATACACACAGCTAACAAACAGAAGGCAAGAGGTCTTGTGCCTAATGTTATTACAAGCTTATCAGTTGGGAGAGTCGCGTCTAAAACGAATTATATCACTGGTTTACAAAGCGGAAATAAACTCATTCACCAATTAACGAAGAACCTGACTATCTTAACATATCCCATACTTATATACAGGATCTTCCTGCTTGACTTTGTATACAGGATTCAGGCTAACCCTTGTCATGCACATCCTTAATTGTGTCAGATTTAACAGGTGGTGTAGACTAAGATCAGACTGTACAAATATGCACAAAATTTAATATGCAGTCTGATTTTATTCTACACCTGCTTGCCCTTCTTTTCGTTCATGAATTTATTGTAATAGTGTTAAAGTTAACGCCTGTCGTGAAAATTCCCCCATTGCCAAAAAGTATCAGGTTTTGATATCCCTTGAAAGAAAGGCTTTGGAAAACAATGAGATAAGAGAAGAAAATGCTGAGGACTGCCATTTTCTCATTTTCTTGCAATATTTCTATTCTATAACAAACACATGTTACACTTTCGAAATCAAATCACTTTTTGTCTTTAAGGAAAGGATTAACTCTTCTCTCTCTCTTCTTCTCCAAAACATTTCCAAACCTTTTGCATATTTTTAACAATGATTTTTACACTGCTTTTCAATCATTTGAAGCTAAGTTCACATATCAATGTGCTGCATGCCTTGTTATTCAAACAGACACCACATCATGCAAGTGTAATCACACTCAATTTTGGCAAGTCTGGAATTAACTACCAAATAATGGCAAGTTAATGAGAAAGCCAAAGGAAGATTGAACCCTTCTTCAGCAAAACATACTTCTAACTAGTTCAAAGTGAGAGGAGTTGCAGGATTGGATCAAGAATAGGCTTTAACCCATTACCAAACGACAAAATTTTGGACTTGTCCAAATCCAAAATTGCTGCAGACCACAATGTGAATTCAATAAAATTTCGCATCCTTTGATCTTTCTGAGTAGAAAAAATTGTGGGAAATGAAGAAATTGCTTGTTACAAGCAATTTCTTCATTTTCCACAATGTTTTTCAAAGTCATTATTGTGTAGGGAGTCAAAAAGTCATTGTGTGGTAATGGGTTAATGAGCAGAAAACCTTGTAAGAAAAGAAGTAAATGCTGGTCAACAGCATTTTCATTTTTACTGAAGGTTTTCTAGATCTTTTCTATAGTTGTAACTGATAGATCAAGGCTAGAGAAGACTGAGGTGAACAGGGTATCAAAGAGCAAGTGTGATGTAAAAAGTTTAACCTTTTTCCGAACATGACCTGGCCCCGATTTCTCGAAAAAACTTAAGTATATTCTCATGAGTTCATGCTCAACTTCTATTCAATACCAATCAACGTTGATTGGTATTCAATTGAAGTTCACGTGGATTTCGTGCGATTTGAGCAAGATGCTCAGATTTGAGCATGAGAAGATACTTAAGTTTTTTCGAGAAACCGGGGCCTGGTTTTGACGCCCCCATTGGAAAAAGATTGCAAAAACATTGAGGCAATAGAAGAAAATGCTGATGATCAGCATTTTCTCCTATTGCCTCAATACATTCTGTGCTATATTGTATGTGAATCATCTTTACCAACATCTGTTTAGTCCTCTGCAACTGCTTTCAAAATTAAACAGTGTAAATAATTTTACCATGATTTGGTAAAGAGTAAACCACTTGGATCTCCTTGTGAAGTAAATGAGTCATGTAACAATGATGTCCTTCATTAACTATAGGCCTATTAACACTTCACAGAATGAAAACACACAGATCAAAATGCAAGCATGAAAAGAAGTGCTTGAAAGAAAGATGGAATGACACAAGCTGTCAAAGGACAGTGCACTTACTCAATCAAGTGCTGAATAGAGAATTGTGAAAGTTTTAATGGTTATTTTTCATGTTAAAACTTTTTATGAAGTTTTGGACAGAGAGACAGAAAATGGTAAAACCCAATGACGATCCCCGATCTTTCCATACAGTGACATGAAAATGCTATGTCCATAAAAATGCTATGTTGTCAAAAAGGGACATAATTCTAGTAGAATACTTGTAAGAGTTATGGGACTTAGTCTATAATCATGTGTTCTGATCTTACATACCGGTAGATAACAAACTTCCAATAAATGTTGAGATATGAGTGACCAAAATTCAAGTCGAAAAGGGGACGTAAGTTTAATACAGGGTTTTGTCTACATAACAGACACAAACAAAGAAGCAGTCATGACAGAAGAGTTGTAACATTAGGTCCATGCACATTCTTAACCTCCAGCTACTTGCCCATAAAGATTAATGATTATCAAACCATTTGTGGGAGACAGGTTTGTCATAAAGAAATGTTGCCGCAGCCAGAAGGGAAATACAGGAACATGCCCAATATTGCAATTTTCTAACTTTTCCTATGATTCAAAATCTTTCCCTATCTGAGTTGTTAAACCTATGTTATTGTGAAGGAAAGTGTTTTTGTTGTTATGATTTAGTGTACTCCAGATTGTTTCCCTTTGATCAGTGGAACTTCAATAAGCCTCTACCTGTTTGGCTGTGATTGTGATGTTTTTGTTAATGCATCAAAGTCAGGTATAGGGCTGGATAAATGACATTGCAGAGTATCTATATCTAAAAGCTAGAGATGCTCTGCCAGGTGATTAATCGAGTCCTATACCTGAATTAACTAGAACTGTCACAGAGCGGACATATACAAACAAAAGTCCAATTGTGACCTTGACCTTCACAAGCCAAAAACAATAGGGCACCTCCTTGGGTCATGGGCAACAACTGTATAAAGTTTCATGATCCTAGGTCAACCGATGTTGACTTAGAGCACAGAAACAGATTTTGAACAAACTCCAGTTGTGACCATGACCTTTGACCTTCGTGACCCAAAAAAATAACACACTTCCTTGGGTCATGGGCAACAACTGTATAAAGTTTCATGATCCTAGGTCAACCGATGTTGACTTAGAGCACAGAAACAGATTTTAAACAAAGTCCAATTGTGACCTTGACCTTTGACCTTCGTGGCCCCAAAACAATATAAGGCACTTCCTTTGATCATGGGCAGCAACTGTGTAAAGTTTCATGATCCTTGATCAACCGGTTCTTGACTTAGAGCACGAAAACTGATTTTGAACAAACTCCAGTTATGACCATGATCTTTGACCTTCGTGATAAAAAAACTAGAAAGACCTGAAGGTCTTGAGTCGCTCCACAGGCCTGAATTTCTTGTGGTTTACTATAAAAAATTTATCTAAATGCTTAAACTGATATATTTTTAAATTCTTGTGATTCTTAGAGCAGAAACAAAGTAAAGAGAAGCAATTATGTGGTCAAAGCGAAAAGAAGGTAAATGATTGACTAATATTTTGGGGATTTTTAGAGTGATGATGAAGTTGAAAACTGTCATTATGCCAAATTCAAGGGCACATAATTCAATATGTGAGTTAATAATTGTGGTAAACTAAGGGAAGTAACTTTTGATATAAGCAATTTAAAGTTCAGTAAGAGTTGTTTTTCTTTATGATAATTAGTTCAAGAAGTTGCGATTGTGCATGTAACTTAGTGGTCATGAAAATAAAGACATTCTGGTCTAAAAATATGATTTTGACTTGATAATTTATGTCTTGAACACCACAATAATCAAGCTGAATATTAAACTCGAGCAAGATCTTATGGTCTGTCCAAATTTTGTCAGTATTAATCTATATATGTGGCCACAAAAGTGAAAAAAGTGTTGAAAACTGAATTTTTGTCAATTTCTAGGGTACATAACTCAGATTGTAGCAATGCAATCATCCTGAAAATTACACAAAAGCAAGATTTTGTTGTCAACAAGATTCTGTCCAAATATCATCTTGATTGGTTAACAATTATGGCTGTTAGAGTGAAAACAAAGTCGAAAATGGAAATTTTGTCAAATTCAAGGGCACATAACTCATGATGTAAAAATCTGATCAAGCTGAAAATTAAGCCAAGGCAGGATATCATGCTTATATATATTCTGTCCAAGTTTTGTCTTGATTGGTTAATATTTGTAGATTTAAGAGTAACAAGAGCTGTCACTGTAAGATGACAATGCCCCCGACACCGCTTTGATTTTAAATTATGGCCAATCTATGTTCAAGGTCAAGGTCATCCAGGGGTCAAGGTCACCAAAGTATGTGCCTACAGAAAGGTAATGTACCAAGGAATGTTGTGGTAAAGTATGAAGCGAATATGTTAAGTAATAAGGAAGTTATGGCCAATGTTAAAGTTTTTGGACGGAATGACGGACGGACAGACAGACGGACGGACGGACGGACAGACGGACGGACGGACAAGTCAAATTTATGATGCCTCCCTATCGGGGGCATAAAAATAAAGTCAAAACCAGCTTTTTTTGACGTTCAAGGGCAGATAACTCAAGTCATTCTGGTTCAATCCAAACTCTTTGTAGGAATCTGAGGGAGGGTCACCCAAGGAGCATTCCTGTGAAGTTTAGTTGAAATCCATCCAGTAGTTTCTGAGGAGAAGATTTTTAAAGACAAGAGGACCATGATGGTCCTATATCGCTCACCTGAACCAAAATGATATGAGCCACTGTTTTGTTCAATTCAATTGGTATTTAAGACTGAAAACAAACTTATGGTCAATAACATTGTGTCAAGTTTTCTTTTGATTAGTCACTATTTGAGATTTTTAGAGTAAAAGTTTGAATGGCAGATAACTATTCTGATTATTCTATAATTCATTTATCCAAGATCTTATCGTAATTAACATCATAATCCAAATTTCGTCTTGATTGTTCATTCGAAACAGCAATTTTGTCAGATTTAAGGGCACATGCATGACTGACCACTTTCTCATTTGATTGCAAAAAAATTCAGCTCATGCAAGGTCTTACAATCAGCAGCATAGTGCCAAAGTATTGTCTTGGTTGATCAATAATTGTAGATTCTAGGGTGTAAACAGGGTCGAAAACAGTCAAGAACAGCAATTTTGTCAAATTCAAGGGCACATAACTCTTGACTTTCTGGTTCAATCAGACCAAAAATCAAACTTATTTGAGACTTTATGGTCTCCAACATTGTATCTAAGTTTTGTCTTGATTGGTCAATATTTGTAGATTCTAGAGTGTAAACAAGGTCGAAAACAGTCGAAAACAGCAACTTTGTCAAATTCAAGGGCACATAACTCTCAGCTTTCTAAACAGATCTGACTGAAAATCAAACTCATCCAAAATTATATAGTCCCAAACAATGTGTCCAAGTTTTGACTTGGTTGATCAATAATTGTAGATTCTAAGAGAGTAAACAGGGTCGAAAACAGTCAAAAACGGCAATTTTGTCAAATCCAAGGGCACATAACTCTCGACTTTCTGGTTCAATCTAACCAAAAATCAAACTCATTTGAGATCTTATGGTCTCCAACATTGTGTCTAAGTTTTATCTCGATTGATATATAATTGTAGATTCTAGAGTGTAAACAAGGTCAAAAACAGCCGAAAACGGCAATTTTGTCAAATTCAAGGGCACATAACTCTAGTCTTTTTGGTCCGATCAGACTGAAAATCAAACTCAACCGAAATCTTATGGTCCCCAACATTGTGTCCAAGTTTTGTCTTGATTGATCAATAATTGTAGATTCTAGAGTGTAAACAAGGTCGAAAACAGTCGAAAAAATCAACTTTGTCAAATTAAAGGGCACATAACTCTCATCTTTCTAGTCAGATCAGACTGAAAATCGAACTCATCCGAGATCTAATGGTCTCCAACATTTTATCCAAGTTTTGTCTTGATTGATCAATAATTGTAGATGCTAGAGTGTAAACAAAGTCAAAAACAGCATTTTTTGACATTCAAGGGCAGATAACTCAGCACATTCTGGTCCGATCAGGCCCATAATCGAACTCATCCGAGAACTTATGCCCATACTCACTTTGACCAAGTTTGATCAAGATTGGCCATCTTTTGTGGATGCTAGAGTGTAAACACCAAATTGTTGACAGACGGACAGACAGATGGACAGACGGACAGACAGATGGACAGACGGACGGACGGACGGACGACGGACATTGAGTGACCACAATAGCTCACCTTGAGCACTTCGTGCTCAGGTGAGCTAAAAAAGTTTACGGACGCACGGACGGATGGACGCACGGACGGACGCACGACGGACGCACCGCTATGACAATAGCCTGCTGGCCTGAAAGGCCAGTGGAGCTAACAATAACACACTTCTTGGGTCATGGGCAACAACTGTGTAACGGTAAAGTTTCATGATCCTAGGTCAACCGGTTCTCGAGTTGGAGCACGGAAACAAACAAGAGCTGTCCGAAGACAGCGCGCGACTTTCTAAGTTGCTTAGTATAAAGGGGGCATAACTCCAAATATAGTGGAGCCAGGGTCATAGGCCCTGGTAGTAAGGTAGAGGGTGTGATAGTGAATAAGTATTCCAAGTTTGGGTTGAATCCCTTTGATAGTATGGAAGTTATTGATGTTTGAAAAAACTTTAACCTTTGTTTCAACGCCAACGCCCGGGTGACAGTAAAAGCTCTCATTTTCTTCGAAAAGTGGAGCTAAAAAGTCGACAGATGGATGGATGGACGGACAGACAGACATGGTGAAACCAATATACCCCCCTCTTCTTGGTAGGTGTGTGGGGGTGGGGGGAGGGGTATAATAAGAATATGTAAGAATTTGACACCACATCATTCTCTTTGACTGACTAGATCCCATAGACACCAGATCTCTTTGACCCCAAATTCTCCTTGACCCTAGATCTCTCTGACTCCAGATCTCTGACCCCAAGTCTCCTTGACCCCAGTTCTCTGATCCCAAATCTTTTTGACCCCAGATCTCCTTGACCCCGTATCTCCCTGAACCCAGATCTCCCTGGCCCAGATCTCTTTGACCCCAAATCATCTTGACCCCAGATCTCCCCGACCCAAGATCTCCCTGACTCCAGATCTCTGACCCCAAGTCTCCTTGACCCCAGTTCTTTGATCCCAAATCTTTTTGACCCCAGATCTCCTTGACCCCAGATCTCCCTGACCCAGATCTCTTTGACCCCAAATCATCTTGAGCCCAGATCTCCCTGACCCCAAATTGTCTTGACCCCAGATCTTGACCTCAGATCTCTTTGACCCCAAACCGCCTTGAGCCCAGATCTCTGACCCCAAATCATCTTGACCCCAGATCTCCCTGACCCAAGATCTCTTTGACCACAGATATCAATGACCCCAAAATTGCCTTGACCCCAGATCTCCTTGACCCCAGATCATCTCCTTCCAGATCTCCTTACACTATCTTATTGTTTCTCTTTCATGGTACATAGAGCATTGAAACCTGAATATTCTCACTTAACATCAAGAACATAGTCTACAGCTCATTTAAAGCTACTATTTCCCAGATTTGGACCCAAAAATTGTCAAATACAAACGAAATGTACACTTTTTAAGCTTTATATGACCTGATTAAATGATTACGAGAAACTATTGAAGCAAAGACTCATTTTTTCGCAATTTGATACCAAATTCATGAAGCGATGTCGAAAGTAGGTCAAAACAGTAGGACATGCGACTTTCTTAAATGACGTCACAACATACATGATGACGTCATATTGAAATTTAAGTATGAATCTCGTTTGAATCATGGTCCGCGCTGTATGCACATGCGCAACAATTTAAAAATAATTCTAACCCCATCAGTGATGGGGTTGAATTTAGGCTTGGATTCTCCCTAAATTCAGCTATCTGTCTTGTAATTTCCAGGGTGCCCAGCGACTTTAAGTGTCAAAAAAATAGGTATGTCCCAAAATTATAGGTATTTATTAGCCAGAAATATAGGATAATATAGGTTGCCTTTACTATGAAGAAAGCGCTACTTTAAATGTTTCTCTGCCACCACCACTACCTTCCAGCTCTCTCTTGTTAATAAGATGAAAGGAGAAACAGACAAGGTGACCATTAGCCAGTCCTGCCATTAGCTATTACTTTCTGTTCTCAATATTTATGAACACCATATCAAGATAAGAGAGCCAAGAAGGCCATTTATTGCTCACCTTAAAGAACATTGTGGCTTTGAGGAGATGATTGTATAATCATCCCAGACCCATAACTTCCTGCCAATGTTCACTACAGGAAAGCAATGTAAAAAGTTTTGGCCGAGATTCATGCTGCCATGATACATGCAAATATTAATTAACATAGGGTATCTGACAAAATGATTTGTCACAAAATAATTTGTCAGGGGGAAATTTGCACCAGATTTCCTGATAAGTTCTCAATTTGAAATCAGGTATCCCACAACATTAGGTCAAATTTTATACTACAACGAAATTTTTAGGACTTTTATCATGGAGGGCCATGAGGAAATTCTACACATCAATTTCCAGTCATTGATTCAATAATTCAGATGAAGAAGATATATGGCAAATTTCATGGAACCAAAAACTTTGAAGTGCTTTGGTAGAGGGGCCATTGAACAATTCTACACAGAGGCCAAACAGTTAAGGAGTAGGAGATTGTGCAAAATTGCTTTCTTTGTCTCTTCAGAAATCTAATATTCCCCAACATAGGGCCAAATTTCATTGCACAACAATAATTTGAAGGATAATGGTAAAGGGCCATGGCATGATTTAGGAGTAGAAGACAGTATAAGATTTTCTTCCTTGCCTCTAAATGAAGTCTGATACCGAACACACAGGGCCAATTTTCATTGTACCTCAATGATTAATTCTACACACCAAGTTTCAAAGCTCTAGGCAAAACAGTCTAGGAGAAGATTGCACAAACTTTTCTTCTCTGTCCTTATATGAAATCCAATACCAAACAACATAGGGCTAGTTTCCATTGTAAACTAGAAGACCTGAAGGTCTTGAGTCGCTCCACAGGCCTGAGTTTCATGTAATATTTAATCCAAGATTAGATTAGATTGTTCAATGCTTGTGTTTCATAGAGCAAAAAGAAAGTTACAAAACTAGATTGTTCAAAATGTTTTGTTCTTGAAGCAAAGAAAGTAAAACTATATGTTTGCCATTTGAGAAAGGGTAAAAGGAAATGGTAGAACATTCCAGCTTTGGATGATACTAGCAATTAAAATTTTCCATCTTCCAAACAGATCTAAATTGACAGACTACTCCAAAATATTTCATATTTCTAAAAATAGATTTTGAGCTAAAAATAGAATTGGGGAAATACCATATTCCAAAATTAATGCAAATGGCTGATGAAACCTGAATTTCTTGTCATATCAAGTTTTGACTAAATTTTTCAAAACTTGTTGCTCTTAAAGCAATTACAAAGTAACTGGAAAACTGAAAACACACTCGTATAAGATCAATTGGTTACCAAGCTTTGTCTTTAATAGAGTGAGTTTGGCTGTTAGAGTGAGAAAAAAGTCATAATTAGCAATTTTGTCAAATTGAAAGGCATATAACTGAGGACTTTATATTCCTATCTAGCTAAGAATCACACTAAAGCAAGATCTTAACTTCACCTACATCTCGTTTAAGTTTTGACTTGATTGTTCAATATTTCGACTGCTGAACGCAATACTGGTCTAAGTCATTTTTCATGATTTTTCAGGAGAAGGAAAAAACATTCTCATTTTGTCAAATCTGAATAGAATGGTCTGAATTTTTGATATGATACAATCTGATAGATAACATTACATTACAAATATTATATATTTCAATCAAAATAGTAATATAGGAGAAATATGACTTTGTTGACTTAGCATAGTATTGCGGGGAAATATTAGCAGTTTTGAACCCACATTTTGAATGCAATACTAGTCTAAGTTTACTTAGAATAGTATTGCATGCATAAACTGGATAAGTGAGACAAAATTATTTACTGCAATACTAATCTATCTTTCTTTCTCCTTTTCTTGCAAAAGTTTGTAGACAACAAAGATTAAATTAACCCTTTCCTGAATGACAAAATAGTTGGATGGCTTAATTTGAAAGCTGCTGTAGATGACAAAATGGATGTTTATGATGATAGAATTTAAATACTCAGTAAAGTTGAAAAAATTAAAGCAAAATTGGAAAATTTTGGTTAATATCAGCATTTTCTTCTTTTGATATGCCCGAAGGGTCGTATTATGTTATGGCCCCGCTCGTCCGTCTGTGTCCGTCCCTCTGTCTGTCCGTTAGCAATTTCTAGTGTGCGCAACTTCTACAGTTTTGATCGGAATTTGATCAAACTTGCCACAATAAATCTCCATGGTGGCTAGTTGTGCACCTCGCTTATGGAATTCAGATAACTCTTTTCGTTCTTGAATTATCTGCCCTTGAATTAAAAAAATGCCCATTTTCTTGTGTGCGCAACTCCTACAGTTTTGATCAGAATTTGATCAAACTTGCCACAATGAATCTCCATGGTGTCTAGTTGTGCACACCGCTTACGGAATTTAGATAACTGTTTTCCTTCTTGAATTATCTGCCCTTGAATTTAAGGAAAAATGCCCATTTTCTCAAAAATATCCATTTTCTCCTGTGCGCTACTTCTACAGTTTCAACCAGAATTTAATCAAACTAGCCACAAGAAATCTCTATGGTGTCTTGTTGTGCAAACAAAATTTTGATAACTTTTCATGTTTGAATTATCTGCCCTTGAATTTAAGGAAAAATGCCCATTTTTACTGACAAGCCCCTCTCGGGGGTATATGCGCTGCTATGCGAAGCTCTTGTTCCTTAATGTTTTCCAAGCATTTTTAGCGTCTATTCATAGAAAAGAGGGGCTTATTCCAGTCACCCGAGCATCTGTATTGCTGTCAGCATTGGCTTTGGTTAGGTTTTTGTGTACAAGTGTCATATCTCTGTTTCTGTTAATAATTATAATTGCTCTGAAACTTTGCACATCCTTTTCCGATCATTATATCAGCCTCTAGGCAAAGATTTATCACTCTTACATTTAATTTAAGTTTTTACATGAAACTGTAGTATAACTTTAAGCAAGAGCTATTGCATTCAAACTTTGGACATCTTTCTGTGACCATAATATATCAGCCTCTAGGCAAAGAATAATTACTCTCACATTTAATTTAGTGGAATTTAAACTCTTTTTAGCAAGCCAGAACCTTATGTCTGGGGAGCTAATGTCACAGCCCCAGCGTCGACGTCACGTCAGCGTCGTGTCGCGTCTTCAAAAACTTCAACCTGGTCTATATCTCAGGCTTTATCAGAGATACAGCCTTCATACTTCACATATGGATACTTCCTGCCAAGACCTTTCATTTGGGACCATGACCCTTGACCTTGGGGTTTGACCTACTTTTATAAGACTTAAATTTGGCCTAAATCTCATGCAATATTATTGATAGAGCCTTGATATTTCATAAATGGATACTTCCTTTAAAGACTTTTCATTTGGGACCATGACTTTTAACCTTGTGACCTTGACATTGGAGTTTGACCTACTTTGAAAAAAAGCTTTAACCTGGAATATGATTTAGGCACTATTAGAGATAGAGCCTTTATATTTCACACATTCATGCCTCCAGCAAAGACATTTCATTTGGGACCATGACCTCTTGACCTTGACCTGTTTTGTGACAAGCTACATTGTCCGTGGACAATTTTTTTTACTATCCAGGCTTTGATAGTCTTCATGCTTTGTTGTCCTATGACAGTTCTTGTTCTTTTACTTCATAGACATCGAATCCAGGGAAAGGTTTGAATTATAAAAACAGTGCAAAATAGAAATTGGGGAATGTTAAAAACTTAGAAAAACGTAGATAAGGTTGCAAAAACATTCTAATTGTTTAATTTCATGCATTAATATGAAGTTTGTTTAAACCAATCATTAAGTCACTATTTCCCAATCTATTACCCATTGGCTCAATTTGATAACAACTTTAAATACATATCTGACAATCATTGGATGTGTCATGCACGAGGGCAATAACTCTAGCTTAAACAATCTTGGATTATTTCCCTTTTACATTTAAAATAATTGTTTACTAGAAAATTAATCTTTCTCTAATACTTTAATTTATTTGAGAGTGATAATTCACAAAGAATAAGATAAAAGGAAGTGTCATGCAAAAATGGGAACCATACTATTACTGGCATTTCTTTAATTGTTCCCCATTTTGCTACTTTTTTGGCTAGACAGATTTGCTCTTTTGATTCTACTGGCTCAATTATTTTAAAACCTAACCATACACTTCACCATGTATGGGTTGAGCTGGTGGGAGAATCCAGAGACAGAAGCTAACTGTACTGTTTTTGTATTAATCCATTAAGAACCCATTTACAACACAACAGAGAAATTATCAGCAATACATGTAATTCAATCTCGCAATGGTTTTGTGGCAATTATGCCATTGGCAATGCCTTATATACGGGTATTGTTTTTAGCTAAATATATCTTGATACACCCCAAAATCTTTTCTTAAATGTTATTTTTAATATCAATCATGCCAAATATACAAGTTATTAAAAGTAACACAAGTTAAATGTATGATATCTTTATGTGTCTCTTCAAATGAATTTATCTTCTAGGAAATGTAACAACGTCACATTACCATAACAAAATGTGGAAAATGGGTTTATAACTGAACTTATGGTCATACAAATCAAGTCTCCTTTGCATTTTTCCCCCAAAAACATTTATGTATTTATAGGATGGCCCATTTTGAGGGAGAGCAAGACTTGATCTGGCTAACTGTCTTTTTCCCATTCACTAAAAGGATGTCAGTCATGTATAAAAGTCACCAGAATCTAATAGAAAAGCTACAATACTTCAAAACAAATTCTTTCACATAATTAGGATTGATATAAAATGTGCATTTACAATATAATTTATTTCAAAATGAATACTGTGCTGTATTATACTCAAAAGCAAAAAAAATTATCCATCATTAGCTTTGTGCCAACAAAGATATATTCACAATTTTGTATTAGGAAAGAAAATGTTCTCACCCTAAAGATTTCATGTAGTTTTTAGAGAGAAATGCCCAAGAGATCATGGAAGCACCTGTTGACCTTAATTTTGTCAAATATTAACCAGGTTCATTATCAAAATATGTAATTCAATAGCTTTGAACTTTTGTCTTGTTGTCCAATGTTAATCAATTTCTAATAGTAATGGATTTATCTGTTAATGCCTTGTGACCAGTCCTGATGTTGCTACCACCTTAATGTTGATCAGTACCCTCATTAGCATGTAACATGTCTACAAACTGGCAGCAACTGCACTACAGATTGCGAGATCAGTTGCAATAGAATGCACCCAAAGATTAGAAAGAAAATCCAGTTATGCAACCATTGTCTTCAAATAATTTCAACTTAAATCCCATCTGAACATGTTTTGGATGACATAAGACGCAATACGAACTATCAATTAATCAAGCCTGTAGAAGCAACAATCCGAATTGCAACCTGATTTTCACTTGTATATTTAGCTCTGAAAAATCAATAACAAGAGCTGGTTCAGGACTGCCGTTGAAGCTGGACTATCAAGTGCTGGCTAGTTGAAAATTCTAAATCCAAAAAGGGTAAAAGATCTGTTAAATTAAATGTTAGAGTAAAAGATGTTTGCCTAGAGGCTGATATTATGGGCACAGATGCATGTGCAATGTTTGAAAGCAATAGCTGTTACAGAAAAAGTTACCACAGATTTATCATGGAAGTTGCACTTAAAAACTTAATCAACAAGTTGTGTTCATGAAACAGAAACGCCCAAAAATGGCAATTTTTCTAAAACTGAGACATTGACCTAAATGGATGACCTTGACCTATATCTACCTTGAGGCTGGAACTATAGATGCCCATTGTTGAGTTGTTTGCGTTATACTTGTAAAGAAAATGTCAATGTTAAGTTTCCGCTTTAGGTTTTAATGTTAAGTTGCATGTTAATGATTGATAAGGGTTAAAAGATGACCTTGAAGTAGTTATATTGCATCAAGGAGATAGCTACCATTGAAAGAAAGTTACATACCAAATTTGGTCTTTGTATGTGTCTTACTTTTGAAGAAAATACCAATGTTAAGTTTTCACGTTAATTTGCATGTCAAGGGTTGATAAGGATTAAAGGATGACCTTGAGAAAGGTCATGTTGCATGGAACAGATAGATATCATTGTAAAAAGGTTTCATACCAAATTTGGGCTTTGTATGTCTGATACTTGTTGAGAAAATGCCAATGTTAAGTTTCAGAATGACACACAAACGGGCAGACAGTTGGATAGACATACGGATAGGAGTATAACAATATGCCCCCCATCCCCCCCATCTTTTGATACAGGGGCATGAGGTATTCTATGTCCAAAATGTTAAAAATACCCCTAAATTACATGTTAGGGCAATGAATCTTTGCCTAGAGGCTGATATTATGGTCACAGAGGCATGTGAAAATTTTCAGAGTAATAGCACTAGTAGAAACAGAGATTTGACAAACTTGCATGTAAAAACTTATGCTGACGCAAATGCGATGTTCGGGTGACTAGAATAGCCCCCTATTCTACGAATAGTCACACTAAAAAGTACTAAATGAGATACATAGATTAGTATTGCATTCAAAATTTGGTCCATTTTGATACAGTTTTTCACCACAATACTAGTCCAAGTCAACTTAGACTAGTATTGCAGGGAAATAATTTTAACAATTGAGATAGACTTTTATGGAATTATTGAATATCTCTAAAACCTTTTTGTATTCCACTTTAAAATTTTGTCAGTATATGCACCTATGATAAACACTAACATTTATGACAAAAACTCATTTTGGCCAAAAAGTGACTTAGAACAGTATTGCGTTCAGCAGTCGATTTGTGGATGTAAAGAGTGTAAAATCAAAGTCGAAAACAGCAATTTTGTCAAATTCAAGGGCAGAAAAATCATGATTTAAGATTCCTATGAAGCTGAAAATTACAAACATGCAACATCTTATGGCCAGTAAGATTACATGAAAGTTTCGTGTTGATTGATGGATATTTATGGTTGTTTGAGTAAAAATAAGGTCATGTAATGGTAATTTTGCCAATTTCAAGGGCACATAACTCAAGACATAATATTCAGATCAAGCTGAAAATTGCACTCAGGCAAGATCTTATCAGCACCAAAATTCTGACCAAGTTTTGTCTTGATTGATAAATATTTGTAGTGGCTAGAGTGAAAACAAAGTCAAAACAGCCATTTATTAATTCAAGGGCAGATAACTCCAGACTTTCTTGTTCAATCAGAATGAAATTTAGGAATCTGATAGAGGACCACCTAGGGATCATTCCTGTGAAGTTTGATTGAAATCCATCATGTGGTTTCTGAGGAGAAGATTTTTAAAGAAAAAGTTGACGCCCGGACGGACGCACGGACGCCGGACACAGGGCCATGACAATAGCCCGCTGGCCTGAAGGCCAGTGGAGCTAAAAATAAGTATTATGGTAGAGGGTCCTAAGACAATATAACATACCAGTTTCAAAGCAATAGGCCAAATAGTTCAAAAGATTGTCCTCCTTTGTCCATATATATGAAATACAATACCACAGAGCTATAGGCCAATTTTCATGAAACCACAATAATGTGAAGACTATATTTCTGTAGTGGGCCTTTGGATGATGGTACATACAACAATTCGAGACTCTAGGCTGTATGGCCATGTCAGCTAGATGGAAACAAAATGTGTTTGTGAAACATGAATGCCCCCAAAACGGCTAATGTTAACATTTTGGACAGACCGACACGGGTTAAACAATATTCCGCCCTGGGAGCTTAATTAAAATATATCTACCTAAATTTTGGCCTCTAAAGTCCAAATTTCTGAGCTTACAGACTATGTGATAACTTAGAGACAGAGACTTGCACTTAGTTTTGTATGTCACAAGCAAAACTTTCATGACTTTTTCAAGTTATAAACTTTTTTCCCTGCATTTAATGTAAAGAAATCAAAATTCACATGCCCATAAGTAATACTTACATAGGATTATTTGAACACAACTTTACTGTTCATAATTGAAACTTATCTACTAAGTAAAAGATGACAAAAATACATGCAAGCTTCTTCAACAATGATAGTTACAAGAGGGCCAGAATGGCCCTATATCGCTCACCTGAAAGAAGTTTGTGACACGCCCATTTTTTTTACAAATCTAAAATTTGTGAACAAATTTTGAAAAGGGTCACTCAAGGAACATTGTTGTCAAGTTTGGTTCAAATTGGCCCAATGCTTGATTTTTAAAGAGTTTTGTTATGATTTCTCTAAGTCTGATAACCCTGCCCTTCCACACCCACATTTTTAGACGACAAAGAAAATTTGTGTATGCATTTTTAAAAGAGTCACTCAAGGAAAATTCTTGCTAAGTTTCGTTCAAATTGGCCCAATGTGTTTTTAAAAGAATTTTCTTAGGGTGTCTCTAACTTCGATAAGCCAAGTCCTGCCACGCCCACTTTATCTGACGAATCAAAATCTGCAAACAAATTTTACAAAGAGTCACCCAAAGAATATTTCTGTAACGTTTGGTTCAAATTGGGCCAACGGTCGATTTTTGAGGAATTTTCTTATGATTTCTCTAAGTCCAAGAAGCCATGTCCTGCCACGCCCACTTTTTCTGACGAATCAAAAATTTGCGAACAAGTTTTGAAAAGAGTCACCAAGGGAACATTAACGCGAAGTTTGGTTCAAATTGGGCCAACGGTTGATTTTTAAGGAATTTTCTTAGAATTTCCCTAAGTCCAATAAGTCCTGCCACTCCCACTTTTCCTGACAAATAAAAAATTCACCAACAAATTTTAAAGAGTGTCACCCAAGGAACATTTCTGCCAAGTTTGCTTCAAATTGGGCCAATGGTTGATTTTTAAAGAATTTTATTAGGATTTCTCTAAGTCTGATAAGCCACGCCCTGCCACGCCCACTTTTTTTGACGAATCACAAATTTGTGAACAAGTTTTGAAAAGGGTCACCCAAGGAACATTTCTGCCAAGTTAGGTTCAAATTGGGCCAATGGTTGATTTTTAAAGAATTTTCTTAGGATTTCTCTAAGTCTGATAAGCCACGCCCTGCCACGCCCACATTTTTTGACGAATCAAAAATTTGCGAACAACTTTTAAAAAGGGTCACCCAAGGAACATTTCTGCCAAGTTAGGTTGAAATTGGCCCAATGGTTGATTTTTAAAGAATTTTCTTAGGATTTCCCTAAGTCCGATAAGCCACGCCCTGCCACGCCCACATTTTTTGACGAATCAAAAATTTGCAAACAAGTTTTGAAATGGGTCACCCAAGGCACATTTCTGCCAAGTGAGGTTCAAATTGGCCCAATGGTTGATTTTTAAAGAATTTTCTTAGTATTTCTCTAAGTCCGATAAGCCAAGCCCTGCCACGCCCACATTTTTTGACGAATCAAAAATCTGCGAACAAGTTTTGAGAAGGGTCACCCAAGGAACATTCCTGCCAAGTTTGGTCAAATTCTACCGAATGGTTTAGGAGGAGAAGATGTTTAAAGAAATGTGAACGGACAGACGGACGGACGGACGGACGACGGACGGTGAGTGACCACAATAGCTCCCCATGAGCACTTCGTGCTCAGGTGAGCTAATAATGTTTGACAGGTCTTTCCCTGGCATTTCATTTTGAAAAGGACTTTATATATTGATAGATAATTGTTCACTTCTTAACCATGACAGTTTTGCTTGTGACATACAAAAAAACTAAGTATTTAGCCTTTTAAATTCCCCTTGCACATGTACATAATTCACCTTTGTGCGAAAATGCACCAGAGGAGTCCCGCAAACGACTCGGATAAAGAAGAAAGCTGTTTTTTCTAAAAGAATTGTTTTAATTTTGCTTACCCAAGACACAAAAATATAGGTATTTATAGGTATTTGGGGCAAAATGGGTGAAATTATAGGTTTTTATAGGTAAGGTCTAAAAATATAGGATAATATAGGTATTTATAGGTATTTATAGGTTACTGGGCGCCCTGAATTTCGGCTCATTCTCTGTCTGAATCGCATATTATTAACCATCCCGAGGTGGTCAACACAAAAGTTTTGCATATTTTTTCAAAAAATTTCATTTTTTGCAATTAGACCATCTGTTACCGTCGCCCTTTAAAGCTGTAGTCTTGAGGTTTTTGAAGAAAGGCTGCCATAAACTACATACACAGTCAAACTTCAGCATTTTTATAACTTGCTTTAGAAGACTGCCATCAGTAGGTACTGTTAACACATTTTGGCAGGTCATAATAAGAAATCCAGGTGGTTTTGTCATCATTATACACAATACAAACAGGTAGCTAGCTTCTGACATAAGTAACTCGTGATTCATAATGTTGCTTTTCAACGAAAACCTCGTAACAGCAGCTTGTTTTGAGCTGCAGTTATAAGGTTTTTAATGAAAATCAGCAATAATCTGATCTAGATGATAATTCTATGAAGTTTGCTTTCCGCATGAGAACTGTCAGGACCAAGCTAACAAGTGTCCGGTGTGCAGAAAACCACCACCACCCCTCCCACCTGGCTACAAATTATGACCATGATATCCAATCCAAGCCTACAGCTGCTCATCTCACCTTCATACACATGCATAAACAATTAATATCTTGATCAGACAAAAAAAATGCATCAGTATCATTTATTTAACAAAATCAAAATTTCTGTTATTTCATTAGGCGGTAACTATTATCATCCAAAATTGTTTGGGACAGGGTTAACAACATTAATTAACATTGCATTTTTTCCCTATATCAACACTGTGTACAACCGTACAGTGAGCCAAACCGGAAGTGCCACCGACTGTACGCACAAATATCACTAGTTCACGTCAAATAATTCAACAGTCATTTTTTTTCGTATCGAGGTAACTTTTTATCTATTCATCGCTTTTGAACGCGGTTTGCGATTATAAAAAGCGAACTGAACATACCTGTCATTTTTGTTCTTCGTTACACCCTGAAACGGCGCTTTTGTCTACAAATCAGGATTTAGCACTCGCAATCACCGAGTTTCGTTCCATTTTGGCCGTGGTTGTGACAGATTTTTCTCCCGAAAGGTATGTTTCGACACACAATACATAGTGTTTTACTGATGGAAGAGTCGTTTAATCTAATATTTTGAAAACCCAATTCTCCGTTTTGCAACGGGAGCTCGGATATTTGAAAAAAAGCCTACTGAAAACAACCACCCTGTTGCCAACAACTGTACGACTAGTTTCCAAAATGTTTTCCGTTACCGTACGACTAGTTCTTCGTTACTGTATGACTAGTGTCCAGTAGGTAATGCATGTTTAGGTTTGATTTTGTTGAGTTTTACGCCGTTGTCAATTGCTATGATCATATCGCGGTGGCTGGAGCACCTAACCATTGGTACTTGTTGTTTCTCATACTAGTACTGGCACAACACCGTAACCGAGCCTCTAGCTGCTCGCCCACATAGGTTAACCCTTTCCCGAACGACAAAATTTTAGGGTGATCCATTTCAAAAACTGCCACAAACGACAAAATGGGAGTTTTTAAAGATAGAATTTATGTAAAGTATGACACAGAAAATATTGAGACAAAAGGAGAAACTGCTGGTTATCAGCAGTTTCTTCTTTTGTTTCAATGTTTTCCCAAGCTTTTTCTACTAAGGACGTCAAAACCAGGTCTTGTTTGGGAAAGGGTTAACGAAATCAAACCATTGAAGAGGGACATTTTTGCCAGAAAGGACATTTGCTGCGGCCGGGTATCGAACCCGGGACCTTTCGAGTAAGAGGCAGATGCGCTACCAATTGCGCTATGGTCGCGACCTACAGGCACTTTTGTTTCCATACCAATCCTATTCATTTTGAAAATTGATATTTGTATTAGGGATCATTTTGGGGCGCGATTTGGGCAAATTCTCTCATTTTTCGCCAGAAATCTCACTCAAACTTGCTCAATGGGAGAACAATCTGACAGAAAAATGTAAAATATACTAGAGGAAAGAAGAAACGCAACAACTATTTTTTTTATTATTTCTCTTAATTCTTCTATGATATTTAGTCAAAGTTGTTACTGATAATTACAGGGAACTGTATCTTGATATTGATCTTTGTGTTTGCGTTAGAACCTGTCTTACCTGTGAGATAACGTCAAAATAGACGTCTACACGTTTCTCACGTGCAAACCTTTAAATACCCAAACTTTACATAAAATCTTTTGATTTGTGTAAGAAATGCCAAGTGCTGTTTGATCTGTTGGTTTTCGTTGATCGATTTCTAGTTATGAAATAATAACGAGTTTAGAGGTTTTTATCCGCCAAATAAAAACCGATGTGCGACGGACTACATCATCAGTGTAAGTAAAAACCGAGGCGCTCAGCGCCGTGGTATTTGCCTTAACATGTAGTTCAGAGCACAGAGGTTTTTATTTGGCAAATAAAGACCTCTAAACTTGTTATTATCTCCATTATAACACTCTAAAAAAAATAAAACGCTCATTCGAAATGTGTTGTTTTGTGTAAATTCTGCCATGATCTAGTTTTCAGCGTAGGAAACGCATTGGTGGTTTAGTGACATTATTGATGACGTCATTTGACGCAGGTGATGTTTATTGTTGTTTTTGTCATATTATGGAAATAGAAATTAAGCCTTGTCAAGTGAGCCGGGACGTCATGTCCGGGGAGTTAATGTCACAGCCCTTGTGTCTGCGCAGGTGTTGCTTTGCGTCTTCAGGGGGTTTCACATAAAAGTTATGACGACCCGGAGATATGGTACTGGCATATTATAGTAGAATCGGAGATATTATTGAAAATTAGTTGGCGGTATGTCATTGATTGATAGAGGTATCAGCCAACAAAAACAGAATATTTTCATGATCGGCAACGTGTCTGCCAATATATTCTGCTAGTTTAAACCAACCGATCAATCGGCTGAATTTTCTCTGTTTTGAAAAAGTCGGTGAAGTCTCATTGACTAGTTCCTGAAAATCTGTTGGGATTCTGCCGAACATCTAACGGACTCTAACTGAATATTTAAAACATCGCCGACGTTCCAACTTCCAAGCAATTTCATGTAACACCGACTTTCTTAAATCGGCCGGTATCAAATAGATTAGCCGCCAACGCTGCGGCGTCGCTTTTATGTGACTTCTCGACCAAACCATTCCTCAGTCAAGTGACTACCTTGGTATACTTCTACAGTGTAGTTTGAGCATAGAAATAACTTAGAACCGCACACATGCCCATACCGCCAATGCCTATGTGACTCTACCAGGCAAAAATCACATAAAATTTGGTTGCGCCGTTTTATCAGCGATTTCGCTCGTTTTGTTGCTGTCAGACCAGTAGAAAATATTGACGTAAGACTGACATCGATTTGTTTTGAAGTGATTGGTTTTCCTATCAGCCACATTACAGCCGCGTCTTGGCAGTGGCTATTACCTTTATTTTGCAATTAGGCTGGTATGCAGGTCATCGGATGAAACAGGTTGGACATATGCAATGCATCTGAGTGGGACCCAGCGAGATATCAACGATAGGTCACTGATGATTGCAAAAAAGAGACAGACACTTCAGCAATGTATAAAAAGTCAGCTGTATACCGTCAGACAGTCGACAGTATCCCTTCAAATAGTCGATGTGTAGTCACCGAGGCTTCATCGACTTCTTCAGACATTCAAAATGCCACTGATTGATCAGTTGATTTTAACTTGAGGTGCAAATTGGCCGACAAGTCGCCGATCATACAAAAACTGCTATTTTTGTCGGTCAATGTTACGATCAATCGACTATGCATCTCCGATTAATCGCCGAGAATTTCCCGATATTACCAAAACCCCATTGCAGGCCTGTCAGAGCGTTCGTATGACAGCAGCAACCAATCAAGCAAAATCAAACAACCAATCCGCGGCATTTTAGTCGGTAAAGCGTTGGCGACATCTCACCGGCGATTGGACTTTATACTTCAATTATACACATCACAAACTTGTTTGATCTCTTTTGTCGTGTCGTGCATTAAATCGCCAATAAAAGAAAAAAACGACCAAATTTAACACCAGATTAAAACTACCTAATCAACTGGGGGCATGTTAGATTTTGATTTTATTGGGTTTTACGCCGTTTTCAACTGCTATGGTCGTATCAAAGCGGCTGGGGCACCTAACCATGGTTTCCTGGTATTTCTCTCACCATTACCATCACAAAATCCAAACTTAGCCTCCAGCTGCTCCCTCATATAGATGACACCCGTTTGCGAGTGACAAATGACTTTTGTCAAATATCCGAATGGAAACTGGCCAAGCTGGGGTTCCAACTCGCGACCCCTAACGGCATGTTAGATGTATAAAGAATTTAGTAAAGGGTCAAATACTTTTCACAGAAAATTGGCCAGCATACAGCCATTCATCTGACAATGAACAGCCAACATTTCCAACACGTTCTTAAGGTAGTCAATCCCTAATGAGACTCACGCAACGTCAGAGTTATTCAGGCAATGTCGTTAACATGTGGCAGTGGAACGTTCCACCACCGAATGCTTACAATGTTGCAGGTATAAGTTCGGATTAGGTAACAAATTTGAACGATGTCCCTCGAAAAAATCCAATGCAGCATGATTCCCAATAAGGGTGGTCTACCTTGATTCAGTTATCAGCAATTTCTTGATAAGTTGGCAAAGCGGACATGTATCATTCTACCATACGTCGGCAAAGCCATCAAAGCAGAATATCAGAATACAGACATTCATCTGACAAAGTACAGTCGATATTTCCTACATATTCTTAAGGTAGTCCATCCCTTATGAGATTCACGCGACAAAGGAATTATTCCGTCAATGTGGTTAACATGCGGCGGTGCAACATTCCACCACCGTATGTTAACGACGTCACACATATAAGTTCGGATAAGGTAACATAATGTAAACGATGTTGCATGAATATCATTACGGATGGACTACCTTAATTCAATTATCAGCAATTTCTTGATAAGTTGGCAAAGTGGACATGTATCATTCTACCATACGTCGGCAAAGCCATAAGTCATCAAAGCAGAATATCAGAATACAGCCATTCATCTGACAAAGTACAGTCGATATTTTCAACATATTCTTAAGGACAGATCCTCCATTTATTTCCCACGGTAAGAATTTTTTTATTTTTTCTGTACTGATATTTAAATTTATGAGAAGTAGAAAAATGATTTAAAAACTATAGGTCACCAAGCGAATTAAAAAGTTATTGAATTTCAAGGGAGACTATTCTTGTCTAAAATTGCAAAAATGAGGTGTCACTTAAATACCCACAAAAATGTGTTGGAAATGACTAGGATTACATAAATAAGTATTTATTGTGTTCAATATGTTTTATTCTGTCTAAATGAGTATCAATTTGAGAAAATTTAGTGATGATTTTAAAATTTTTAGTGAAACATTCTTTCAAAAGTAACTGAAATTGCTCTTTTTTCGCAACGTTTCTGATAATAAAAAATATTCCAGCGGTAAGAATTTTTTCTTTTTTGGTATAGACATAGTGCTTGGTCATACATACAAAAACAAAAAAAGAAAAATATATCAAACCAAGCGTTTTTCTTAGTTATAAGTAAAATTTGGTTTACTTTTTACAGCTCTGTCCGAAATTGTTTCACTACTTTTATCCATTTTCTTCCTTATTACCAGCTTTAGATAATAAAACGTGTCATCTTTTGTGTCCATCTGAAGCGGACTATCTCATAAAGACACCACGTTGCTTTTGTTGCTCCGTTTCCTATCGCTAACGCCACATTTTGAACGCGTAACCGAAAGCGAAATGTACCATCCGAGAACTATTACACTTTAATTGACCAAACAGAGAAAATTGAAATAACCGAAAAGGGTCGTGTCATTTATCAACCAAACATTAACTAAATGTAAGAAATACATTTGCTGAAAAAGGCCAATTACTGAAAAAGCTTTATTTCGTTATTTAGGATATGCGCAGTAAGTTGCGCAGTAACAACTGGAGGATCTGTCCTTAAGGCAGTCCATCCCTAAGGAGATTCACGCAACATAGGAGTTATTCCTGCAATGTCGTTAAAATGCAGCTGTGGAACGTTTCACAGTGGAATAATAACAATGTCGCACATATAAATTCGGATAACGTTACAAAGGTTATCGACGTCGCTCGAAAAATTTTGAAGGCGATTGAATCTCATTTGGGATGGATTACCTTAATGCAATTATGAGCAATTTCTTGATAAGGTGGCAAAGCCGACATACACTGTTATCATTCTACCATATGTCGGCAAAGCCATATGCCATCAAAGCAGAATACAGCCATTCATCTAACGAAGTAAAGTCGACATTTCAAACATGTTCGTAAGGTAGTCCATCCCTAATGAGATTCGTATGACATCAGAATTATTCCGGCAATGTCGTTTAAATGCAGGGGTGCAACGTTCCACCACCTCATGTTAACGATGTCACACGTATAAGTTCGGATTAGGTAACAAATGTTAACGATGTCGCATGAATCTCATTAGGGTTGGACTACCTTAATTCAATTATCAGCAATTTCTTGATAAGTTGGCAAAGCGGATATGTATCATTCTACCATACCTCAGCAAAGCCATAAGTCATCAAAGCAGAATATCCGAATACAGCCATTCATCTAACAAAGTACAGCCAACATCACCAACATATTCTTAAGGTAGTCCTTCCCTAATGAGATTTACGGGACGTTTGAATTATTTGGGTATTGTTGTTAACATGTGGCTGTGGAACGTTTCACCGGGGAATGTTTACAACGTCGAACTTATAAATTCCGATAACGTAATACATATTAATGATGTTGCTTGAAAAATTTTGAAGTTGCATAAATCTCATTAGGCTTGGACTACCTTAATACAATTATCAGCAATTTCTTGATAAGTTGTATAAATGTATGTGGGCAGAAATAACACTTAAAGCCGTGTTCAGACGTCATTCTTCATCTGTGCTGAAACGAAACAAGATAAATTTAGACAGTCAGGATTATCATAATTATGTTTACAAAATGTATTACATAATTATGTATTTATTTTACATCGACTGGGAATCAAGTTCTTAAAGCTTAGATTGGTCCTTCTCGATACCACTCCTCCAGGGACATTATGTTAAACATGTCGCTATGCCAGAGCGAAACTATTGTACCCCCATTTCCCAAATTTTATAGGAGAGGAAAAATACTGCTTAATTCTCTTAATGTTAAATAACAACTTTAATAACACACGTGACTTTTGGGAAGAGTTCACATTGTTTAATTTCGCAGCTTATACTCCATGGATTAAGACGAGATAAAGTTCGCCGTACGTGCATTTGAGAGGGCCATTCCAGATTGTAACTCGACTTTGCCCGAATCCAGTGGTTTCTTCTAACATTCTAGCGAAAAAAATTATGTGCACGTGAACGCCATCCACTTTCGTTTTTACCGAAAAATACTGACCTGATTAATTGAAAGAAGATCACTCAGATTATTTGACCTGGAGACATAGTGTCTGACCATCACTCATACTCAGAATGCCTGCTTGATACATGTATAGCGGACGAGAATTTACCTGGCAGAGCTTTCCATTCAATTAGCATGGGCTGCTCTGCCAGGTCATTTCTCGTGAGGTATATATTGAGTATATGTAAAAAGCGTCAATTAACAAAAGGGTTGCTGGTTTACGGAGAAAGAACAAATCTTGAAATGAAGTATAGGGCTGTTAATCAAATGCCTCATACCCTTTGCTTACATTTCCTAAGAAAAAAATAAACGCAAAACTACAAAGCAATTAACTAGAGTAACGAAATCCAGCCCATCAATACATTGTTATGGTGACACTAGTCGTACAGTTGTTTGACGATAGGTTGTGACTAGTGATTCTGTACACTTGTCGCTAGTCGTACAGTCAGTCGGAAGACAGGGGTGTAATTCTTCGCTAAATACTCAGGAGTGTATAATAACTAGGCGAAAACCGGGACATAGGGCTTCAAGAAGAAAGATTTGCCTGTCTTTCTGTGCGTGTTTCATCAAAATTCATGCACTCAGCAACGAAAAATTACATTGGAAACACAAATTTGATGGGTCGTGAAAATGAAAAGTCAGTGATTTGCAACCGAAATTACTGTTTGATGGGTAAAGTATACATACTATCACAAAAATCATCACCCAGGCTGAACAACGTTTAATTTCGCTCATCAACATCGAAAACCGCGTTTAGATTCGTTTCCTGAGCTTTCAACAATCTCGATATGAAAACGTGACCCTATTTGTTTATCGAAGTGAACTAGTGATATTTGTGCGTACAGTCGGTGGCACTTCCGGTTTGGCTCACTGTACGGTTATACACAGTGATCAAGGTTAATTGTTTTGACTATTGTTGCTACAGATTGTTTGTATCTTATTAGACGTTACCCCTTTTCCAAACAACAAAATTTGAGGATCTTCCAAATAGATTATGAGTTCCATGCATCAATACAAATAGAAGTTAGAACTCAATAACTGTATGATATGATATGGAAAACATCCAGACAAAAGAAGAAAATGCTGATTATCAGCATTCTTCTTTTGTCTTGATGATTTCCAAACCTACCTTTATTGGGGGCATCAAAATAGAGCTTGTTTGGGATAGGGTTAATGAGACTAGTCCAATTTTCTTGGCTGACTATCAAAACCTCAGCAACATACTGGGTTACTAACAATGTAGCAGTGTTTGTACTTATGTTATGTAGTGTGCCTTTCAGTTTGACATCAAAAGGTTCAGTATTTGATCCAAATAAACAAACTCAAGTTTTAAACTTATATTTACCAGCATATCCTTGGGGGAACATTTGATAAGGTCATACCTACAGTTTCAATAAGCTTTAGTTACAGATTTTTTTTAAACATGACGGACAGTATTCAACTGAAACAATGTCATCTACTCAATGATTAATGAAAATATAATTTGTCATAGATAGGCAAGACAAATGATGTAGGTCTAGATCACCCTTGTCAACAATTATCAAAGATTTCGGCCAAGCTCGATAACAGGAAATCATCATCATCATAGTAATCAAATATCTTTCAGACCTTTGTCTTGCACAAATGGGTGGATATTCATAAACGTAAGTGTGATGAGCAGATGGGGGCCACGAAAGGCTGTAGAAGTAGTACTGGTAGGAAAAATAATAGGAATCCATGGTTAGGTGTTCCAGCTAAAGCAGTATAACTAAATAGTCTAGGAGGTAGATGAGGTTTAATTGCGGTGAAAGCACCATACAACTTTTAGACTGATTCTTGTAGCAAATTGTCTCAGGAGTTCGGAAATGCGCGTCTGACACGCATCCGCCTAGATATAAGGGGAGAAAATTGAGGTTAAAGTTGTCTGCCCTTGGATTTTTAAGCCAAAAATGGAAATCTTACTAGGCGCTTTTTTAAGGCATTGATTTATTACAAATGGTTTAAAATTGGTAAATATATGCACATATCACCTCCATACATATTTTAGTGATGTTTAATGAATTTTTTTGTTCCATAAAAATCCAAGATGGCCACCAGAATATCTATTTTTAGTAACAAAAAGGTTTTTTTTTATAAATTTAGATTTTTTCTGGGATGCATATACGCTGATATGAATTTTTATGCATGTATTTAATAAATATAAACTAGGAAATTGTCTCAGGAGTTTGGAAATGCGCGTCTGGCGCGCATCCGCCTAGATATAAGGGGAGAAAATTGACGTTAAAGTTGTCTGCCCTTGGATTTTAAGCCAAAATGGAAATCTTACTAGGCATTTCTTTTAAAGCATTGATTGATAACAAATGGTTTTTAATTGGCAAATATATGCATAATTCATCTCCATACATATTTTAAAGATGTTTTATGAAAGTTTTTAATCCATAAAAATCCAAGATAGCTGCCAGAATGTCTATTTTTAGTAACAAAAGGGTCTTTTTTTGTAATAATTTTTTGTTTCTGGGACGCATGTATGTTGATATGAATTTTTTGCACATATTTAATGAATATTAACCAATTTGGAAAAATAAGTTTGGGATAGTATTTGAAACGGATTTTTAACCTGAAATTGCATTTTCATGTCCTGAGAATTTTGCGAAAAGCGTTTCGATGCATTCCTTTTAAGGCATTGATTCATTACAACCGGCATTTAATTGCAAAAATATGCACAATTCATCGCCATTCATATTGCAATGACGTTTAATGAAAGTTTTTGATCCATAAAAATCTAAGATGGCCACCATAATATCTATTTTTAGTGACAAAAATGTCTTTTTTTAAATAAGATTTTTTTCTGAGACACACATATAATAAAACTATGCTAATTGCTTAAATTGCATCTACATAATCCTGAGGATTTTTTTAGCCAAAGATTAAACACATTTACAAACAGAGTTATTCTTTTCAATATACATGTGTATTATACATTGTGTATGCATTTCACATAATCAGTTAGTACGGATAATTATAACCATCAAGAATTATGTATAGCCAACATGAATGCCAAGATGGCCACCATTTTATGAATTCTGTTGTTTAAATGGGCTTACTCATGGGAAGTTTTCCTAATCATACAAAATCGCATTTTTTGATGCAGGTTTGCATGTTATTGTTTCATTATCTGGCTGAATCACAACTAGAAACAACGAATTCGAGAAGCAATGAATCCGATATAATTCTGTATTTGTTACATAGAACCTTGGTATATTACCTTTTCCAGGATGTGGCCCTTATGAAGCTTTAAAATGTACACTGTATCCTATAACCTTTATAACATTATTTCTTTCTGTTTCCCAAGTACATACGATAACTGATATAATGCTGTAAAATTTGAAAGACATAAAAGGAGGTCAACATGTCAAGAAATAAAACCTTACATTTTGTCCAAAAATCATGACCTGGGGAAGTGAAATCCTTTGATGAAAATACCTGATTAAAAGCTTAAACATGTGTGTCACTTAGACAGTCCAAATCTAGTTTCAGCCTGTCAACCGATTCCTATTTTCCTCTAAAACTACTAAATTTTGGGCACAAATCTTATATTTTCAAGTACCTCGTATACTCCTATGTGCAGTTCTCCTATATTTTGAAAATATTCCCTACATTTTTTTGGTATAATTATTGTCAATGAATGATAAGATGCTGTTCGCTTCTTTATTTATCAGGTAAGAGAATTCCATTATAGCATTAACATACTGTATAATGTTCTAGTGTTTTCGTCTGTTAATCATCACTGATTCGGTTACCTACAAGGTTATTGAATAGGACACATACCTTTAAGGTGCCAATACAGATGATGGGGATAATGATATGCTGTATAGTAGCCTACTATCTGGATTGTGATGCTGTGGAACTGAAAGGATTACTTTATTAGCTCACATTAGCATAAAGTGCTGAGGGTGAGGTATTGTGATCACTCGCCATCCGTTGTCCGTCTGTCTGTTCACAAGTAAAACAATACTCTCCTCCCATACCATAAAGCCTAGAGTTTTGAAATTTTGTATGTAGAATCTCATTATATGAAGGCCGTCTACCAAAATGTTTTAAGTGATTGTGGAACAATGAAATTTTACCATATGTTGTGGGACCTGTATCAAATTTCATATAGACAAAGAAGGAAATCCTGTACAATCTACTACACTTGAATCGTTTGACCTAGAGATTTGAAATTTGGTCTATGGAATTGTCTTATACCACCCCCTAAAGTACTTCAAATCATTATGTTATAATAAAGATTGGCCCTGTGTTGTTAGTATTAGATTACATAAAGAGACAAAAAATCTAGGCTTATTTTTACTCCGGCTTTTGAGGGCTTTCAAATTTGAAGTGCTGAATTGTCTGAAAGCCCTCTGCCAAAATGCTTTTGATTATTGTGCTACAGTTAAATCGGGTCCTATGTTGTGAAATATCATTCTCTAGATAGAGACGGAGGAGCAAATCTTCGACAATCTTCTACTTCCTATACGTAATTGTTTGACCTACAGCTTTGAAATTTGGTTCGTATAATTGTCTTATGGTCTTCTATCAAAAACCTTGAAAGTTTTGTGGTGCAATGAAAATTGGCCCTTTGTTGTGGGAAATTGTATTACATATGGAGGGCAAAAATGAAATATTGTACAATCTTCTGACAAATGTTTGCCTGAAATGAAAATTGGCTGGAAGTTGTTGGTCTGGGGTGAGGCAGAAGGTATCTGATACATGCAATCTACTCTAAACCTCAGTGTTGTGCGATCTCGACTTTCTTGTCTAGATTAAACACAAATAAATTAACATACAACAAACTAGACTGGGTAAGAACTGTTGTATAACACAAAGCTGTCAGTGGAATTATGGCCATGGCTGTAACATTTCTTTGGCTTAATATATTATATATATGTTTAATAAAAATTAATGCCAAAATGGGCCTCTCAGAGCGCATTTAAATTGATTCTAAGGACATTAAGATTGTCAAAATTTTCTTGGGGGAGGACATTCATCCCCCTATGTTCAGAGATGATGTCTCTCAGGTGTTCTCCCCCACTTGTACCTTTTGCGCTTGTTCGAATCAGCAATTTCAATGCTGCTGCACCACTTTCAATAATAGCTTGAAAGCCAATGTGAATGCTTGAGACAAAAATACTTTACTAAAACTCCGATATTTTAACTCAAAATGGGCTCAAAGCTCCAGTTTTTCTTGGAAAATATTCCTATTACAACTCCCTTTTTAGAAGACTTGGTTGACAGCCTGTAGTTCCTCTAAGCATGTCTCAATTCTCAATTCCCAGACTTGTTTGATGATACCATGGGATATCACGTCAGTTGTTACAGCAACTTCACTGTCATAAGGGGTTCTACAGGACAACCTTATACTGTAGATGAGTCGAAATCATACACAATTTGCTCTATTGAGCAAGGGAAAGCTGGTCCTTAGAGTACATCTGGTACATTGTATATTCCCTACAACCTGTGTATTTTGTGACTGTCCTGCGAAATCAAAAGGCCAGTTCAAAAAGGAATATCCGGGGAAATGTGAAACTGAAGATGCAGCAAATGTCATTTTATATGAATTAGGTGTGATAAAAGATGATAAAAATTATCATCAAAAATCAGTGACATTGGCATGATAGAAAAAGAAGTCAAGTATCACCAAAGCTGCAAGAAACTTGCATCATGGCAAGGGTCTGGTGGAGGAAGCCTACTAGTATCTAATGGACAAATCACCTTCAGCTGATGACCATACTGTTAATTTACTAAAGAATCTCATTCAGGAATCACTAGTAGAGAGCGATGGAGCTGAATTCTTGGCATCCCTGCGCAAACTTTACATCAGCTTCTTGGATAACGAAGCTCAACAAATACAGGTTACCAGTCTTGGAGTAAAAATCAGTAAGTGTTGCCATGATTTACTACTTTAGAGGTTTAGTGAAGGATTTGGAGAAAGGCCTCAAAGATCTGTGTGAACCTGTAACAGTGGAAGCCCTTGCCAAATGCCAAGCAGATCCCCCAGGAAATTTAATTAGATTCTTCAATGTGCTTTACACATGGTCAAAAGGTACCCTTAGAGTTTAAGATTGCTAGAGCCTAACCACCTTACAATTTTGTAATTTAGGAAAGGGTTAAATAATAGGGCTGCTCTAAGACTAAACCTCCTAAGTAGTAGGTTGTCTCAACAATTGAGCTGTGATCAAAATCAAAACTAGAAGGACTAGCTGTCTCTGTCACATCATAGCGCATTGTGTATGATTTCCACTCATCTACAGTGTTAGATTGCCCTGTAGAATCCCTTATGGCAGTGAAGTTGATGTAGCAACTGACATGATATACCCTGGTATCATCAAACGAGTCTGGGAGAATAATCGAGACATATTTGGAGGAACTACCTCTGGACAGTCTAACAGATGCACATGTTTGTGCTTTTAACCAGGTTTTTTTGTCAAATGGTTTCACTTTCCCAGGCCAGAAGTTTTGGCCAATGTATAAAGTACAATTCCTTGACATGTTGACCTCCTTTTTGTCTTTAAATTTTGCAGCATTATATCAATTATTTTGTGTACCTGGGAAACAGGAAGATATATTGTAAAGGTTACAGGATACAGTGTACGAAACTCATTCATTTGAAAACTTTACAAGGGCTACATCCTGGAAAATGTAATATATTAAGTTTCTATGTAACAAAAATAGAATTCCATCAGATTCATTGCTTTTCAAATTTGTAACATGTAATTCATGATTGTGATTCCGCCAGATATGAAGCAATAACATGAAGACTTGAATCAACAAAAAGCCATTTTGTATGATTAGGAAAACTTCCTATGAGTAAGCCCATTTCTACAACAGAATTCATCACGTAATTCTAAATTAACCAAAGTGGTGGCCATCTTGGCATCCATATTGGCTTTAGAATTTTTTCCGGGTAGTTATAAATATCCATATTAATTGATTATGCGAAATGCATATTCAATGTATAATACACATGCATATCGAAAAGAATAAATCTGTTTGAAAATACCTTTAATCTACGGATGGAAAAGCTTTTCGCAAAATTCTCAGGATTATGAAAATATTATGAGGGGTAAAATAACCACCCATAATGTGGGGACTTCTGAAGTTGTACATCGTTGACACAGGAAGGAAGAAGTCAAATAAATGAAGAAGTAGAGCTGGTTCCAAAGTTTTAATAAAGTTGACACAAAGTTTTTAGAGATTTGTTATAATTTAGATATTTCACTAAGAAACACACAGTCCAAATTTCACAAAGATTAAGTATTGAAAAGTAGAGTCACTAAGACAATTTTATCTAGCACAAAGCTACTGCACACAGAGTCGTATCTAAAAGACTGATTTCTTTATTCTATATTCTATAAAATGGTCAAAGCTTATATATGAAGACCTGACAAAAGGAAGTAATTATATTTTGTCAACTAAGAGCCAGGGGCATTGTTGGAAATGTGCAATAACTTTTGAATAAAAGAAAATTGCGCAACAGTTAAGCAATACCCAATCTTGTATTGGACATATTACCTAAAATTGTACAAAGATGAATAGATGAATTAGACACTTATATTACTTATTTATTATCCAAAATGCCACCTTCTCAATCAAGTTGTATTTGAAAAAATACACAAATTTTAGGCATGAATATTGAAAACGACATGACAAAAATGAGCAATATAAAAATATCCCCGAACTATTTTAACTTTCGACCCGAAAGTCTATTATTTTCTATTTTTCAATTTTCGACCTGAATCTGTAATTTCTCCAGAAAGGAACTATCCTAGTTTGTTTTGCCAGTTCTTAAGCACTTTTACAGTCTTATCATTTGGTTCTGGCATGAATTGGGCATAGTTAATCTGTTTACAAGCTATGGTGAAATGTCCTGTCTTTCTGCACATCATACACTCACGTTCTTTTGCTGGGCATTTGTCCTTCCAACCATGGACAGCGAATCCACATTTTTTGCAGTTGCCATGAGGTCCGAGTTCCCATACCATTCGATGGATAGTTCCTGATTCTCTAAGTAATTCCTTCACAACATTAACCAAATTATGTCTACAATTTTCTACGGTAACATAGTGTATG
The DNA here is from genome assembly GCA_963680895.1 of Fragum sueziense. NCBI lineage: Eukaryota > Metazoa > Mollusca > Bivalvia > Cardiida > Cardiidae > Fragum > Fragum sueziense. Next base: position 76,530,529 of record OY804593.1, on the reverse strand, counting down.
TAGAGAGTAGTTAGCTGGTCACTTATTTCCTTGATGTCATCTTTCGTCTTTTCTAACGTTGAATTTGAAGTTTCAACTTCCATCTGTAACTTTGAGTTTTTATCAGAGAGAACCAAATTATCACTTTTGAGTGTTGTTACCTCTTTGTTCAAATGTTCAACCTTGGAATTGTATTTGTTATCAGCTTCCAGTAAAGAAATCATTTTGGTTGTTGTCTGATTAAGTTTATTTTCCAAATTAGCCAGTTGATCAGACAGTTTGTCCATTTTGTTTTCACTATCTAAATTCACAGAGCAAACTTTTGTATCTGTAACAGGAAGATCCATATTTCTTGGTACAGTCTGGGGAATTGGTACCGATTTACTTCTATTGAAACATAGAGAAGCGTAATGCCCATACCTCTTACACGAATAACACTTCCTTCCTTTTGCTGGACACACATGAAAGTCCAAATATGTCATTCCACACTTGTAACAACTCCTTAAGTCCTGTTGATTGTTCATGCTGACACAATGGGGAATATTCAGCAACTCGCTTGAACTCTGTTGAAATAACCGGGGGTCGGGTACCCTGCAATTCTGCACCAAACTATTATGAGGGGTAAAATAACCACCCATAATGTGGGGACTTCTGAAGTTGTACATCGTTGACACAGGAAGGAAGAAGTCAAATAAATGAAGAAGTAGAGCTGGTTCCAAAGTTTTAATAAAGTTGACACAAAGTTTTTAGAGATTTGTTATAATTTAGATATTTCACTAAGAAACACACAGTCCAAATTTCACAAAGATTAAGTATTGAAAAGTAGAGTCACTAAGACAATTTTATCTAGCACAAAGCTACTGCACACAGAGTCGTATCTAAAAGACTGATTTCTTTATTCTATATTCTATAAAATGGTCAAAGCTTATATATGAAGACCTGACAAAAGGAAGTAATTATATTTTGTCAACTAAGAGCCAGGGGCATTGTTGGAAATGTGCAATAACTTTTGAATAAAAGAAAATTGCGCAACAGTTAAGCAATACCCAATCTTGTATTGGACATATTACCTAAAATTGTACAAAGATGAATAGATGAATTAGACACTTATATTACTTATTTATTATCCAAAATGCCACCTTCTCAATCAAGTTGTATTTGAAAAAATACACAAATTTTAGGCATGAATATTGAAAACGACATGACAAAAATGAGCAATATAAAAAAAATACAATTTGAGCTTAAAATTTGTTTAGAATACTATCCGACACTTATTTTCCCTACTTTTCTATGTTACATTAAGTCAATATTTATGAGACACATGTACATTCTTAAAGATTCATATTAGCATAATATATATGCGTCCAAAAAAAATCTTATTTAAAAAACAACACCTTTTTGTTACTAAAAATAGACATTCTGGCGGCCATTTTGGATTTTCATGGACCAAAAACTTTCATTAAACATCATAAGAATATGTATGGAGATGATATGTGCATATACTTGCCAATTAAAAACCATTTGGAATGAATCAATGCCCTAAAAGAAATGCATCAAAACGCTTTTCGCAAAATTCTCAGGACATGAAAATGTAATTTAAGCTTAAAAACCGTTTCAAATACCATCCAAAACTTATTTTTCCTAATTTGCTAAGTTCCAATTGGTTTATATTCATTTAATATGTGCAAAAAATTCATATCAACATACATGCGTCCCAGAAAAAAAAAATATTGCAAAAAAAAGACCCTTTGTTACTAAAAATAGACATTCTGACGGCCATCTTGGATTTGTTTGGATCAAAAACTTTCATAATACATCTTTCAAATATGTATGGAGCTGAGTTGTGCATATATTTGCTAATTAAAAGCCATTTGTAATGAATCGATGTCTTAAAAGTAATGCCTAGTAAGATTTCCATTTTGGCTTAAAAATCCAAGGGCAGACAACTTTGACATCAATTTTCTCCCCTTATATCTAGGCGGATGCGCGTCAGACGCGCATTTCCGAACTCCTGAGACAATTTCCTAGTTTATATTTATTAAACACATGCATAAAAATTCATATCAGCGTTTATGCATCCCAGAGAAAATCTAATTCATAAAAAAAAACCTTTTTGTTACTAAAAATAGATATTCTGGCGGCCATCTTGGATTTTTATGGAACAAAAACATTTATTAAACATCATTAAAATATGTATGGAGATGATATGTGCATATATTTACCAATTTCAAACCATTTGTAATAAATCAATGCCTTGAAAAAATGTCTAGTAAGATTTCCATTTTTGGCTTAAAAATCCAAGGGCAGACAACTTTAACCTCAATTTTCTCCCCTTATATCTAGGCGGATGCGTGTCAGACGCGCATTTCCGAACTCCTGAGACAATTTGCTACAACAATCAGTCTAAAAGTTGTATGGTGCTTTTACCACAATTAAACCTTATCTACCTCCTAGACTAAAAGCAGTCATTAAAAGAGACAATAAACATTCAAACAATCAATCTAGTTTTCTATCAGCTGACCAATACAAATACCTGTCTGTGCTGAACATTTTCCCTCACACTGATTAATATCCATGTATCTAAATTTTGAACATTTCTCAGAACCTAGATGAAGTATGATTAGAAACAAGACCACATATAGAGTTCAAACACCAGGATCTTCCTGCCCTATCGATTAGGAAGCAAGATAAACATGTACGAATCAGGCTATGAAAAAAGGTCCCTTATAACATTTGAGACAGCCATATTGCAAGACCAGCCTGTGCTTAAGAGGATTTGTTTATTGGGGTTTTACGCCGTTTTCAACTACTAAGGTCATATCACGGCGGCTGGAGCACCTTACCATGGATTCCTGTCGTTTCTCATACTAGTACTACCACAACACCCTAACCGAGCCTCCAGCTGCTCCCCCACATAGGTTCACGATATCAAACCATTGATGGGTGACATTTTTGTCAGCAAAGGTATTTGCCGCGGCCGGGTATCGAACCCAGGACCTCTCCAATGAGAGGCAGATGTGCTACCAACTGCGCCATGGCCGCGGCCTGTGCTTTAGAGGAATCTGATAGGAATATGTGCTGTTTTCTTCTTGACAAGTCATGAAGAAGCTATTGAAGAACATATCTATAAGGAAATGCTGACAGGGAACCATCTTCCATCCTGTTGTGTACTGTAAAAGTCTTTATTTTAGCAAGCTCAACATTTCGCGATTTCGTTGTCTGGGATCTATTCGCGAGTTTATAAATTCGCGCATGTTTGATGTAAAGCTCGGGTATTTCCGTTGTTTTCCGGAAATATTCGCTTCGTTATATTCCGTACATGTCGGCTTAACCCCGATAAATACACAAGCGATGGAAAGACAAAATGTTTATCACACCTGTCTTTATAATTGTTTTCACACCTTTTTCATATGTAACTGTTAAAGGGACATTTCATTCCAATTTCAATTTTTTAAAGTATGTCTTGATGCCAAGATTGGTTATTCTAATGTGTATAAATACTATTAGTTTTTTGAAGTTGTTGCCAATAAGCGAGAAACACGCATTTAAAGTTGAGACATAATCGATAAATTGCATATAAATCCGAACTGTTGTCCACAACAATTTGTTCAATTTTAACACAAAAATATAAATTTCTCGTAAACGGCGCAATATTTTGGCTTGAAATTTTCAGAATTTTCATAAGGAAATATGCTCTTTCCGATAAAGATAAAAGTAAAATTTATCACAAAAAATTCTGAAATGTCACTTTAAAAGGACAATACATGTATTGTCCCTACATGTATGACAAAAAAAGAATAACATAAGAAAGTAACTGCTTCATTTTTCCATTAAATGTACTGTACTTCTGAATTGTAAACGATAAAGAGGTCACCCTTTTACGACCATATTCTAGGAAAACACATGTAACATTTATACTTTGTATTTGTAATCATGTACAATGTATCATCATAATAATATAACATTATGATGTTAATTGCATTCTTCATACATTGAAAGGTGGGTAACCATCAAAATTTCCGATTTGAAGTGTTTTAATGAACATATAAAATTTCGGAATGTTCCGGATTCCGAAGAACCATCGGCAATCTCCGGCATTCTGAGACTGATATATTCACGAAATTAATGAATTCACGAGATAGCCTACTCGCGAAAATTAAGTCCTAGCGAATAAATAGACTTTTACAGTAATAGGCAGAGTGCTCTAACACTGTCTGCAACATATTATACCTTAAAGCTACTATTTCCCAGATTTGGACCCAAAAATTGTCAAATACAAACGAAATGTACACTTTTTAAGCTTTATATGACCTGATTAAATGATTACGAGAAATTATTGAAGCAACGACTCATTTTTTCGCAATTTGATACCAAATTCATGAAGCGATGTCGAAAGTAGGTCAAAACAGTAGGACATGCGACTTTCTTAAATGACGTCACAACATACATGATGACGTCATATTGAAATTTAAGTATGAATCTCGTTTGAATCATGGTCCGCGCTGTAGGCGCATGCGCAACAATTTAAAAATAATTCTAACCCCATCAGTGATGGGGTTGAATTTAGGCTTGGATTCTCCCTAAATTCAGCTATCTGTCTTGTAATTTCGGCTCATTCTCTGTCTGAATCGCATATCATTAACCATCCCGAGGTGGTCAACACAAAAGTTTTGCATATTTTTTCAAAAAATTTCATTTTTTGCAATTAGACCATCTGTTACCGTCGCCCTTTAAGGTAGAAGACCCATAATGAGCACCAAAGAGCCAGAGGCGAAATTTGAAAAATGCCAATAATTCCTAAACTGTGTTTCATTTCCATTCCAACTATAAACATAAGCATTTTGTACGGTTTAGAATTTTGAATTCATGCATACTTATGAAAATATTTGACAAAAATGTTCAAAATTACCTCCCTTGCATATGAATATAGAGTAAAATGATATTTGTGAATTATTTTCTTCTTTAAGCATAATCTTGAAATCCGGCACGGTGAATCAACTTATGTGAATCCTATTTTCAAGCGAGTGTAATTTGATGCATTTCGTATGGCTAGAAGGTGGTGTTTTTCATTATGGGTCTTCTACCTTAAGAGGACTACCAAGGGGCCTTCCGGAAATGGGTGGATCAGTGTAAAATGTGTTGAGACAGACAAGGCATATTTCGAAAGTCTTAGATGTATAAAATTGTGTTATTTCAAGCATTTTTAAAAAGACCATCATACTCTATGAACATTAAAAGCTTGTATAAAATAGTTACTACAGAAAACATTTTATATCCAAACCAATTTATCATAACAATGCCTTGTTTTTATGTCTTTATAAAATCCAGAGTAGCAGGGCAAATATTTCCAGGAAAAATACAACCAGAACAACAGATAATAGGGGTAAAGACATTCTAATATAACCAATTTTATTCAAATCCTATATTGTAGGTACTCATTTGAATTGTCTTGCAAAGATAATTAAAATGTGAACCCACAATATAGGGCTTGAAGAACAATAAATGATATTGTGCATTGCAAAAGGCCATTTCCACATCTTAACTGTACCTCTGACAACACAAAACAATTGACTGATACCAGTTTTCTGATTATATTCTGATATTGTTTGTAGTATCTGGAAAACATTTAACCCTTTCCCAAACAGCAAAAAATTAGACTGTTTATTTAGAAGGCTGCTGAAGAAAAACAATTGATAATACCAAATATATGATTCGTGAGTAACACAGCAAAGATAATATTGAGGCAAAAGGAGAAAATGCTGATCATCAGCATTTTCTTCTTTCGCTTCATTGTTTTCCTAAACCAAATTTATTGAAACTCCAAGATGAGGTCTTGTATGGGAAAGGATTAACCCAGAAGTGTATGGAAACTGTCAAAGAACAATCTATAAACCATATGGACCAATGCTCCACACACTATATAATGGAATGCTTGTGTTTTTATGCCAATCATATGGATCCCTATAGATGCTGGGAGGTGACACCATTTTGTAGAAATAGTATCACTGACTATCAAACATACTTTATTGTGGAATCACATTAGCAACATCTCCTTAAGACAACTCTAAAAAGTACCCACAATATAGGGCTTGGGAGAGAATATAGAATGTATAAAATGAATAACTTTGTTATACAGTAGCTTACCATAATTGACATAGGGCTAATTATCATTCCATCATCTTTGATAACAATATAATTATAATGAACCAGTCTGCAATTTAGCAGCATTTATCATATAGGGCAAATCATTGAAGACTTGCACGATAAAAGGACAAAATATAAATAATTTCTTGACTTTATGGACCATTATTTTTGTCCTTTAAAACATCTTTCAACTTTGTAACCAATAAATTCAAACTATGACCTAGGTATAATGCTTCAAAAATCTTAACATATTGCAACAGTAATCGTTCTGTAACAAGTGGACCACATAGCCATGTCAAACAGTCAAATCTTAGTCAGTACATAATATTTTTTATGATCCTATCAGACAAGCTTATGCATGTTGTCAATAGTCCTATTCATTGTTTCACAAGCTTTTTGTTAAATATTTCCAGTAAAAATGTCCCGGCAGACAGAAGAGGATTACTGAGGATTTATTGCCTACCTAAATACTGGTACTACAAAAGAGAGACTAATGTTCATCAATCAATAAGATGATAGTCAGATCTGTCTACAAGCCAATAATGTTGTCTACCCAGTGTCTTTAATAGTGGCAGAATTTCCTTTTTCAACTCTTCTTAACTCTTCTTATATCTTTTAGATGGTTCTACTTTCTTTTATTTTTTCATCTACGATAACTATTCTATCTAAATTTGAAAGGTTGATTCAAAAGTTCATGTTCCGTAAATGATAATATATTTCAACCAGCAAGATGACACCCAACATAATGCTGATGGGTATCTAAATACATGTACAACATTTTATTTGTCTAACCTGCAAGATTCTGAGTAGACAGTGATCTTGACCTTTAGATCAGAGGTGCGTTCTTTAGAGCGAGATTTCTTGAGATATCTTGAGATTTCTTAAGATATTTTAGGATAAAGCGTTCTTTAGAGCAAGATTTTTAAGACGCTCAATGGGAGGCGCCGTTACCCTATACTTCGTGCAGGACCCCTCGGTCAACTCTGTACAAACAATATAAAAGAGATTTGACCGAGTTGTTCCGAACACTCCATAATTCATAAACCGCGGTGTTTCGAATGCTCCATACTTTATACAAATAACGTCATGATGACGTCTTAAAAACGCTTTATCCAAAACACCTCAAGAAATCTTAAAAAAACTCGCTCTAAAGAACACACCTCAGGACAAACACAGTTTGATTCACTGATGCACCAACAGAAATTCATTCAATTCATTCAGATATTCTGTTCTTGTTGCATGTTTCAAAGAATACTAAATATATCTAATATACCATTACAGCTTGCAAAAGCTGCAATTATTTGGTAAATAATTTCCTAAAGCAATCCCTGGTATACATTTTCTTGGGAAAAAACTTGGGAAGGATGCAAAGGAAAACAAGAGGACCATGATGGTCCTATATCGCTCACCTGAACCAAAATGATATGAGCAACACTTTTGTTCAATTCAATAAATATTTATGACTTTAAGACTGAAAACGAACTTATGGTCAATAACGTTGTGAAAATCGAACTCATCCACGATCTTATGGTGCCCAACATTGTCCAAGATTTGTCTTGTTTGATAAATAATTGTAGATTCTGGAGTATAAACAAGGTTGAAAACAGCTGAAAACAGCAATTTTGTCAAATTCAAGGGCACATAATTATCGACTTTTTGATCGGATTAGACTGAAAAACAAACTCATCCCAGATCTTGTGATCCCCAACATTGTGTTCAAGTTTTGTCTTGATTGATCAATAATTGTAGATTCTAGAGTATAAACAAGGTCGAAAACAGCCGAAAATGGCAATTTTGATCACATTCAAGGGCACATAACTCTCGACTATCTAGTCAAATCAGGCTGAAAATCAAACTCATCCGAGAGCTTATGATACCCAACATTGTGTCCAAAATTTGTCTTGATTGGTCAATAATTGTAGATTCTAAAGTGTAAACAAGGTCGAAAACAGTCGAAACCAGCAATTTTGTCAAATTCAAGGGCACATTACTCTCAGCTTTTTGATCAAATTGGACTGAAAATTCAAGTTTTGTCTTAATTGATAAATAATTGTAGATTCTAGAGTGTAAACAATGTCAAAAACAGCCGAAAACGGCAATTTTATCACATTCAAGGGCACATAACTCTCATCTTTCAGGTCAGATCAGACTGAAAATCAAACTCATTTGAGATCTTATGGTCTCCAACCTTGTGTCCAATAATTTGTCTTGATTGATCAAAATTGTAGATTCTAGAGTATAAATAAGGTCAAAAACGGCAATTTTGTCAAATTCAAGGGCTCATAACTCTTAACTTTCTGATCAGATAATACTGAAAATCAAACTCATCCCAGATCTTATGATCCCCAATATTGTGTTAAAGTTTTGGCTTGATTGATTAATAATTGTAGATTCTAGAGTGTAAACAAGGTCGAAAACAGCCGAAAATGACAATTTGGTCAAATTCAAGGGCAAGTAACTCTCGACTTTCTGATCAGATCAGACTGAAAATCAAACTCGCCCGAGATCTCATGGTCCCCACCATTATGTCCAAGTTTTGTCCTGATTGATGAATAATTGTAGATTCTAGAGTGTAAACAAGGTTGAAAACTGCCGAAAATGGCAATTTTGTCAAATTCAAGGGCACATTACTCTCGTCTTTCTGGTCAGATCAGACTGAAAATCGAACTCATCTGAGATATTATGGTCTGCAATGTTATGTTCAAGATTTGTCTTGATTGATCAATAATTGTAGATGCTAGAGTGTAAACAATGTCAAAACTAGGAATTTTTCGCATTCAAGGGCAGATAACTCCTGACTTTCTAGTTCGATCTGACCCATACTCAAACTCATCCGAGATCTTATGGCCATATATGTTTTGACCAAGTTTTATCAAGATTGGCCTATATTTGTAGATGCTAGAGTGTAAACACGAAATTGTGGACGGACGGACAGACAGACGGACAGACAGACAGACAGACAGATGGACGACGGACAAAAAGTGACCACAATAGCTCACCTTGAGCACTTTGTGCTCAGGTGAGCTAATAAAAAGACCACTACTCTAGCAAATGTTGAAAGCAAGAATCTTCCTTTTTTCATTGTTTTCTTTTCCAAGTTCACACTTTCTCTGCATTTTTGGACATTCTTGTAGTCCGCAACATCTTTTCATTTGGGCTATAATTTTGTTGTTTGGAAAAGAGCTAAGCAACATCTGTGAGAGTTTACAAGTTTTATGACCATGTCGACACATCATCGCTTTTCAACAAAAATCTTGTAACTGCAGCTTAAAACAAGCTGCAGTTACGAGGTTTTCGTCGAAAAGCGACAACATGTATGTTTTGCGCACAATCTAATCTATGTAACAATACAAAATGTGAGAAAACAAAGTCTCAGAAATAATGGTTTTTTGTCTGCCACACCTTTTTATTGTTGATGAATGTTGCATTTTTGCTGTTCCCTTCCACTGCATTGTTTTTCCCTTTCCCAAATAACCTGTCGTAATTTGAAAGCCTTGCAAAGTGTTAGAGAGAAGAGAAGAATGTTGAAAACAAGAATTTTCTTCTTTTCCCTCATTGGTTTGAATGCCATAGCATACACATTACCTCATTATTGTAACAAATATTTTGCACTTACATCACAAATTTTGGCTTCTTGGCTAAGGAAAAGAGTTGTTGACAATAATAATGCAATATTTGCTGGTTTCTATTTAGCATACTTTCTGTCAACCCACCAGGCTTTTTTTCCTACAGACACATTATTTTGTAAACAGTATGGATGCTGGCAGACTATGAAATGTATGTTAACCCATTAACAGACGGCAAATTTTTAGACTGTTCCATTTTTAAAGGTGTTGCAAACGACAATTATTTTTATTTCGGATTGATAAAATTTAAAAAATCTTTCCATTTTGGATTAGAAAACATTGTAGAAAATGAAGAAATTGCTTGTCACAAGCAATTTCTTCATTTTCCACAATATTTTCCTATGCCTTTTCTTATGAAGGAATCAAAAGGCATCACTGTGCAGTAATGTGCAGTAATGGGTTAAGTTCATAATCTATTCTAAAGCTATCATTCACCAACCAGTCAGCAAGGCTCCTGTGGCCAGTTTCATCAAAATATTTAAGACATACCGATTTACCGGTGTCTTACATCAGATTTCGGGCAAGAAACATGCCAATCTATCAAGACCTGTGTCATGCGATTTTTAAGACATTGGTAAGTCAAAAACATGTTTTAAATGTTTTGATGAAACAGGCCCCTGATCAGACTGCACATAGATTAGATGCATGTGTCAGGCAAATGCTTAGAGCACAAAGCTCTCAATTTTGTGTTAAATCCTTGCTCAAACAATTCCTGGTCTCAACATCTTTTACGGTTGAAGTTTGGTAAAACATTGAGGAAAAAGAAAATTGTAAATATCTTACCTCTTGGATCGACATTCTTCATCCAATTACCTGAAAAAGTAGGAAAATTCATAATTAGTCAAGTAAACATACATGCTTAGGAGCAAATACTTTAACCAATTCCAAAATAACAAAATATTAAGGAAGTCCCATTTAAAAGCTGTGGAAGATGACAAAATTAGTGTCAATAAAGACAAGAGGACCATGATGGTCCTATATATTGCTCACCTGAACCAAAAGGATATGAGCCACAATTTTGTTCAATTCAATTAATATTTACGACTTTAAGACTGAAAACGAACTTATGGTCAATAACGTTGTGAAAATCGTACTCATCCGAGATCTTCTGGTGTCCAACATTGTGTCCAAGTTTTGTCTTGATTGATTAATAATTGTAAATTTTAGAGTGTAAACAAGGTCGAAAACAGCCGAAAAATGCAATTTTGTCAAATTCAAGGGCAAGTAACTTTCGATTTTCTGATCAGATCAGACTGAAAATCCAAATGATCAAAGATCTTATAATCCCGAACATTGTGTCAAAGTTTTGTCTTGATTGATTCATATTTGTACATTCTAGAGTGTAAATGAGATCTTGGGGTCCCAAACATTGTGTAAAAGTTTTGTCTTGATTGATTTATAATTGTAGATTCTAGAGGGTAAACAAGGTCAAAAACAGCCTAAAATGGCAATTTTGTCAAATTCAAGGGCACATAATTCTTGTCTTTCTGATCAGATCACACTGAAAATCGAACTCATCCGAGATCTTATGGTCTAAAACATTATGTCCAAGTTTTGTCTTGATTGATCAATATTTGTAGACGCTAGAGTGTTAACAAATTAAAAAGTAGCTATTTTTGACGTTCAAGGGCACATAACTCCTGACTTCCTGGTCCGATCTGACCCAAAATCGAACTCATACGAGAACTTATAGTCTTAAACATTATGTCTAAGTTTTGTCTTGATTGATCAATATTTGTAGATGCTAGAGTGTTAACAAGTTAAAAAGTAGCTATTTTTGACGTTCAAGGGCACATAACTCCTGACTTCCTGGTCCGATCTGACCCAAAATCGAACTCATCCGAGAACTTATGGTCATACATGTTTTGTTCAAGTTTGGTTAAGATTGGTCAATATTTGTGGATGCTAGAGTGTTAACAACAAATTGTGGACAGACGGACGGACGGACGCCGACGGACGAAAAGCGACCACAATAGCTCACCTTGAGCACTTCGTGCTCAGGTGAGCTAATAAAACTTGTTCATAATATAGCACAGAAAATATTGAGGCAAGAAGAGAAGATGCTGATAATCAGCATTTCCTCCTTTTCCCTTACTTTTTACTTTGCTGTAACTCACAAATAATTTGCCTGTTGGAACACAAACCTTTTAAAGGAGCAAACAATCTTTTTTAGAATATACAATTGGACTAGTGAACATAATTCTTGTTTTCCACCTACAATATTTTTGCAGCATTACACTTCTATTGCACTAAGCCAGTGAGCAGTAAAGATGTCTATAAACCAGAATTAATGTAATGAGATTAACTAAAACCCATTTTGGCTTTCTGATTTCCAGGAACTAACATTTTATTACCCCTTTTCCCCAAAACACATATTGTGACTGGTCCAAACTGAAAACTCTTGCAGCTGGCTATTAAACATAATCAGATAAATCTAAAGAACAAAATATTTCATAATGTAACTAGAAAACATTAACAAAAGAAATGCTGGCAATTTTCATCTTTTAGTTTGGACCGATAATTTCGAGAATTTAATCCTTCAAGGCCATCAAAACTACAAATTGTTTGGGAAAGGGTTAAGCTGCTGCTAATTGGGTTATATCTAGAAGAGCTGTGATCTGGAGAAGGGTCCTTATGGGTTTTGAGACCTACATGGATCCAGATCAGCCATGCAGAGGCCATCTGATTATGATCCGTCTGTTTTTTAATAGCTTTGTAAGGGCTGGTAGAAAGTGTAAGATAGCTGCATGGATCCTGACTACACTTAAAGGGGGAATGGCACTTAAAATCATGCAGATTTTCCGAGAACTTCATACAAAATAAATATGTTTTATGAAAATATGGCCTTTAAATTGCATCTATGCCAAATCTTAGCTTTCTATCTTGTGTATTGGCTAGGATGTCGACGGATTTAAAACCCCATATGTTCCATTATTGTAAATATTATCCCCGGGACAACAAATCATGGGGTTTTAAATCCGTCGACATCTAAGCCAATACACAAGGTAGAAAGCTAAGATTTGGCGTATATGCAATTGAAAGACCATATTTTAATAATATATATTTATTTTTTTGTACGAAGTTCTCGGAAAATTTGCAAGATGTTAAGTGTTATTCTGCCTTTAAAGGCACAAGCTGATAAGGGAATAGTGGTCTCAAAATGCTAGAAGGGCCTTTTCTCTCAATCTCAGCTCAAAAATCCCCGTTTTTAACAAAAACCTAGTGTCTGCAGCTTAAAACAAGCTGCAGTTACATAGTCTTTTTTGAAAAGCATCAATATACTTTGTCATAGTGCTGATGGCAAATATTTCTACTTTATATTTCATGTAAGCCCCCTATCTAATTAACCCTTGTAATGCAGAATGTAAAGAAGCAGGCTACACAGAACAAGATCAGACAGAATGTATGTGCAGTCTGATCTTGTTCTATACTGCTTGCAAAATATGGCCCGAATATTCTAGGATCATCAAGACAATGGTTAACCCATTCACATTATCACATACCATGACAGCTCTTGACGCCCCACAAGATAAAGGCATAGGAAAATATTGTGGAACATTGTGACAAGCAATTTCTTCAGTTCCCACAATGTTTTCTACCCATAAACACTTTCAATCACTTGAAATTGTCATCTGCAGCATCTTTGAATTTCCAAAATTATGCTGTTTGGTAATGGGTTAATTACTGTTTCTAGGGTAAACAGATTCATAAACAAGTTTCTGATCCCACATTAAACCTTGTCATTGAAACCTAGCATCTGCAGCAATGAAATGGAAAATAAAAAAACATCCTGGTACATGGGTATATTTAACCCAATAATTATTGTATTTATGCATTTTGACAATTATTGTAAGATTCTTACTTTGGTTCATTTTTGAAATCAACATTCTCTCTTAATTCTCAAAACCTTAATTTGTGGTTTTACAAATTTGCCTATAATGCTTCTATTACTGATGCAGCTGTACTGCCATCTCTTATGCTGCTAAAGCTAGTTCTCACAAAGACATGTTAATAAATATTTGAAATGTATCCCTCTAAATTATAAAATAAGGCCTATAAGGTTAGATATTATAAGCTTCATAATTCCCAAACTTTCATATAAGCTTCATAATTCCATTCTAAAGTAACTAGATGGGAAAAGTTCGCATTATCATGAATGCAGTGCTTAGGAGTAAAGTGCTTTCTGCTCTTGGATATTGCAGAGGTCTAGGAAATCTAGGATTGCTAAATTTGCAATAGTGCATGATTACAATTCTGGCCTACTGTACAAAAGGGCAAGTCATTTTCCAAATAACGCAGTTTTATGGTGATACAATTTGAAAATTGCTGAAGATGGCAAAGTGAGTGTTCATCGAATCAATGAAATCTATGTATAGTATACGACAGAAATATTGAGGATAAATGAGAAAATGCTGTTGATCAGCATACTTTTTCTTTTTTTGCCTCCAAGCCTTTTCTGCTAGGGACATCAAAAGCAGGTCTTGTTTTAGAATTTGTAAACCCTTTCCCAAATGGCAAAATCTTGGACAATTCCAATTTTATAGGTGTGCAGACGACAACTTCAAGTTGGTGAAAATTTTTAAAATCTTTCCATTTTGGATTAAAAAACTTTGGGGAAAATGAAGAGATTGCTTGTGACAAGAAATTTCTTCATTTTCCACAATGTTTTTTCAAAGACTTTTCTTGAGAAGGAGTCTCTGTGCAGTATTGGGTTTTAAATGAAATCCTTGTTGATGTGAAAGGTAAAAGTTTATTAACATTAATTTAACAATAGTATGAATTTATGCACATGTATGACATTTTTATGGAGAGGAAATGAGACCGGATTCAATTCAACATTTAATACCATCATTTAATTTATAAAAGTCTATACCTTTAACAATGTAAACATTTAAAGTACTTAAATCAAGATAAGAAGCTTTTCTTTAATGATTATGCAATGAAAAATATAATTGGAAGCATTTAAAAAATTTCAACAAAATACTGTTGGAAAGCTTTTTTCTTTAATGATTATGCAATGAAAAACATAATTGGAAGCATTTAAAAAATTTCAACAAAATATTGTTGCTCTTTTCAACAACTCTTAAAATAACTTTAAAACCCTTGTAAAGCTGGTCCCCGAATATTCCAATTAGGAAGGAACGATAGAACTACATTGTAGATAAACTTGCATATTGGTGCAGCTTGATCATATTCTATACTTTTTGCTCAGCATGGGCAGAACTAAAAGAATAAATTCTTTGTAAAAGATACAGAACATTCGAATGTCATCCGATAAGTACCAAAGTTGAAACTGTAAGTCCAGGGATAAAGACTAACAGTGGCCCAGTCGCCCATGGCCCCTAAATTTTGGGCTGGGCCCCTGAAATTCAGGACTGGGCCCCTGAATTTTTGGTGAAAATGCCCATACCCCTAATGTAAAATACTGAATATTAGGCGAGCTGGGCCCCTACATTAAAATTCTTAGTCTTTATCCCTGAAGTCGTGTTATTTTCCAAATTAAAAAAATAAGCATGCATCAAAATAACAGCTACATGGGTCTTTGATTGAAGTCTTAATTCTAACTTTGTGATGTTAATAACTTTTTAGCATGATAATCATTGAAACTTAACAATAATCTACCCTTTTCACAAACAACCCCAGTTTCATGTAAAGGTGTTTGGGAAAACATTGAGACAAAAGAAGAAAATGCTGGAACCCAGCATTTTCTCCTTTTTACTCAATGCTTTCCTACCTATAAAATACATATCCCATACATTAAGTAGTTGGTAATATTCAAAGGCCAGTTTCATCAAAGTATTTAAGACATATTTTTGTTTTACCAATGTCCAACAAACACTTGAACAACAATCACCCTACTTAGGTTTTGGATAATTGTTGTCGTTGATATGCGAATCTTGCCTTAAACATGTTGTAAGTCATTGATAAGACAAAAATAATTCTTAAATGTTTGACAAAACAGACCCTGAATCCCTGCAACTTCAGCTTGAATGTAGTTTATTCAAGCTGAAGTTACCAGTATTTTTTATAAAGTAACCAATGAAGTAACACTAAACATATGTTATCTGCTATTCCTTAATTCTGGGTGTTTGGAAAGGGTTAACAGAACATAAAAGAACTGAAGTGCCTAGCATGGTAACCACTGGTGGTGAACTCGGCCAAAGCGTGGGACGTTTTTTCGCGATCATAGTATTCCGTCTGTGTTGTTATAAAATATCGTAACTACGGATTCGATAAAGCCGTAGCTACGAGATTTTAAAACAACACAGACAGTGTGTAAATACATATCGGTAAACCCGGTCTATTTTTGGAACAAATTTATTGTTATTAGAAAAACTATCCAATCAGATCTTTGAACTCACATTTAAACGCAAAATATCTGAACCTTGTTGTAGCGAAAAACGTCCCTCGCTTTGGCCGAGTTCACCACCAGTGGTAACAGGATAAGGACTGTAGTTACATGTGAGAACGAGTCATTTCATCAATAATTTAGTTACATTCACTCTTAATTTGGTTTAGCATCTCAGCAAAACTGCTTTCCAAGTCCAATTAGTCTCTTCATAATAAATATTGTCACTTCAACAAAAACCTGTTAAATGCAACTTGTTTTAAGCTGTAGTTATGAGGTTGCTGTTGAAAAGTGGCGATATGGTGTATATTTTTCAATAGATCCATTGCAAAGATAGCAATATTTGTTGGTATTTTTTTGAAAATCTAAATGCACCAATAATAGTCATTTGCGCTTACAAAAATTCTCCTATTTTGCAAGTTGAAAGTTGGACATTTCAAAAAAAATTTCAGTGGCCCTGGAAACTAAATGCAAGTGTTGCAATAGATCTACCTCTTATTATATATATAATATAGCATGATGAAGATTATTTTTCTTAACTTTAAAGGGACATTTCATTCCAATTTCAATTTTTTAAAGTATGCCTTGACGCCAAGATCGGTTATTCTAATGGGTATAAATACTATTAGTTTTTTTGAAGTTGTTGCCAATAAGCGAGAAACACGCATTTAAAGTTGAGACATAATCGATAAATTGCATATAAATCCGAACTGTTATCCACAACAATTTGTTCAATTTTAACACAAAAATATAAATTTCTCGTAAACCGCGCAATATTTTGGCTTGAAATTTTTCAGAATTTTCATAAGGAAATATGCTCTTTCAGATAAAAATAAAAGTAAAATTTATGACACAAAATTCTGAAATGTCACTTTAAAACAACATTTCAAAGCAGCACTAAATTTTCAATGAAATGACTCGTATAAACTTGACCAATCAGAAATACCTACACATTGTCTGGACACCAGGAACACCCATTAAACCTACAGTAATATAATTATCAGCGCATTAGATCATTGAATAGACTAGCACAGAGTGAAAAGAACTAATTTCTTTATGCAAATCATAATAGATCATAATACTTACTGGTAGAACATATAATACCGTAATAATTATTCTGATAAACGCCCGAGCATTTATTTGAAACATGGTCCATGGAAAAGTAGGGGGTGGGCTTTTATTAGAGGTATTCTACTTTTGTCTGTCAAAATTTGCCAAACAAGTTGCAATTCATGGATTCAAAGTTCCACAAGTCTAATTCGGCTAAGTTTTGTAATAAGGACTGCAAAATACGATCTTTTCAATGAAATTCCTTCATTGCAAACAGATTGATGGCTGGACGTCCTCTTTTTCATTGCTTTTGGAACTGATCATGACTTACATTATTTTGATCTGGAATCGAAGGATTGGCGTTTACTAGAATCACACTTTTATGCAAAAAAAAGTGCTTTAAATAAGCAGATTTTCAGCAAAGATTTGGGGGATGGGCTTTTATTAGAATATGGGCATTTATTAGAATAATTATGGTAACTAAAAGTCTTTTCTAAAGAAAATAAGGATTCCAACCCATCATTAGATACCCAACACTTAGAGCATCTTTAGGCATGATCCATGACAATTGAAATTAACAAAGGATACCCTTGTCAATTTCCAACTGTGGCAACTGGCAACAGAGATTGATCAGGGAAACTGTCTGTCAATTTCTGTTGTTACAGATAAGTCTGGGGTGATGCCCGAAGACACACAAGTGTTTTGAAGACACACAAGTGATTTGTAGTTAAATGGATTGCAATCCTTATTAAGATTGTTTGAATCAGGTTTTCGGTCCCAATCCTACTAACAGCTAAGATCAGATCATTAGATAAGATGGTGTACAGACAGACCAACAGACAGACATATTATGTACCATCAAACTTTGTTTGTGGGGGCATAATTGTGTTCAAGGATGTCTTATATCGTCGTTGTAAATGCAAAACCTCGTATCTCGTTTTATGAAAATTTTAAAGGGGAGGGAATAAAGTGTAATAACTTTTCCCAAACTGAAATGTTTTACTTGAAATTTGGAAATATTGTTCATAAATAATGTATCATTGATACTGATCGGTAAAAATATCTCAAAACCTGCAAGAATTGTCTAAATTGGACACACAAGTTTGTACTTTGAAAATCGCTAGAACCAACATACGAGGTTTTGCATTTACACCGACGATATGTATAATCGATTCACAATTAAACGAGAATAATTACAGTTGAATTCCTTTATCAAAAAAACTGAAAATATTCTCGTTTAATTGTTAATCTATTATACCCACTTTATCAAAACAAGGGAAAAACTAAAGTAAATGTATGAAGGTGAAATATTTCGCTATTTACTGTCATGAAGGTAAGGTGTGATGTACTTAGATGTAATACGGTACACCATCCTAGAGGCTAGAGTGCTAGCACTCTAGGTAAGAGATAAATTTGGCCTTTCAAATGACAATTATTATAATTCTTCCTTAAGGGGGAATGCTCCAGTTTTTAGGAACACTCGGTCATTACTGTAGTAAATCAAATGTTTCGTACAAATATGTTTCGCTACTATATTTTCAATAATATAACACATCATTACAATTTAACATTTTCAACGGTAAAAGTGTATTTATTATTCGAAACTGATTTCCTCAAGATGGAAATCGATTACTTAGAGCAAGACAGTCGTATGTGTGTATGCAGTTACCACTGTTTTGCGTCATTTTATTCATGTGTAGATGATAAAAATTGCTGTAATTCACTAATAAGTGCGCTGACCTATACATTTTCTTTTTGAACTATTACCAGGACCTGTTGCTTAATACAATGGGGGAGTTTTATCAAATTCTATTATGTAGAACTTGAAATATTTCCAAAAATATGCAAATTTTGACATAAAACACTCCAGCTTCGTTGATCTAACCGAACACGCGGGCATGCTGTTTTGTACATTTACGCGTTTATGTAATAGCACATTTTTTTGTTTTCTGTTCTTGTTAAATGCAAGGCGTTACTTTAAATCCGTTTTCGGGGCTAAATGATGAATATACAGCAGTTTATTAGCATTTTAGTGACCTTGGACAGGTGCAAAAAATTTGCATATTTTTGATGCAGGGGTATGTGATACGAATGCCTATAAAATTCAAACAATATCGCTGACCATCCATTTTTATTTTATTTTTCAATTGGTAATATAATATTTATTAATTTCAACATACAAAATATAAATAAATTCTATTATTGGGAAAAAAATAGGAAACTGGAGCATTCCCCCTTAAAAAGTGTCAATATTTGTTAGATTTGTCTTGTGATGATGATTCAAAAAGTATCCACAATGGGGTTTTGATTAATTTAATAAAAATAGTGGATTAGGAATTTTGTTTCCCTCATTTATCTATAGCTATGCCATCCTACTGAATAATGTGTGCTATCTAATAAGGAAATCACATCATTCAAGTTTTGTCATTTCTCACCTACAGCCTATATTGTGGGTACAACTTTGAATTGTCTTTACAAGACAGGATAGTACTTGATGTACCGGTACAATTGATGATAATTTGTTTTTGAATATTTAGAAATGTCTTTGCTCCCTCTTATCTGAAGCATTGATCAAAGGTATACATTATAATCTCCCTTTTCTTCAAAACTTTGTAACTACAGCTTGGTAAAGATGTAGTTACAAGGTTTTTGAAGGAAAGGGATCATATATCAGTAACCATTTACTATATTGCTGCTTTTCTTCAAAAACCTGCATCTGCAGCTTAAAACAAGCTGCAGATACAAGGTTTTTCGTAGAAAAGCAGCGAATTATGATCTATGTATAAATACACCTACCGGTATATATTTATACCCATTTACCAGCTGCATGTAATCTTCGATATATAATGTCAAGTTCAAGGGTAGGTCACATGTAAATAGTAGGTATGGGTTAAAATTGATACGAACTATTGCCCAAAGGATAATCTTAACATCTCTAGTCTGTGCCATCTACTTTTAAGCTAATCCATGTCTGGGTCAACTGAAAATTAGTTCGAATTCAAACTTTAATTGCATTTTGTACTTTTGAAATTTAATAGTATGTTTATTGTCATCAGTTAATGGTATGATTAATTATAATTCAAGGCACCAAACCTTTCCAAAATCAGCAAAAACTTAAACTGTTCTAATTCAAAACTTGCTGCAGATGACAAAATGGAAGTGAAATGTTAATAGAGAAGGGATTTGTGTATAATAATGTACAGAAAATAATGAGTGAATAGGCGAAAATGTTAAACATCAGCATTTTCATCTCTTGCTTAAACATTTTTCCAATCCCTTTCTATTTATGTATGTCTAAACTGAAAGATGGATTTATTTGGGAAAGAGTAAATTAGACACAGCTAGTCTGTGTTCTTTGTCAAGAATATTGCCTGTTTTAGCTTCCAAACAAAATCAATTCCAGCTTGTTTCCATCTACAATACTTTTTATTGATTTTCAATTATCATCAATCAAGGTAAATTGGTTAAGGTAGTCTACCCGTAACGAGATACGTGTGACATTGGAATTATTCGGGCGACATCGAAAACATTCGGAACTTTCCACCACTGAATCTTTACGACTGCGCCTGAATAAGATCGGATTGGTAACGACGACGCTCGAAAAAATCTGATGTTTTATAAATCTCAAAATTGCCACATTACGGGTATTCTACCTTAAAGAGACATTTCACTTTTATTTCAGTTTTAAAAAGTATGTCTTGATGCAAAGATTGCTTATTCTAATGCGTACAAGTGCTTTCAGTTTTTTGAAGTTGTTATTCATAATCGAAAAATATGCCTTTAAAGTTGAGACAGAAATGACAAATTCTATATAAATCTGAACTGTTGTCCACAACAATTTGTTCAATTTTAGCACAAAAATTTATATTTCTCCTTAACAGTTCAATGTTTTGGCTTGAAATTTTCAGAATTTTCATAAGGAAACATTCTCTTTCAGATAGGATAAAAGTAAAATTTATGTAAAAATAATTGTGAAATGTCACTTTAAGCAGAGTTTTACACTGCATTCAACCGAGTTTCCTTAGGTAAATTTCAGAAGCGGGTGCACCTAACAATATTTAACCCATTACCACACAGTGACGCCTTTTGACTCCTCACATAATAAAGGATTTAGATGACATTGTGGAAAATGAAGAAATTGCTTGTGACAAGCAATTTCTTCATTTCCCACAATGTTTTCTTTATAAAATGACCAAAAATTTAAAATTTTATTCACTCGAATTTGTCGTCTGCAACATCTTCGAATTTGGACTAGTTTGAAATTTCGTCATCTGGTAATGGGTTAACTAGCATTTCTGGTCTCACCAGTACAAACAAAATGTTGGATGTAAGATTATGATTGAAAGTATAATATTGGCAAGCTTGGTATTAATCATGATCTCCCTGAACAGCTTCATTATAAAGCATGTAGGAGCAGGCTATTTATCTAGATCAAAGATTCTAGATGTAGGCAGGCTGATCTTGGTCTTCACATTCACATACAGCCATAATAATTATACAGATCAGGAAGTAATCATTTACAACCCTAAGGCTGTATTTACTTGTCAATTAATTCATATTTACTGTGATGTAAATAAATGAACCAGTTGTCAAGATTTGTTACACATTTGAATATTATTAGAATTTTGAACTCATATTAATTAACAAATTGAATTCCTCTCATATTTTGCCATTTGGGAAAGGTTAAAATTGACCCAAGTGGTTGAGACCTGCAACTTGTCACTCAGACACCATGGCAATCAAATACCTTCAGGTATCAAAAACATGTAAACAAACAACACTGGTATGAAAAGTGTTTCATCTTAAACAGAAGCAAATTAAGATTTATAAGTCAGACTGTCAAAGCTCATCTTATAATTCCTCCCATGGAAACTTGAAATCAATACAAAGTCTACAGATCTTAAACCATTACCAGACGACAAAATTTTGAACTATTCCAATTTAAAAGGTGTTGCAGACAACAATTTCAAGTTGATGGAATCTTAAATGATCTTTCCATTTTGGGTTAGAAAACATTGCGGAAAATAGAGAAATTGCTCTGTAACACACAATTTCTTCATTTTCTACACCATTGTCCAAAGCATTTTTTTGTGAGGGAGTCAAAAGGCATAGTTTGTTTCAACCCAACCCAATATAAAAATTAATGACACCTTTTGATGCCATTGACATTATGTTGCTCATTTCCAACATTTCCCACAAATAGTCCATGAGCCAGGACCCGAATTTTGGCCGATTGGTACCACTCGGAGGGAGTAATTCTTTTTGCACTTTTTGATTAGTCTGGTATCTATACTTCATGTTTCAGTATGATAGCAATCTCAGATCGGTAGCTTATGCCCCGAAAAACGCTTCTTTTCAAGGGTACCCTTTACACACAAAAATTTCATTGGTTTTCTAGTGAAACAACACATACATTTTTCCAACCCTTAATATCATTCAAATACAAAAGTCTTTATTCATAACCGAGATACAGTACAGAGTAGCATATCTTAAGGTTTTGTGTTAGTCTGAAATGTCATCTGTAGGAAGATTTTAGTGTACACAGAGAACTATCTATAGATGATACGAATTACAAGGAAAAATGAAAATTATAGTGTTTGTGGACACATAAAGTCTGCTTTCTGATGTAAATGAACTGTAATTAGTATTTTGATATCAGGTAATACTAAATAGATATACATATAACAAACTAGCTTGGGTAGCAATGCCGACTATATTGCCGCTCATTATACTACCAGAAAGTCAAAAAAGCATAAATGCTTATCATTTACATTTCATTCATTTTTTAAATATAAAACTAATTCGAACTACGAAAAATCAAATGAATAATGCTTACAAACACTTCTTTAAGGATAAACATGAAGAAAACTAGGCCTGGTTTGAAAGTGTACGCAGAGAAGCTAATTTCTCACAAGATAAAAACAAGAGGGCCATTGGCCCTGAAGCGCTCACCTGATATAATAACTTTTTTTTGTAAACCAATTTTCAGGTTGATTGGACAAAGAATGTGACCTCTAGGGTGCACACAAGGTTTATCTAAGATTTGACCTCGTGACCTAGAATTGATCAAGACAATCATTCTGATCAATTTTCAGGTTGATTGGGCAAAAAATGTGGCCTCTAGAGTGCACACAAGGTTTTACAAAGATTTTACCTCATGACCTAGTTTATGACCCCAGATGACCCAATTTCAATCTTGTCTGAAAATTGATCAAGACAATCATTCTGATCAATTTTCAGGGTGATTGGGTAAAAAATGTGGCCTCTAGAGTGCACACAAGGTTTTTCTAAGATTTGACCCCGTGACCTAGTTTTTGACTCCAGATGACCCAATTTCAAACTTGTCCGAGATTTCACCAAGACAATTATTCTGATCAATTTTCAGGTTGATTGGGCAACAAATGTGGCCTCTAGAGTGCACACAAGGTTTTTCTAAGATTTGACCCCATTACCTAGTTTTTGACCCCGTATGACCCAATTTCGAACTTGTCCGAGATTTTATCAAGCCAATCATTCTGAGCAATTTGCAGGTTGATTGGGCAAAAAATGTGGCCTCTAGAGTGCACACAAGGTTTTTCTAAGATTTGACCCTGTGACCTAGTTTTAGACCCCAGATGACCCTATATCAAACTTGTGCGAGATTTTATCAAGTCAATCATTCTGAGCAATTTTCAGGTTGATTGGGCAAAAAATGTGGCCTCTAGAGTGCACACAAGGTTTTTCTAAGATTTGACCCCGTGACCTAGTTTTTGACCCCAGATGACCCAATTTCAAACTTGTCCCAGCTTTCATCAAGACAATCATTCTGAGCAAATTTCAGGTTGATTGGGCAAAAGATGGGGCCTCTAGAGTGCACACAAGGTTTTTCTAAGATTTGACCCCGTGACCTAGTTTTTGACCCCAGATGATCCAATTTCGAACTTGTCCGAGATTTTATCCAGACAATAATTCTGATCAATTTTCAGGTTGATTGGGCAAAAAATGTGGCCTCTATAGTGCACACAAGGTTTTTCTAAGATTTGACCCCGTGACCTAGTTTTTGACCCCAGGTAACCCAATTTCAAACTTGTACAAGATTTCACCAAAACAATCATTCTGAGCAAATTTCAGGTTGATTGGGCAACAAATGTGGCCTCTAGAGTGCACACAAGGTTTTTCTAAGATTTGACCCAGTGACCTAGTTTTTGACCCAAGATGACCCAATTTCAAACTTGTCCGAGATTTTATCAAGACAATTATTCTGAGCAAATTTTAAGTTGATTGGGCAAAAAATGTGGCCTCTAGAGTGCACACAAGGTTTTTCTAAGATTTGACCCTGTGACCTAGTTTTTGACCCCAGATGACCCAATTTCGAACTTGTCCGAGATTTCATCAAGACAATCATTCTGAGCAAATTTCAGGTTGATTGGGCAAACAAGAGGGCCATTGGCCCTGAAGCGCTCACCTGATATATAATAACTTTTTGTATACCAATTTTCAGGTTGATTGGACAAAAAATGTGACCTCTAGGGTGCACACAAGGTTTAGCTAAGATTTGACCTTGTGACCTAGAATTGATCAAGACAATCATTCTGATCAATTTTCAGGTTGATTGGGCAAAAAATGTGGCCTCTAGAGTGCACACATGGTTTTACAAAGATTATACCTCATGACCTAGTTTATGACCCCAGATGACCCAATTTCAATCTTGTCCGAGAATTGATCAAAACAATCATTCTGATCAAATTTCGAGTTGATTGAGCAAAAAATGTGGCCTCTAGAGTGCACACAAGGTTTTTCTAAGATTTGACCCCGTGACCTAGTTTTTGACCCCAGATGACCCAATTTCGAACTTGTCCGAGATTTTATCGAGACAATCATTCTGAGCAAATTTCAGGTTGATTGGGCAAAAAATGTGGCCTCTAGATTGCACACAAGGTTTTTCTAAGATTTGACCCTGTGACCTAGTTTTTGACCCCAGATGACCCAATTTCAAATTCGTCTGAGTTTTCATCAAGACAATCATTCTGAGCAAATTTCAGGTTGATTGGGCAAAAAATGTGGCCTCTAGAGTGCACACAAGGTTTTTCTAAGATTTGACCCCGTGACCTTGTTTTTGACCCCAGATAACCCAATTTCGAACTTGTCCGAGATTTCATCAAAACAATCATTCTGAGCAAATTTCAGGTTGATTGGGCAAAAAATGTGGCCTCTAGAGTGCACACAAGGTTTTACAAGTATTTGACCTTATAACCTAGTTTATGGCCCCAGATGACCCATTTCGAACTTGTTCGAGAATTGATCAAGACAATCATTCTGATCAATTTTCAGGTTGATTGGGCAAAAAATGTGGCCTCTAGAGTGCACACAAGGTTTTTCTAAGATTTGACCCCGTGACCTAGTTTTTGACCCCAGATGACCCAATTTCAAACTTGTCCGAGATTTCATCATGACAATTATTCTGAGCAAATTTCTGGTTGATTGGGCAAAAAATGTGGCCTCGAGAGTGCACACAAGGTTTTTCTAAGACTTAACCTAGTGACCTAGTTTTTGACCCCAGATGACCCAATTTCAAACTTGTTCAAGATTTTATCAAGACAATCATTCTGAGCAAATTTCAGCTTGATTGGGCAAAAAATGTGGCCTCTAGAGTGCACACAAGTTTTTTTTAAGATTTGACCCCGTGACCTAGTTTTTGACCCCAGATAACCCAATTTCAAACTTGTCCGAGATTTCATCAAGACAATTTTTCTGAGCAAATTTCAGGTTGATTGGGCAAAAAATGTGGCCTCTAGAATGCACACAAGGTTTTTCTAAGATTTGACCCCCTTGACCTAGTTTTTGACCCCAGATGACCCAATTTCAAACTTGTCCGAGATTTCACCAAGACAATCATTCTGAGCAAATTTCAGGTTGATTGGGCAAAAAATGTGGCCTCTAGAGAGCACACAAGGTTTTTCTAAGATTTGACCCCGTGACCTAGTTTTTAACCCCAGATGACCCAATTTCAAACTTGTCTGAGATTTTATCAAGACAATCATTCTGATCAATTTTCAGGTTGATTGGGCAAAAAATGTGGCCTCTAGAGTGCACACAAGGTTTTTCTAAGATTTGACCCCATGACCTAGTTTTTGACCCCAGATGACCCAATTTCGAACTTGTCCGAGATTTTATCAAGACAATCATTCTGAGCAAATTTCAGGTTGATTGAACAAAAAATGTGGCCTCTAGAGTGCACACAAGGTTTTTCTAAGATTTGACCCCGTGACCTAGTTTTTGACCCCAGATGACCCAATTTCGAACTTGTCCGAGATTTTATCCAGACAATCATTCTGAGCAAATTTCAGGTTGATTGGGCAAAAAATGTGGCCTCTAGAGTGCACACAAGCCAAAGGTTGACGCACGACGCACGACGGACGACGGACGACTGACGACGGACGACGGACGCCGGACGACGGACACAGCGGTATCACAATACCTCACCATGAGCACTATCGTGCTCAGGTGAGCTAAAAATGTGACCTCTATAGTGCACACAAGGTTTTTCTAAGATTTGACCCTGTGACCTAGTTTTTGACCCCAGATGACCCAATTTCAAACTTGTCCGAGATTTTATCAAGACAATCATTCTGAGCAAATTTCAGGTTGATTGGGCAAAAAATGTGGCCTCTAGAGTGCACACAAGGTTTTTCTAAGATTTGACCCCGTGACCTAGTTTTTGACCCCAGATGACCCAATTTCGAACTTGTCCGAGATTTTATCAAGACAATCATTCTGAGCAAATTTCAGGTTGATTGGGCAAAAAATGTGGCCTCTAGAGTGCACACAAGGCAAAGTTTGACGGACGACGGACGACGGACGACGGACGACGGACGACGGACACCGGACGCCGGACGACGGACGCCGGACACAGCGGTATCACAATAGCTCACCATGAGCACATTCGTGCTCAGGTGAGCTAAAAAGGGTTATAAGCTGGATATATTCATTTATGTTTCTGGTTCCAGAGGATGACACAAAGCCATTGTTTTAATGTTATTCTACTGTCAGAAAGTCATTAGAATACTTGTCCAGACAAATGTACATCCATAAAGCATTGAAGAATAACGTTTTTCCATGTGCAGTTGATTCGTGAAGAAAGACAGGTTATCAATACTGCTATATAATGTATAATATTTCTTTCCTGAAATCAAATGTGGATATTCAAGTGAATAAGACATCCTTTACAAATAAAGAGTCCCTCTAGAGTGCACACCTTCGTCTTTTGCCTTTTGTTCGGATACATTTTCACAATGAATACAAAAATTGTAGACTATTGGCCTGCTTTTAAAAACAATTATGAGGATGTCTGGTGTTAACGCTGACATGCAAATTGGTAGTGTTTTCTAATAGATGTACAAATTCTTTCTACGTATACATTGCTTAGTACAACCACTTGGATTGCAAATGAAACATGCATTCCAGGAAAAAAGTACACAAAACATTGTACATGTATACAACATATTAAGAAACATGTGTAATTAACTACAAGGCTATCGCTTTTCGTGTGTACGGATAAAAATGTTATAAAAAGGAGGTATTTTCAGCAAAAGTGTCATGGAACTAATCAATAACTAGAGACCTAGCAAGAATCAAATACATCTTAAGTGTATTAAAAGCATTGTTGTGCAACAGAATTAACATTAACCCAGGACATCTGAATATGTAATGGCCCTACTTCGGCTATGTTTTCTTAAGACGCTCAACTAACGGACGAAGATGCAGTTGTCCCGGGTTCACTTTAGTGCACTATACTCTGTAGCGTGAACATATCTCTACAGCAGTACAGTCTTATAGAATACAAGATATAATGCAGTACAAAAGAAATATTTACGAGTAAAAAATAAAGCAAGTGTTAAATAAACGATGAGACTAGAGATAAAATTGATTACATCGATACAAAAGCTGTTGAAAAAACTCACACTACGTTTCTGAAAAAAGAAAAACTATAATTCGATTGTCAAATCAACATAGCAAAGTTCAGTTGGAATCTTTCGTGAATGATGCATAATGTAAGTAAAATGGGCTAGAAAGGAAGAAAGAATCACTACATGGACTGTTATACAATGTACGTAGACATTCACAATTTATTTATGCGAAGTAGACGATGATATAACACAGTGATTGGGAAAGACATTTCTTCAATGGGACATTGTCACTTCCACTTACAAAATCAATGTGACATTTTGAAAATTGATGTGACAATTATAGGGTAAAATTGCTCTATTCTCATATACAGCAAAATTCAATGGGACAAGGGCCCACTCATTAGCTAAAACAATGTGACATTTGGAATTTCAATGTGACTATGGCCCATGGCGCAGGCCTTTCCCAGTCACTGTATAACACAAGGAGAGTAACATATAAATGTAGGTATTTAGGCACCAAAACAGATTTGTTGAACTGCAATTACAACATAATGCAAGAATTACGACTTGCTATTAAGCAACTTCTACCCAAAGCTTGGAGCTGTCATGAGCAAAGCCATAATTATAACCGAACAATCGAAATCACCCTAGCATCTAGCCTTACAGCAATTGGTATTTCAAATGAAGAAATGCAGACATGTTGCTATAAAGAAAAATGTAAGAATGCTGTCTAGGATGCATAACAGGGAAATATGTTTTGTGATTTTTGAGCACTTCAGAGTTATGGAGATTAGACATTTGAAGTTCGTTTATTAAATCATTCAAGCCTATGATTAATTTATTGGAAATATGCAAATACGAGAGAGGATTGGATCAAGATAAAAATGGTCTCGATTATGAGCATATGAAAGAATATGATCAATCAGAGGTAGAGATTTTCCATGTATCGAAGTCGTCAGCAAATTTGTCAGTTGGTGGTTTAGACAGTCTTAATTTAAAAAAAGTCATTTTAATAAAAACGATCCAAAGTTATTTTGTTCTGTTCATTGATGAATTAAGTACCTATTTTAATTAGCATCAATATTTTTTCAATGATTTAGGTGTTAATGTAAGAAAAGATATATAAAGCGGTCATGGAAATTCGAACTGTTGGAGCGGGATGAAATTTCATTTCTGTGCATTACGGACATTATCAACTTACAAACAAATTGTAGTATTTCAATCTTAATCAGATAAAAAAAAACATCATTACTGAATCATAAGCAAAATGTGATTTGTGTCGTTGTAGAATGGCACATATCACCAGTTGGTATAAGTCCAATTACCCACGAGAATGATAATTTCGAAATATTAAAGTTATGTAGACAACGAATTTGTTCGGCACTTTAAAGTACGCTGGTGCATTTACGTAACTAGTCAAGTTAAGGCATTTCATTAACATACCATATATTAGGGGATATCAAAACAGTTTTGAGCTTCTGGTATTTACTCCTTTGAGGTAGTAAAGGGTTTTACACCTTCGTGTAAATGAATGTTTCAAATACACTTTGCATGTAGGATGATATGGCTAGCTGCTACGAGATTGTCCGAAACTTTTAAACCGACTTACCCCACCCAGTTTTATTGACCAAAATGGATAATACTAAGAACACGGTTGCACATGGTAATGTTTCTAGTCCTGGAGGCTTAATGTGCTAAACAAGGTTGCCTAAGTTTATGGGGAATCTACCCCTTCTTTTGCAACAATCTATTATTGGGAAAGGAATTCCAGTGAGACTGAGACAGTTAAGAAGATTAGTTGACTGCTGTCGAGGAGACTGTTTAGGGTAACAAGACGTTGATTCCTAAAAATCGGATATCAGTGAACTGTTAACATGGTGGAAGGAATGTGTGGGGTTGGAAAGACTACGGGACTATTATATGAAAAATACAGCAGGTGTGAGAATCAAAAACATTTGATATGCTCTCATAAACGTCTCGTTTTGAAACACGGGATCACAAACGATACCGCTAAACAACCACAAACTTGCATTCTCTCCTACACAGATGAAAGCCACACCAGTAGTGACAAGTTATGGCAACTATTTAGAGGATTATTAAATCGAGTTTCAATTTATATAGGTCTGATGAATCCTGTTGCTCACAACGCAGATTCTATGAAACGTTTGCATTTGTCTAAAAGAGATGGTGAATGAGATATGTTTTATTAAAAATTACGCCACTGTGATTATAAGTGGTGCCGTTTTTGCCTTTGTTACCACAACTTCAATCACATTGACAATTAGTTATCAATTGGTGATATGGATCTTATAAGACTTTCAGACTTTTACAAAATGAAAACAAAGATTTACCAAATCATTTCAGTATGTATCATACTGCATTCTGTTATGATTCATGCCAAATAAACTAGAGCACATATACATCTGATTCACATTTTAATTCATATGATCGACAGAAGAAGTTTAAATCTCAGTCAGATGATTATTTAAAGTATACCCCGGTATATGCATACATGTAATTATTTTTATCTATATGTTTATCATTTCTCCCAGTGAGCTGGACACAAATGATTTTCAGTGATATAAAGCATTACACTAACAACAGGTATGTCAGGAACCATTGACTGAATCAAAATCACGAATACCAGAATCAGCACATGTATGATTATATATAGCAGAAATTTGAGAAATACTGCTATTGCAACTGTAGTAAAAATACGTACATACAGACAAGGAGACTTGGAAATGGGAAAAGGACGACACACATGTTATACAATCACCTGGCTTATAAAATTACATTGTTTTTGATAAATCTGTTCTGTAAGTATGCAATGTACATCTACGGACTTCGCTGTCGAAATACATATATAATTTGTCTTTTAGGAGGCCATGGGGTTGCATTCATTCATGGAAACTGCAATATATTTTCTAAACGAAATAAAATTGCAAAAGTACTACATGTATCTAATTTCTATTTTAACATAGAAATAAGTTCCCTCTGTACACTTTGATTATCATTCTTTGCATAGGTAATCTTTGTCTAATCATCATAGTTTATACAAACTAAGTTTTGGAAATGAGAATGTTATAATCCTACTTAATAGCAGAAACAAATGTATTATCTCATACTTACATAATTGAGCGCGAATCTGGAAAAGGGTCCCTTATAGCATTTGAGACAGTCACATTTCAAGATCGGTGCATGCTTTTAGTGAAGACATGCAGACATCCATGCTGCTATATTACAATTGCAACAGGTCATTAAAGATCTAGTGGAGAACAGCAATGGTTCCTGATCAGACTGCATGTATACGCAGGCTGATTTGGAACCATATTTGGTTCAAGAGCCTAAAGGGACCTTTTTTCCGTATCCTGACTTATTATATTGTACATGTATTATATTGAGTTATGATAAGATATATACGAGGGGCGTTCATTAAAGATTTCCCCTAACATACTTCCAATACGTATAGAGAATTGAAACTTGGCACAAATATTAATCTTTCTCTACATGGCCTCTAGCCAGAGAGACATACTTCTGCCATCGTTCAATGCAGTTTTGGAGACATGTTCTGTAGAACACCGTAGGTTGTGCCCGAAACCTTGCATTGACTTTATGATGGCATCATCAATGACAGACTGTGGGCGCCCATGATTCCGGCTGTTTCCACAGACTTACGTTCACACTTGAACTGAGTATACCAGTGTTTGACAAAGTCATATGATGGGACATCATCCCCACAAACTTCTTTCATGTCATCAAATTCCTCCTTTAGAGTGCGACCTTTCAAATACAGGAATCTGATGACTGCTTGCTCCATCATGCTACCTTACTTAACTTCAGCACAAGGAAGTGAGAAACAAAATACATTTGAGAGCTACAATTTTTCATGTGACCTAAAGAGGTATACGGTAATGTATGTGTACAATTTAAACTTCCTACCTTAACTGAAAGTAGGTCAGGGGAAATCTTTAATGAACGCCCCTCGTATATGAAGACCAATATATCCGACGAAGAGAGTTTTTCTACTACATATATATGGCAAAAGCAGCAACTTATTTTGTATATATATGCATTGTATCATTGAATAAGGGACAAACGGGTCTTATTTTGGTTGCCACATGATGTACATTATCGTATAATCGTATACATATTGGCATTGGGCTATATTTTGTTGTAAAGTATAGCTTCATTTTTTTCATGTGGCCATTCAATTTAGTTACGAACCGTCGAATATTGTGCAATTGAATATATTTCAAGTAACTATTTTCTAATTTGCATTGATTGGACATTCAACTGAACATATAAAGCCCTTCATTATTTTTAAAAGTGAAAATGCTTTTGAGTTCAGCATTCTTTCAGTAGGCCTAACGTAAAATTCTCTATTTCATATTCATATAACATATATATGCATGAAATAGTCACCTAAGAGGTAATCCAATTGTTTTCGATAAAAAAAACAGTGCTTTCAATAGATTAGCAACAGTTAGAAGCCTTAGAACACTCATAGTATGCGTTTTAGTTTTTAGGTACGAACATTTCAGGGTCCGAATCGACCGAATGTTTTTGCCTTTTACAGCTTTTTCCGAGAGTTTTGTGTCACGAAACTGGCATGAATCGATGAATACGCATTTGAAAATATATTTAAGTGTAAAAATATGTAGCCACTTGCATTTCTGCTTCAAAGAATTGAAAAATTCACTTGAAAAAAATGTGCATTTCGTTCGGTTTAGGGGCCGACAAATTGTCTTCTATTTCACAGCCTACAGAGGCCTCATACCAGGGAACAGACTCAATAGTACTCAAAACTAGTGTTTTAAGAATATTTTGGCAGAGAAAATAATCACGACAAGCCTTTTGATAAATCACACACTACCAAAAGAAATCGCACCTACTATCCCATTTGTGGACACGTGAAAATAGGGTAGGTTAAAAAAACGGCGATTTTCTCAGCATAAGCTACCGATTTCAGACTGCTATCATATCAATTAGTTAACTACACATATCAAGCTGTTCAGAAAGTGCAATAAGAATTACTCCCTCCGAGTGGTACCAAAAAAGTGTCTGGCTCATGGACTAAAAGACAGACAAAAAATGTCAAAATTTCATACACTAGAAATTGTTGTCTGCAACATCTTTGAATCTGGAGAAGACAAAAATTTTGCCGTCTGGTAATGAGTAAAAGCCTTTTGAAGGATATTTGACAATTTGATGGTCTATCGGTATCAAGACTAGCATTGATCTTTAGCCTGTTTTTCTGGCTTACTTGATATCTGACCTGCTGACAAAACTATTGATTCAAACAGCCTATGATACACCCGAGTATAAAAATGTAACAGAAATCAATACATCAATTTATCAATCTGAACGAAATCTTAAATCATAGCTTTTCTATACAAAAACCTTGTAACTGCTGCTTAAATCAAGCTGCAGTTACAAGGATTTTGTTGAAAGCGACAAATTGCATGTATCAGAATGTTCCATAATTTAATATAAAGCAATAACAAGATGAAGGGAAGAATCATGTTTCAAGTTAAATAATTAATGATTTTTGATGATCAGTAAAGCTTGCTGATGTCTCATGCTTGTGATCCTACTGATTGGCTCATATTGATATGTGTATTGATCTTGTCCTGCATGCATGGATTCTCATGTTTACATGTCCATATAATATAGAGGAGAGTGTCTAAAGAAATTTAGAGGGTGTCTTTTAAAGAAAATTATTTGTAATGTAAACATGTATTTTATAAGCATCCTAAGTTCCTAACCCTGTTTTGTATATCCAGGGGTCTTGCTACCAATTTTTGTTTGGGGCCAGGGTCCAGTGAAATTGGGAAAAATAGCGACGTTTTCACCTAAATTGGGAAAAACCAAAACAAGTTTGTATTCATACTGTCACTCAGTTTCAGCTGCAAATTAGACTGTAGTGATGTTAAATGCATTTGTACATACTCTTGTTTAAGAATCTACCCAAAAACTGTCTTCAAAATGTTTATAAATGAAGATGAGGTCTTAACATGGGGCATTCTGGGTCCTCATTGGGAATCTTCACCAGAGAATTGGGAAAAAAAGATACTTTTTGCCATTGGGAATGGGGCCCAATAACGGCCCCAGACAGGGTTTTTTCTTCATCTTTGGACGGGTCCGTAAAAGGACCCGTTAACAATGCCAAATAGGGTATTTTTTTCCCAAAATCTGGAAAGAAAATTCCCAATGCAAAAGTTATTCCTTCTTTTTTAATGAAAATTCAATCATTCTCTTTCATATGTTGAGAAAAAAGTATCCAGAGACAATCTCAAAGTCCCTTCAGTCGATTTCATTTAGTTGACTATACATTTTGTTTGAGTCTGTGATGAACATGTTTTCCCAATTTTTGACAAAACAACGCATTTTTCCCAAATTGCCTGGTTTCGGACCCGTTCCCAAAACTACGAGAAAAAACGCTGCCAGATTTTGGCAAATGAGACACCTGATATCTATATTCGATTCACATGGGTAACGACAGTATTTGGTGATGAAAATTTCTGCTTGTTCAAAATATAATTAACCCTTTCCCAAACGGCAAAATTTAAGGGTGATCCACTTCAAAAACTGCCGCAAATGACAAAACGGATGTTATTAAATATAGGATTCTTGTAAAATATGGCACAGAAAATATTGAGACAAAAGGAGAAACTGCTGGTTATCAGCAGTTTCTTCTTTTGTCTCAATGTTTTCTCAAGTCACTTCAATTAGGGACGTCAAAACCAGGTCTTGTTTGGGAAAGGGTTAAAGCACTTCCCATTCAAGAGTTTTGAAGCAGGGCTTATTTATGTGATATTTCATACAGCTCACTAGGTCCACAAGTTCAAAGGATTTGACATAAAATATGCTATTATCAGGCCCGTAGGAAGCAATTTCATTTTGGGGGGGCTAAAGACCCTATCCTGAATATTGGGGGGGCTAATTGGGATTTTCCCAAAATTTTATGTGTAAAATTAAGAAAATTTGGCATTTTTGGCCAACATTGGGGGGGGGGGGGGCTTAGCCCCCCCTAGCCCCCCCCCCTGTTCCTACGCGCCTGATTATGCCTACATGGCACTTCTCACTAAGGTCATTATTTCATCACATAATTATGTATGATTACAGGAGGTAATTAGCTTAATAATAGAAGCCCTGGCTGTGCCAAATTGTTCGTCAGATCAAGAATTTTGTTAAAAAAAATATGTTGTTACTCAAGTATACATTATTTTAGACTTTTATGAGTTTAGAATGAATTGTGTGGAAAAAACATGTCAAGGTTTCTAAGGGACAAGAATGAAGACATTTAAGTTAGATGTACCTGGACAACAGGCCAGGTCATGATTTATATTCATGCCTCTAATACTACTCACTGAAAGAGTTTTTATATGCCAAATTATTTGTGTTATCAATTAACAGGAGATAATTACTGTATGCTGTTATACCTCTCAACCTTTCTCAAAGCCTGTGACTTGCTAACTAAACAATACATTTATCATCTTTGATTCCTTCTTGGTCTACAGTCACATTGCTGGAGAACAACTAAGGTTAAACTACTGTTAATCTGAGTAGTTAGATTCACAAGAAGACTTCTGTAAGAAGATCAAGTACCCATGTAATCATTAAAGCTTCATATTTATTCAAGGTAGTCCAACCCTAATGAGATTCATGCATACACGTCAAAAATTTTCATATAATGTTGTTAACATTAGTAACTTGTCCAAAATTACATATGGACAGGTTTCAGGTTAGTGAAAAAAGACACATTCCAATGCCCCACGTTTACAAAGAGGCCTGAAAAATTCTGCCTATCCTGCAATTCTCAATAAGGTTGGACTACCTTAATATACCACTTAAAATACGCTGTGAAACTTGGGGAAAGAAACAAGTACCAGATTACTTTACAATACAAGTCTAGATTCTGTCTAACTGGTATAAGCCGCATTTCACACAAACCTGTGAAACTTTAGAAAAGCCTACTTATAACAAATGTTACTATTACCGTCTCTGTACTTCAACACCCCCCCCCCCCAGCTGCGATATCGTACCCACAAACTTGATGATGGGTATTATGGTTTGAAAACCCAGATCAAAATTCTAAAAGGTTTCGGTTACATTATTGCAACTACCCCCACAACACACACACACCAACCCTGCTCTTTATGTAGAAACATGTTACAATTTCAATTCATCTCATGAAAATTGAGTCTTATTGCGAAAGACTAACCCTTACCATTTCAAACTGAAAGGAACAGATTTGCTTCCAGTAAAGGAAACTAGACACTTTAGCTAACAAGCAAGTTTCGATCTGTCTCCCCTTATATTTGTGACTAGAGCTGTAAAATAAAATGTTTGAAATGTTTAGTGTCCTGGACATCAGGTCTTTGATCACTTGTGATATCTAACCTTACCTGGCATTGTCAGACAAAATATTAATGTATATTGTGATTAGTAAATTGGTAAAAAGAATGAAATTACCATCAACTGGTTTTGCTCCTGATACTGAACTTTCAGATTCCATGGGAGGGGCAGTAGGTTCCACAGAGGGTTCACCAAATGAGATCAAAGGTTTAGGGTCTGTATTTTCAGTCATACTACCGCCACCACTACTAAACATGTCTATATCGTTCTGGGCAGAACTGCCATCGGGGTATCTGTCCTCCTCAGCCATGTCGCCGGTCATAGAAGTCGATGTTATGTTCTCGTCTTGGTATGGTTCAGGGTCTACCTTCTCAAAATCGTTATACAGGTCTGACATCTTCAAACGTAAATTCCTACTTTCCAATGAAACAATTAAAGATGAATCTCACTGAAAAACGATTAACTCCACTCAAAAGGTCTATAATTATATCGATTTCTTTCTATTTCCAGCTGTTCGATTTGACACCCGCAACGAAGAAGGCTGTGACTACTGTTCACATCACGCATGCGCATAAAATGTTTCCGGTTGGCCTTGATAATGAGCATTACTTACACGTTAACTTCGTTTATGAATTATTCTCGTTTCTCTATTCCGTTTTGGTCTCTTTTACTTTGTTTTATCTAGTAAGGGAGTTTACGACATATTCAAGGAAATAAAAAGAGTTGTCATACGATAAATCCAGTGAATAATGTTAACCGAAACCGAAAGTAAGAATCAAAGCACGAGTGGTAATTTTTATGATTACCTTGTCAATAGAAATGATTGATAATCATAACGATTTGGAATTTTAAATATGCTGGTCTCTCATTACTTCTTCTTGACCTGTAGCCACCGTAAGACAGTAGCATGGATCCTGACCAGACTACACTTAGGCACAGACTGATCGTGAAACATAATCCGAGTCTTCTCTGATGTAATCCGAGTCTTCTCTGATGTAAATACGCTCTTTGATATTTTGATTTTTCGCTATTTACATCAGAGAGCGTTGCTCTTTGAAAAAATCAAGAAGTTCGCAACAAATTGTTGCGCATCGTTCACCGTCCGATCTTAAACGCTATCGTTAAAACCCCTGATGATATCGATAAATGAACCATTTATTGTTATGGCTGCTGAAAAAATTACGACCAAAAAGGCAAAAAGTATTTCTAAAAGGTTAATAGGCAATGTTTTGCAACAACCCTCACCTGAGCAGCCTTTGTTTACCTTGACCTTCCATTCAAAACCAAAGGTTATACTCATCCAGCAGGCCGATTTGAAATGAATTTTTTGGTCAGGTATGGCAAAAAATGATTTATTGATCTATACCCTACAGTGTTTTACCGAGTGATTCGATATGATACACAAAAACAAAGCTTCAAGTTACTTGTAACGTTACCGAACTTTCCGCTGTTTTCAAAGAGCAACGCTCTCTGATGTAAATAGCGAAAAATCAAAATATCAAAGAGCGTATTTACATCAGAGAAGACTCGGATTATCTCTGATGTAAATACGCTCTTTGATATTTTGATTTTAACGATAGCGTTTAAGATCGGACGGTGAACGATGCGCAACAATTTGTTGCGAACTTCTTGATTTTTTCAAAGAGCAACGCTCTCTGATGTAAATAGCGAAAAATCAAAATATCAAAGAGCGTATTTACATCAGAGAAGACTCGGATTACGTGAAACATGGTTTTCTAAAATGCTATAAGGGGACGTTTTTCCAGATCCTGGCAATAGGCCTATTGGGTGCTGGAAGTCAAAGTATAAAGGACTCTTGTCCTTGCCAGTCACTGCGGATAACAAAATGGATATAATATGATAGTTACGGTATGATTTTTGTATAATGGAGCGCACAGGACATCGAAGGAAAAGAAGAAATGCTGAAAATCAGCATTTTCTTCTTTTGTCCCAATGTTAGGCTTCTTGCAGGGTGTCAAAATCAGTTCCCTTTTGTAGTGTCAAATAAGCTTATTATGCATTTGCAATGTCGACTCTTTTGTACGAAGAAGAAAAAGAAAGGAAAAAACGGTCGTGACATTATCATTCGGCGGAGAATCACGTGACAACGTTTTTCGATATTTTTCAATAATTCTGATTTGAAAAAAAAAAAAGAAAAGAAAAAAGGAATGACTAGGAGCAGAGAGGGATGGGAAACGTCTTGAGGCTTTGCTGAGTGCAAAATCAGACGATAAATGTTTTATGATGATCAGAAATTTTAGCAGCTGATCTTTATCCCATTATTGCACGGTCACGCTTTTTTACTCCCTCAAAAGAAAAGGTCTGAGAAAACGTTGTGGAAAATGAAGAAATTGCTTGTCACAAGCAATTTCTTCATTTTCCACAATGTTTTCTAACCTAAAGTATACTTTTTTTTAAAAAAAATCTTTGACTTTAAAGTGTCCTCTGCAGCACTTGAGATTGAAACAGTCCAAAATTTTGCCGTCTGGTAATGGGTTAAAAAGATTTACCTCATCCATTTAATCTATGAATGTAATTTTGTCGTGCGACTCTCTGTCGTGTATCAGCTAATTATTGGTAATTTCTTATTTTCTCTCTATATACAGTCTAGTTCTACCTAGGATGTCGAAATCTGGAGTAGTGTGTCTAATTCCAAGTCCGGCTTTAAAATTACACAACAATAATAATAATAATAAAGACTTTATTTAACGAGGCTACACAGTTGGGATAATACACAGTCTTCCCTGTGGGCCTCTACAAATATTTACAAGACAAAGCATAAAACAAATATAAATATGTACAACAAAAGAGAAAAGAATCTATGCAATTCTGAAATGCAATTTTGTGGAAGTTACCCATATAGAGCTGGGACGGGTAGAAATTTTGTACCCGGGTACCCGTGGTCGTATTACCCGCGGGTACTCGAGTACCCGATGATGATTAAGATACACCAAGTTATCTATATTTTTTTTCATCTTGGCACTTATTTGATATACATGGCTTCAAACAACCACGCTTCGTCGACGTCTTCTTCAAAAAGCGAAAATTGGCAATTCTTTAGTCTTCTTCAAGACAACGAGAAGACCAAATGCAATATTGGAATTCGCTTTTTACGTTTTTTGTACATTCTGCGACAAAAAAGACTGGTAAAACTTTCACAGACACACATCTTACTGACAAAACACTGGTGAAATGTTATTACCTCGCATCTACAACTTGAATAAGCTGGCATTAAAAGATTTCGATCCTCTAACGTGAATTTTAGTTCATGTTTATGACACTTGCCAAATATTAGGATTGCTTCAGGCCCGTAGGAACAAGGCCTGGGGCGAAAAAAAAAGACTGAATTTTCCTTATTTTACGCTGAAAATTTATGGAAAATCCAATTTAACCCCCCCCCCCCCCCCCAATATTCAGACACAGGGGCTTCAGCCACCCCAATATGTAATTGCTTCCTACGTGCCTGTGCTTACAGAACGAAAAGATACTCCAGTCTGAAAATTCTATCATTTCCAGGGACGTAGCCTGGAATTTTGTAATGTTGAAGCCAAACACGTTTTATCGAGGCCTTTTCACGCATTTTGACGCCCCCTCAACAGAAAAGCTCTTGAAAACCTTTCGGAAAACGAAGATATTGCTTGTGACAAGCCATTTCTGCATTTTCCACAATGTTTTCTAGACAGAGAGACTAAAAATGTAAAATTATATTCACTAGAAACAACTGTCGTCTGCAACATCTTTAAATGAAACACACACACACTAAAGTATCCCAAATAGATAGCCCTGGGTGTAACCATTTCAAACTGTTTGGATGGTCTTCTTCCGGCTCATAATCAAGTAAAATGTTGATCCATGGTCAAAAAGGCATGAATAATATGAACTTGTTAAAAAAAGCTTTCCCTTTAGTTAGGTCATTTAAGAAACCGGGTACCGGGTAATGATTTAGTACCCGGGTACTGGTGTTACCCGACCCGATACCCGGGTACTTGAGTACTCGTCCCAGCTGTATACCCATATTAAGCTCTTCTCAAACAAGACCAGTTTTGAAGCACAAGAATAAAATTAATGGTAATAGAAAACGTTGTTATCAGCATGTTCTCCTTTCAAATGGATACAAAATGGATACAAAAGAGACAAATTCATATTCTTATAATAGACAGAAAGTATTAGCAAGGGGCAATTGGACAATTAATACAATTTGTTCCCCAGCCATTACCTCTGTACATCATTCATATTGTATCGTAATGTATATAGGATAACAATTTGAATGTAGAAAATAGTAATAATTACAATGAAAATACAAAGTTCAGATTCTTACAATCCACCGAAGGGCCGAGATATACGCCTTGTTCGAGTTTGGCTAACGTCATGACGCAAATTCTCTTTTAGGATAATAAAAATGGAACTCTGCTTGATTAAATGCTAATTAAGGCTATTTACCCCTTTCCCAAACGGCAAAAAAATTAAACAAGCTGCCGAGGACAACAAAATGGATGTTGAAAAAAATGAATTGTGTACAATTTAACGAAGAAAACTTTGAGAAAAGCAGCAAGCAAATGCTGGTTAAACACAATTTCTTCTTTTCTCTTAAAGGTTTGACACAACGTAACGTTCAATGAATTTTTAATAGAATATAATCGCATTTTAAAATGCCAAATCGGTGTAAATGCAAAATTCGTATGTCGATTTTTGCGATTTTCAAAGTTAAATCTTGTTTGTCCAGTTAAGACAATGTTTTCCAGGTTTTGAGATTTTTTTCTTTTTCTTTTGATTGGTATTAATGACACATCGTATTTGAGAACAATGTGTCCAAATTTCAAGTAAAACCTTTTAGATTGGGGAAAGTTGTTACACTTTTTCCCTTCCTCTACAAAATATTCCCAAAACGAGATACGATGTTTTGCATTTACAACGACACAATACTTCTGTTATCTGTATCTTACTCTCCAGTATCTGTATCTGTGGATCAGTATAGAATGCTGAACATGTCTTAACCCTTTCCCAAACAAGCCCTGGTTTGAGGTCCCTGAGAAAAGGCCCAGGAAAAATATTGGGACAAAAGAAGAAAATGCTGATGATCAGCATTTTCTTCTTCTGTCTCAATTTTTTTCTGTGCTATATTTTACAAAAGACCCATCTTTCAGAAATGGATCCCCTCATTTTGTTGTGCAGTGATTCTTTGTCTTTAGAATAGACAGATGCATGAAATGTGGTGCTGCACACTGGCATACTACCAGTGCACTGCTAGGATGTGTTTTAATGAATCCTTTTAGGGATTACTTTTTGTCTAGTCGTGACCTTTCATTGGGGGGGCCCGGGGGGGGGGGGGGGTTTACATACAGATCCCGAAAGAGATGACAAATTGCAATGGTTGTTGTGTTCACACAAGTGTAGTTGGAGCTTTT
Source organism: Fragum sueziense (assembly GCA_963680895.1). Classification (NCBI taxonomy): domain Eukaryota; kingdom Metazoa; phylum Mollusca; class Bivalvia; order Cardiida; family Cardiidae; genus Fragum; species Fragum sueziense. The sequence continues at coordinate 76,488,729 of OY804593.1, read as the reverse complement.
GGTGCTATGAATACCACTTTTTTGGTAGTAAATCAAGACTACGGAATGATTTATCATGCAGTAAAATGTCCCACTGAAAGTTAGAACTTAAGTCAGAACTTAGAGAATCTGGATGCTGCCAAATGGACACATTTTATGATTTTACTACAAGTATATATTTAACCCTTTCCCAAATGACAAATTTTATGGTGGCATAATTTAAAAGCTGCTGCAAACAACAAAAGACATGATGTCACCGATAGAATTTGTGTATAATATAGCACAGAAAATATTGAGACAAAAGGAGAAACTGCTGGTTATCAGCAGTTTCTTCTTTTGTCACAATGTTTTCCCAAACCATATCTATTAGGGACGTCAAAACCAGGTCTTGTTTGGGGAAGGGTTAATGTGCGCTTTTCGTTTAGGAATCACTCCAAATGCAGAATGTGAATGATGTTTTAAACAGCACTGATAAAAACTTTTTATTGACGACCAACTATATTAACAGAATTATTGAAAGATAAAAATAAATATATAAAATTAATGTTATGTTACGTGATTCCCCGCTGGATCAAATATTAATTGAACGTGCAAAATTGCGCGCGGCTATGCCATGCCATAAATTTTCTATTCTTTTGAAATCTATTAGCAGACGGCAAAATTCTAGAACTAACCCAAATTCAAAAATGTTGCAGACGGCAATTTCAAGTGAATGGAATTTTACATTTTTGAAAAATATCGAGGGAAATGAAGAATTTGCTTGTCACAAGCAATATCGTCATTTTCTTAATGTTTACATAAACATCTATCTTGTGGGCATTTGAAGGCGTCATAATATGAGAATGGTTTGAATATGTGTATGCCTAAGGCATCGTAATACAATTTCTCAGATTAATGGGTATAGCACCGTCTACACTGTATTTCTACTTTTCCCCCTTTTTTAAGGCTTAAATTCCGAGAATGTTTCGGACACTACCAATAGAACAGATGCTGATAACCTACTTATTTCCCCTTCCTAAATATCTATACCAAAACTTACAATATAAGAGAATTGTTTCTTTTTGTAATTTTATTTTGTCTTTTGCAAGGGTTTTGAGTTTGAATCAGCTAAGAATTTTGTATTTTGGACATTTTTAAAAGTGTTAAAACCGTATGAGCAGGATTTTTTTCAAGGAGATGTCCTTCAAGCAGTTTAGAACACGTTGATTTCAAATCATTCTGTATCCGTAAGCAGTCTGATCAGGATTCATGTTACTGTCTTACAGTCGCTACATGTCACGAAGAAGATAACAAGCCTACAACAACCTCGATCTAGATCCGACAGCGTGTATATACGCAGGTTTATCTGGACCCACGTTGAGCTAAAATGCCATGAGGGATCCTATGCAGACATCGGTTCATTTACAGACTAAAATATAAGAGGGAGTTGGTAAAACCATTTGAATTCGTTATTTCAAAACTACATGTATGTTATTGGTACTCATTTGAATCGTCTCGATGAGACGATTCTAATGAGTGGGCCCTACTTACAGTACAGGGTTTGATGAACAGTGTGAACTGTCATATTTTGAAGTCAATACTCCCTCTCATCTGTAGCTCTGCATATTTATCATTTTTGAAGTTTGAAGAAGTGTAAAGGTGTATCCTAAAACAAGCACGGATTCAGGGGCCAGTTTCATCAAAATATTTAAGACGTATTTTTGTCTTACCGATGACTTACGACATGTTTAGGGCAAGAATAATCCGAGTCTTCTCTGATGTAAATACGCTCTTTGATATTTTGATTTTTCGCTATGTACAATAGCGAAAAATCAAAATATCAAAGAGCGTATTTACATCAGAGAACACTCGGATTAGGGCAAGAAACGCGTATCGCCAATTTATCAAGACCTGGGTTATGTGATTGTTGTTATAAGCGATATTTAAGACGTTGGTAAGTCAAAAATACCTCTTAAATGCTTCGATGAAACAGGCCCCTGGTATTTCCAAAGAGGAATTTGATGGGCCATTTTCCAGAGGGACGGGGGACCAATCTGATTAAAACAATATGTTTCATCCTATTTTGTACAGTAACATCTGAGACTCACCAGTTGGGGAATCATCTTTACAAACGCATGGGTTCCCGAAAATATCTATTTTCACATGCATTTGAGCCAGGATCTGGAAAAACGTCCCTTATGGCATTTTTAAAAAATGAGTTTGAAGATCAGCCTGTTGTCAAATGCAGTCCAATATGCATCCATGCTGCTCTCTTTAAGTTACTACAGGTCACGAAGAAGCTATTAGAGAACAACATGGATCCTGATCAGACTGTGCGTATGCACAGGCTGATCTGGATCTATGTTGGGCTCAAAAGCCTTAAGGGACGTATTTCCAGATCCTGGCTCATTTTAGTCCATTTAATCAAAACTCTTGTTGTGTAGGGGTTTCCATGACAAGCACGTGCAAACACATAATAGTTCTGCACTAGGATGAAAGGTCATCGTGGGGTAGTTTTCGGTATTAATCGTTTTCAGAATCTTGAAAGCTTTCACTTGATTGGTTAGAGAGAAAGGTCATTGAAGATAACACCTAACGGGTGGGTCTCTGAAGGTGTTACCGAAACAGATTTTGATTAGATTGGGGACACCGACTGATATTCTTGGCCAAATGAGAGAGGGTGTCAGATGCCCCGTCCCCTTGATCCGTGCATGCTAAGAGAACGTTACATTGAAGACAAAAACGTGAAGGTTGTTTATAAAATACCGGTTGTTGTCTCTGTGTGTGTGGGGGGGGGGGACACGATGCGTGAACGCTAATTTTGTCTAATGGTCAAAGGGAGATAATCACATTCAACATTTGGTGACAGAGACACTGCTGACGTGACACTGGGCAGTGTGATATTTGCCAAACACGGCGTGTAATTTGACGTCCCAACTTCCAAGGAAACCATCCATGTGAAAACATTGAGACAATAGGAGAAAATACCAACTATTGACATTTTTCCGTTTGTCTAAAACTTTCGATGCCTTTTTTCGTAAACAAAGCACATTAAATGCTCCGCAGCTTTCAATTCGGTTCACATTTTATCATTATTATTTTATTTGTTTTATTGTGTTTAGGGAAAATAATAAATTCATCACTCAGTTTAATGTTTGAGTAAGGCTTTACTTCGCTTTCAACATTTTCAATCGCAACTTCAGGACCATGCGCACTTTAAGGCAATAGATTTTATGCCGATATGCCATAGTCTGTGGATCAGGCCGGTAGGAAGCAATTTCATTTGGAAGGAGGGGGGGGGGGGGGGGGGGGGGGGCACCTCGTATATAGTATGCCTACTATTTCATAGAGTTCGTAGAGTCTTAGATGCCTCAATGCTATGCATAATCCCATTGAGCTTATTTGGTCATTTTCTTTGATGTTTTCCCGGACTTACATGCATAGTGTTCTAGTTAATTAAAATTCACAGTTCCTATGAGAACTCAGTTACATATTATGAACTAACATTGCTCTTCTTAATATTTCGGCCAGAAGCCTTTTACATGATAATTTCCCGAACAAGTCCTGATCATGGCGTCCATGGACGGATCTAGAGGGGGGTCGGGGGTCCGGACCCCCCAGGCATTCATTGGCCGAAAATTAATTTTTGACTATATAGATTTACTACATAACGTTACATATTTATTGCATTTTAAGTCATAATTTGTGCATGAACCCTCACCGCTTGAAAAAATCTTGGGTCTTGGAACCCCCCCCCCCCCCCCCCCGGGAAAAAAATCCTGTATCCGCCCTTGGCGTCCTATATTACTACAAAAGGCTTGGAAAATATCGAGACAAAAGCAGAAAATGCTTATACACGTATCTAGCATTTTCTCGTTTTACAAAACAAAAATCTTTTCTAAATGTAGGCCTACATGTAGGGGAGACCGGGGCTATTTCGGCCCCCTAATTTCGATTGCTCATATTTTGAATTATATGAAGTTATTTGGGCGTGATTTATATATCTAAGTTTGACAAGCGAAAGCCTTTCAAACTGCGTCTGTCCTTTTTATATATTTCTTTTCAATAAAGAGAATTGCAAATTTTAGAGTTTTGATCGTGGTGGCCGAACTTGCCCCATACATGGGGCAAGTTCGGCCCACCCTTGGAGCAAGGTATGCACAGACCTATAAATCCCTATATTTGATTTTTAGACTGTTTAAATTTAAAGGAATCTGTATACGACTTCCAAATGAAGGTATAAATTGAAAAGGCATTGTTATAACAGTCGAATCATCGTGAGTAAGGGGACATTCGGGATAACAAGTAGAGGCTGGGGCAAGTTCGGCCTGTGATTTTGAATTTGTCCATTTTTTACATTTCTGTTAGAGCTAGGCTTGCGCAATTGATATATTCAGAGTCGTCAAGAAATGGCAATTCTAACAGCGATTATTCTTTTTATTCATGGGCAAGTTTTGGGGTGGCCGAACTTGCCCCAACCCCAAAGGCCGAACTAGCCCCAGACAGACCTGGTGTCAACATCACGTCATATCTTCTTTTAGATAACATAAACGCTTCATCTTTAGTTTTAATATGAAAGAGGACTTAATTGTCTTCATAAATATACAAAACAGAAATCTGAATCCTGGCGCATATTGCTACAAACAAAAAACTTAAATAAATGTGGAAAAGTTACTGAAAGTGTCTAAAATCAGAATCGTGTTCTAAATTCTATGTTTTTGTATTCAATTCGGCCAAAAACCTTCTGCGAAAAGCTTTCGTCATGAGTGACATTAAAATCCGGGTCAGAGCTCTCTATCTCTGTCGACAGGTTCGAATTAGCCACTAGCCGAACTTGCCCCGGGGCCGAAATAGCCCCGGTCTCCCCTACAAACCAACGGTTCTGTAGCCGGTAATCCTATTTTTTTTTTTCTGATGAAATTCGCTCTTTCTTGTCCTTGATAATGTTGATGTCGCTCTATATGTAGCCGAGTGTAGTTAAGTATAACCCTTTCCCCGAACGACAAAGTTTAAGATGGTCCCATTTGTAAGATGAGCACTGTGGAAGACAAAAGAAATGTTGGAAGAATACTAGTGTAGACTGTGTAGTATGTGTAAGCATACAACATAGAACAGAAAATATTGACGCAAAGGGAGAAAATGATGATCATCAGCAATTTATTGCAGTTTTTATGTTCTAGTAACGAAAGGTGTATTACGAGGGACGTTCAATTAATTTTGGAACTGGGGTTCTATAAGCCATAGTTATGTCGCAATTCAAATTTAAGTTTCTTCAATCCTCCGAAGTAATCCTCATTGACACCCACACACTTCTGAAGTTTTGAGATCAATTACTTATATGCCAAAAAAATGTGCCTCTTTTGGAACACCCCGCAGACACTGGTAAATTGCGCTGCATATGGAACATGAAGGCCTATACCGACGACCAGAGGCTTATTTCGTCATCATGGGGAACACAAAAAAGCTACACGGGCTCAAGCCCGGCTATAAGGGTGGATGAAGACGCTGTGCAGCATGTGTCTCTTTTAAGGAAGTCTTGGACAATATGACACATGGGGACAGCTCTGTTGTCATGGATTTGGTACATGCCTCTTAAGCCGGTCCTAGACCTGCTCTTTTCGTGATATTTCTTTACATTCACCGACATACATTTCTTGTATGAATGACCGGCGATAGTGGTACTATTTGAAACAGTAATTTGAACAAAACACCCGTTACATTTTAAAATTACCGCGTACAAAACTTTTGCCGCGCTTTTAATTGTTTGGCTATTACGGCACTTGCCTGATATTTTCTTTGCTTGCTAATGACACGCCATTGGTGCTCATAATTGTAGATTATTGTTCAATTATATGTATAAAGCTCGGAAAGCCCATATTTGTTGCATCATTTCAAAGTATATTTTTCACGGGTGGCTCTCTGTCCTTTAGGCAGCAGGTGGGGGACCCAATGGGCATAAACCTTTCTGTGTTTCAACCCTTTCGTCAAAATCATACATCATGTCCCCGATGAAAAACCAACTTTACCTGCTATTTCTTGCATATTGAACCATGCGTCTTGTTCAGTCACGTCGGAATCTACAGCAACATTTGCTTTGGTACTAGCTCTACCCGGGTTGCCTAAGAGGGGGGTATCATTCAGGCCAGTTTTACCAATTCTATTTTTATCATCTTCCTAAAAACTGACGTATAGTCAACGTTCGAATGTCCACGAATCTGATATAGTTCATTATATACATGTGATGCAGCTATTTCAAAGCCTATGCGACCATTAATGTAGACCCGTACATCCTACCTACAGCGAAATAGCCAGTGTATATGACTGAACCAACTTAAAAGTTCAATAACTTTTGAAAGAGTCAACGAATTTGTCTCAAATTTTGACCAAGTATAGACAGTAATTCTCTCGTCAAATAGCCGCAAGCACCACTAGTTCTATAGAACCGTACGGTATGGTGGGCCATTAGTACCACTTTTAATTGAACGCCCCTCGTAGGTCCTTTCACTTATGGTGTCACTCCTCAACGGGCTTATTAGATATATAGTAAAATGGGTCAATTTGGCAGCTTCTAGCTCCTCTCAGAAGTCTTTGTGGCACATTTTACTTAGTCTGCCTGACAGACCATTTCTTTGACTTTAATTTACGACCAAGAAAGTGGTATCAATAGCACCATCAGCTAAAATCACGCACCCGTGAACACAGCCACCCTTGAAATTTGCCATCTATTTCGGGATCTGCATGTGACACACCCCCATGAAAGGTCACGACCGCGCAAGAAACTAGTTCCCAACAAATTCATTAAAACACATCCTAGCAGTACACTGATGGTCTGCCAGTATGTAGAACCACATTTCATGCATCTGCCTATTCTATGGACACAGAATCAATGCAACAAAAGGAGCGAATCCATTTTTGACGGAACTATGTTTGTATACTACGACCCGGAAACATTTCCCGTTGTGGAGTGTTCTCCTTATGTTTTAGTCTGTACCCGCATAACACACTTCCGGAGGCAAAAAATGGGTTTATGGGAAATCAACATTGTATACATGAAAGTTGTTACTAAAAATAGTCACAAACGAGGCTCACTAAATATGTGGAGAAATCAATGACGACACACATGCATTCAATATACAGGGGGTAAAGAGCACGTGCATTCAACATCAAAACGATTTGGGTTCGAGAGTATTGTTACCAAAACGCTTTGGGATTGAGAGTATTGTTACTAAAAAGAACAAATACTAAACGTTTGAGCGGCGTTTTAAGACTCCAAGGACGACTTCCGGAGGATGTTGTGTGCGGGGGGGGGGGGGGGGGTCTTAGATGAAATAACCTAATTCCCAATTCAAATAACTCTTTCCCAAACAAGGCATGTATGGTTTAGACGTCCGTAATAGAAATGCTTCGGAAAATATTGCATGACGAAAGAAGAAAATGATGATTAGCAGCATTTTCTTCTTGACAAAAATATTGTCTCGTATTTTGACTATTTCTGAGTGGTATCGATCTCTTACCATTTCTGTATCATCACCTACATATTTGTATTTTGTCGTAGACAGTCCGTATCACCCACTCGGCACTGTAGCCGATGAAGTCATCGGGGGGGGGGGATTTTGTTTTTATGTCGTCCGTCCGTCCGAGTTTCGTTTCCGCGCTATTTCTTGGAAAGCATCGACTCGATTTCAATGAAACTTGTTGGATAGCCTCACTACAAAGAGGAGATGCACTTATCGTCGGGGTCATCCGGTTCGACCATCAAATTCAGAGATACTGTCCCTGATTGGTGAAGCTATATACATACAGAGTATATTCGTTTCCGTACTATTTCTTGGAAACCTCCAATGACACTTCCCAGCAAACATGCTTATATGGGTCCTATATGGGATGTGTATGGGTAAGCCCATGTGGGTAGGCCCATATTGGACCCAAATAGGACCTATGTAGGTAAGCCCATGTGGGTTTGATCATAAGGGACCCAGATTGGTCCCATATTCCCAGCATATGGGCTGTGTATGGGCAAGCCCATATGGGTATGCCCATATAGGACCTATGTAGGAAAGCCCATGTTGTTTTGACTATGGGGGTCCCAGTTACAATAATCGGCTTGCGCCCATTCAAGTACAACAGAATAATTATGTATTACATGAGCATATCTAAAATATCCATAATCTGAATCATGTAGCCTATAGAATTATAAGTTTTCAATTTGAATGACGATCTTATTTATATCCATCAAAATTAATGACCATCAAATCAATACAAATTGATAAAACAACAACATTAGATTGAGCAAGACAAGTAGCCTAAGGCAACATCAATAAGACATGTCTAATCCTTTCTCGAACAAAACTGGTATTGACTTCTCTAATAGAAAGGTAGGGCCTAAATTGCCAAGAAAACATAGGCCTAGAGATATTAAATATCAAAAGTTGATAATCGGCATTTTCTTCTTTTGCATACGTTTTTTTCTGCGCTATATTGTACAGAAGTACATTCTTTGTCAATATCGTTTTTAAACATGGGCTTCATGTTGGATCAACCGAATTATTTTGTCGTTTTAACGGTGTTTAAACTGTAATTAGTCTGTTCAAATCACTAACATAATCTTATCAATTAGTGTGTTACAAGGAGTTTTATGTATATTAAAGGGAAATAATTTAAAATCTTGACAATAAATCATGTTTTTACAAAGCGTTTATGTAAAGAAAGCATTTGGCTTGATAATCCTATATGATTCTGTTAAAAGAAATTAAATTTAGTACACATTTTCAAAAAAAAGATAGAAATAAATCTAGACATAAAAATATATCAAAAAACATATAGATAGTTATCGAAAATGTTATGACAGTTAAGACCAAATCCTAGATATCAAACCTTAGAAAATGTGTCAAGGTCGTCTGACATACCTGGCGAGACCTTAAATGATGGTTTCTGAGCGAGAGCTCTGAAGTTTTCATCTTCGATC